>OX419757.1:40104232-40536132 GCA_948567375.1 Lunularia cruciata
ATCTAATGTGCTCTTATTTGATCATACACCAAAAACATTCTCAAATCCTACTATGAGAAAAACATTAGATGTGCAAATGTAGTGACAAAAGTGGTTCAGATCAAACACAATAGTGTGCATCCAAAACCTTGGTGATAGCTTGGTGATTCCACTACAATACACTCTATATAGTTTTAAAAAGCAAAGCGTAGAAGTAGAACTCTTACTATCTTGGTAATCTAAGCAATCTTGGTAAAAGTGAAACTGTAATTCCTATTTTGCATTTTGCGCTATAGATTTAGTTTGGAAGTATGATATTAGTCAAGGTAGCAAGTAAAGGGATTAACTAAGTTACCCGGGGAGAATCCAGAATGTGAAACTGCACCGAAACAGTCACGTAGATGTTTTCAACATCAACAGTTCTCTGTTGATGAACGGAATAAAAAAATCAATTACATGGTATCATTGAAAACTGTATGGAAATTGCTATGAGCTCCCTCCGAAACATCTAAAAATATTTAGAAGATATAGCAATATTCTAACCAAATTGGATTTTATTAATTCTAAGGGTTTTACACAGGTCTCATTACTTATAGTTACTTAGTTTTCTCAAGTTCTCCACAAGCGCCATATTGATATTATCCAGACGACCAATTATTCTGCACACTTCATAAGTCGAAGTGGTGGGAGATGATATACAATACACATAATGTGAGTCAGATCATCTCTACATACTCATGTCAATTTTATAAAAGGTTGTCTTTATGACACAACTAGAAGTTTTTCTTGAAGATGGGGGTTTGAAATGCCTGGCCCAATACCATCAACTTCAGAATTGATCGACAATAATATTTGACCTTATCACGGCAACAAGCTTCTCGTACCTTTAATTTGGACGTATTAACATTCTTAGTGTCACTATCTTTCCATGATACCTTGAAGCGTTAGCTGAGTTGGATTAAATTAATACTTCCCTTTCGCTCCAAACGCAGAGCATTATTTAGGTAGTACAGGTGAAGCCCGAAAGACTCGATCAAAAAGACGTACTAGAGTGCGACTTCTAGAATTTCCGTTGTTTAATTGACAAATGTGGTTTCGCATAGCGTAAGGGACTACTTTGATTGCAATTTGCTTTCTTATCCAAAGAAAAGGCGACCGCGTAGGATAACAAGAAGGATGGAAGACCCCATCAAGCCTTAAAGATAAAGACATAAGAGGTCAAATGGGGCTACTTCCCAATAGAATGGGTAACAGGTTCTCATAGCAGAGAGGAGGTTGTTTCGTTTGCAACTTGTTATAAAAATATCTGTATTTCTTAGACCCTCTAAGCCAAACTATGTGAGACAATAGTTATCTTGACCTACGTGAAACACGTGTCAGTTACAGTGACAGGGCAAGGTCTCGGTCTTGAACGGGATCGGCCATCCCGTCAGTAATACGTACACGACGAGGGCGGCAGTACACAAGGCAATTACGCCCAAGTCGACCTCAAGAGTCAAGAAGGTATGAACTTATGATGACAGTAACGAATTAACTCGAGGATTCTCATGCTACTCGGCTACTGTATGGCATATGCTGGGGGCCAAGTAGAGGCATTCACATCCAGAAATTACAGGATTTGCTGCGTTATTTGAACGGCTGCGGCGCGGCAGAACTTGGATGTCAGTAAACATCCAAGTTGGAGAAGTTTGATGCTTAATGGAGATGCATGACCGTGGAATACGGCGAGAATGTGGTGAATCGTCCTGCTCTGCTTCAGTCAGATCAGTAGTTCCCGTAGCGGTTTTGTGCAACATTTTCAGAGTTTAGCTGCAACGAGTCAACTATCACGGAGTTCTGGAAAGATTCCAAACACGTACTACTGGGTATCTCACACAATTGTGTTTGGGAAGCGGAAGAGTTCATGGCGGAAGGTTCATTTGTGTTAGATGAGAGTCCGGAGTTGATTCTCCTGCGGCGAAACACATTCGGAAATTTCCGCGTAGAGCTGAAGCGAGTTGTAGTCTGGGGAGGATGCCAATTTTCCAAGGAAAACGTGTAAGGTGGATAATAATGGTTTTTGGTTGATTGCAGTTTATCAGTTTACAGGGGAGTGCAGGAGAAAATTGGCATGGACCTTCCAAGATCAAGAAGGATTTCCCAGTCGCCGCTAGGTCGGCGGACAGGCTTTGGCACCCCTCACATGATCGTGACAGACGAGAAGAGAACCAGGGTACCTCTGCTGTTAGCGTGTGTATTCGTCGTGGCAATAGTAGGATCGCTACTATTTTCCAATTTTCTTCCCTTCAATCGTAAGAGTCAATGTGAGACACGACTATGTGAGACTGATTCGAGTATACTTTCAGATCAAAGTTCTGATGATAAACAGAATCCCTCTACTAAAGCCGAAGTTGTACGGGCCACATCAGGTGAACCAGATTCGGACACGACCTTTGGGGGGCTCCTTGCTGCTCTTTCTGAGTTTGAGCCTGATACTTGCGCAAGTCGAGGACATCACCATCATAAGCATTCCAGGTATAAACCTTCCAAGGAGCTTATCCGACGACTTCGACAGTATGAGGTCCAGCATCGGGAATGCGGTGGCAAAGCAAAAGATTTCGATCAGCAGAAGCAGCGACAGGGTACTCAGGAATCCGGGGTCGCCGACGATGACTGCCGCTATGTGGTATGGATAGCTTACAGTGGTCTAGGGAACAGACTTACAACACTCGTTTCAGTCTTCCTATACGCTCTACTCACCAATCGAACCCTTTTAGTAGACAGACGTACCGACATGAACAAGCTGTTTTGTGAGCCAATTTCACACACTTCTTGGCTTGCCCCTTCTGAGATCACCGCGGAATGGCTTCGAAGCTTGAATGAATCCTCGCCGCAACGATTCGGCCACGGGTCTTCAGACGCCAGGGATGACTCCTTTGGAACGAGATTTACTTACATTCATCTCACTCACACTTCCGATGAGAAGGATCAAGTATTTTTCTGCGACTCAGGGCAAGAACAATTGAACGTGGAACGCTGGCTTTTTGTCAAATCGAACATCTATTTCGTCCCTGGACTGTTTTTTGTTTCCAAGTTCCAATCCGACTTGCAAGATCTATTTCCTGAAAAAGAGGCAATCTTCCACTTGTTGGGGAGATATCTTTTTCATCCTTCAGATATGGTCTGGAGCTGGATTACGCGCTTCCACGGTGCATACCTTGCGGACCACGAACAGCAGGTGGGGATTCAAATTCGAACTTTCAATGATACGCCGTTGCCCAACTTTTGGGAGCAATTGCAAGAATGCATTCGTAACCATAACCTTCTGCCGAATGTTGTTCCCGATCCCATCAAGACCACGGCATCGAAGAAACTTCAGCTGCGGGACCTACAAACTCCGAACAAGGTGACATCCGTTTTAGTGACCTCCCTGCAGCCATACTATTATGAAAAGCTTCGAGATTTTTATCTTTCCGGACCTGCAGATGATGGTCATTATGTGGCAATTCATCAACCTAGTCATGAAGGGTGGCAGCAAACCGATACATTCAATCATGACCTGAAAGCATGGGCAGACATTTATCTTCTCTCATTCAGTGATGTACTGATAACGAGTGGCTGGTCAACTTTTGGTTACTCCGCCCAAGCTCTAGCTGGGATCAGACCTTGGATTCTACTGAGGTCTATAGATGGCAAGATTCCCAAACCCTCGTGTGTTCGAGCGAAGTCAATAGAACCTTGTTTTCACACGCCTCCTTTGCTCAGGTGTCAAATCCCGTACGGTGCTAATCCTGCCACCGTCTTGCCTTATGTTCAAGCCTGCGAAGACGTGTCATGGGGTATTAAACTGATCGCTGGACCTGCTTCCCAAGAGTAGGACCTCTGATTACAAATTTACACGCAGATCAGATCATTGACCTCTGAACGGTCTTGCATGTTGTTATTCTATGTGTTGAGCTGTTATGTCTGCCCATGAGCTGTTTGAATAGCAGGTTTGTGGAGCACATGAAGATCAGATTCAAGCTATGGAATCTAACTGCAGGACGAGATATGGAATCTAATTGCACCGTCTTGCCTGATGTTTCGAGAGATGTCACGTGTGACAACTCTCGAAACTATTCGTAGGAAAGGCCTTCTTTTTGGGATTCGGATGTGGAGATTTTTGTTCGGGACCTACAAGCAGACGTGCCGTAATGCTATCGCACGACCAAGTCAACGTCGCACTCGTCTAACATCATAGTGGTGTACAGTCTGTGTTCACCAGTTTCTGGGAACTCGACAGTTGGGTCAGAAAGACATAGGTTCATTTTGTATGTATTGAACAAGCTGTCATAGAACGCATATCAAATGATTCTCACAAAATACAGCTTTCTGACGCAGCAACCAGTTTCTGTGCAAATGGTAACCTGGACCAAATTTAGAGACAAATTTAGACCCTTGTACGGCCTGATAGGGTCTTCCCATCCTTTGTGTTTTCTACGCGGTCGCCGTTTTCTCGACCAAATTTAGTGGGAAAGCCGTCATGCATCACGCAGGCAACGGAGTCCGCTCTCGAGTATGCCTCGGTTCCGGGCTGAAAATTGCACTAATCGAGCGCTTGGACTTTTCTAAATTTCTCTAACGTAAAGGGCAATCTTTCAAAGGTTTTAACTCTCATAAGTACGAAAATATCAGGAATAAACTTCAGAATTTCAAATTTAGTTTCTTGTAGTTTTCGAAATCCATAAGCATACTGCCTAGAGGAGTTCAAATGGAAACTACCACGAGTCAAATATCAACAAGACAATATCAATATAGATACAAATCGTCTCAAATCGTAGCTCGTAATCCAAATGGACTATGAACTAAATTTCTAATGGAGTAGTCCTAACGGCCACCAAATGCTTGCACAAAGCACTTGTACTCGATCCAAACAGCTTCGTAAAATGTTTCCTCTGCCACAATCCGCGCGAGAGGATGCTCATAAAATATCCAAAGGTGTCAAAACCAGCTCTGGTTTTGACACCTTTGAACGGGAAATTCATGCGAAATGTGATAAGGATAATGTTCCACTTTCGGAAAATTATACTCATAAAATGGACTCAAGGGAACCTTTCGAAAGGTCACTACACTCCCGAAGAATTGCACTCGTCGGTGTATTCTATTATTATGTGTCACCGAAGAGGAGTACTTATGCAGATGGGACAATAGCCCTGTTCTTGGAACTTCTTGCAAGTTGCACGTCGGCCAGTCTCCATTCCTTCACCTTATGAATTTGACCACACCCGAAATTTGGCACCAAGACTTAAACGATGGCCCAAGTGGGCCTGAAAGACTTAAAGATACCCCTTCATGCCACGTCGTTCCACATGCTCCATGTTGCTCATAGTTGACACTAACGTCAAAATGTTTCCTGTTCAAAGATTAGACAAACCCACTATACCCTGGTACTTGGAGATGAGAAGAAAATATTCTCAATACCTTAAAATATCGATGAGAACATAGGGTTGAACTTCGGGCGGGATTGGGTTCATCTCGTCCGAATCCTGGAAAATTCGGAAGCTCAACTTATGACGAAAGTTCGGCAGGGACTAGAAACTCAACTCGAAACCCCATCCGGACGAATTTCGGGCCGGATGGAGAGTTCAACTTCGAACCAATTTCAGACCGGACCAGGAGCCCGACCTGAAACCCAATTTGGAGTTCAAATTTCGAACCGAAATCTCCATCTGCTCTCCCAATTTTTTTAATGTGCTTATATTATCCTTTGATTTAACTTAATATATTGGTTTTCATGCTTTTCATGATTGTGAGACTTTCTTGTGCAAGGTTTGTGCTAATCTGGCTTGAACACTTCTTGTCAATCTTAAGAACTGGAAATGCTATTAAGGGAAATTGTAAGGCTCATAAAAAACGTTGGAGCTTCTGATGAAGAAGAAATTAGAGATGCTGAATCTTTCATATAATCCAAATCATGACGAGAGTAAGGAGGATTGGAGTGGGGATGAGAAGGAAAATGATGCAGGGTATCAGTGATTGGTAGTAGGAGGTGATAGATGAGGGTAAATATTTATGAACACAGAGTATTTCATACTATACAAAAAATTTGTGAATAAATTCTTCATAAAACTTGATCTTATGTCTTTTATATGAGTTGTCATATAAAGGGTATGTATTGTTTCCGTCTATTAGTAGGTCTTACGAAAGATTATCATGTGCTTAGGAGCAAAACAGAAAAGAGACCCGTGCATGGATCCAACGTGCCAGATCTCTTTATAAATTTGGCGATATTGAAAATGGAGCATATACAGCAAGAAGTTTAAATATTTGGGGTATAGTGGCTCTTGGTAGATTTTATCCTAATGAAAATGGGGTATGTATAACAACAGATACCAATACTTGAAAGATTAATGTTGGTTTCATTGTGCAATTTACCAAGAGAGTATTCGAAGCAATTTCATGCCGTCTCAAATCAGTAGTAAAATGGATTGATAAAGAGGATACAGCAGCAAAATGCTCTAGGTATATAGGACTACTGGATGGTTCCTTTTTCCTTTTAATGAAAAGATCTGCAATTGATGGGAAGACGTATTTTAGCCAGAAAGAATACTACAAAAGAAACATTATTTTTAAGCAATTTGTGACGATAAATGGAGAATTTTACACTTTGTAAGGAGTCAGACATAACCATGAGCCTTATAAGAATATCTTTGTGTTGTGTTGGAGCTCGTGCTTATCACTAGTTATGTGAGTGCAAGAATATTCAGGTCTTTTCCAGATGTGATCAATTTAAAGAAATCATCTCGGTGGCCCCATACCTTTGTAAGAATATAGTTTGTGTTGCATTGGAGCTTGTACTTATCGTAAGTTATGTAAGTACAAGAATGCTCAGGTCTCATCATAATGTGACAAATTTGAAGAAATCACGTCTTAACATTTGTCTAGGGACATTCTTAAACCTTGATCTTATTTGTTGCAAAAGATTACATTTGAGAAATCATGCCCTCCACATTCTATTATACCAAATTAACCATGTTAATTTATTAGATGCCAACCTCACTTTAAGATCTAGAACAGGACATCCCTCTTAAGCGTAACTTATTCAACTATGCAATTGATTGCCAATCACCCTTCAATCTCAAATAGGAGCAAGCTATTTATGATAGTAGAAAGCTTCCTTTGATAGCCTAGGATTATCACATAATAAACCTTTCCTTTATAGCACAACTATCTATGGAGTGCATCTTAAGACTTAGCGAGCATCTCTTAATGCTACCCAAATTGGCATTAAACTTATGTTAAACCTTCTAAAATTTTATTCTTTTCAAAATAATTAAAGCCACATTTTTAAGGCTTTCTATTCATGGTGAAACTTGTGCTTGTTGAAAAGCTCTCTTAAATTACTTTCCGAGAACTATAACTCCTCTTCAACAAAGGCTAAAATATTCAGCTATAAGAAAAAATGTGTTTTGATTTATTAAGCATTCTTATAGAGTTTAACCAGGCTTCACAATTTAATTCACCATAATTAGTTGGAGTTAGTCATAACCAACATAGAGATGGTACTATTTTGAAATAGCGTGTAAGAGTTAGTTTTAAGAGTTTTAGTTGTAAGAGTCAGTAACTAGTTTGGATTTTGGTGCATGAATTGTATATTTTTCCTAGGTATTGGTTTTGAAGAAAGAGCTAAGAACACTTGGGTTTACAAGTCATTTTGGTGTCAATATTTTTTTAGTCCAAGAGTGAATGAATTCTTGCTCTAGTTAGTTGTTAGGTTAAGACAAAAACCATGTACTTATGGAGGTTACTCCTAGAAGTTTGGATATCCTCTTAGACTTGTTGACTTTGAATGAATCATTGCAAAGCCACTTTGCTTACTTTAATAATTAAAGACTTTTGGATGTAGGGATTTCACTAGTACATAAAAAAAGGATGAGAAGATATTAATCATTATATTATTTGCAATTATCTTTCTGGTCATACTCTTGTGAGCAATGTCTTGGTTTTTGGAGATGGCTTGGAGTTTTAGCTTTGGAGCAGTATTGTATGTATTTGCCGTATCACCAAAACAAACAAAATCCAACTGCTACTAAAGATCATATTCTGGTGCTGCTAAGGACCATGCCATAACCCAAGTATTATATCTATTATATAATTATCATTTTTTGGCTCAAATTCAATATCATTTGAGCTCACTTGTGCATTTTGTGTTACATTTTTATAAAAATTTTAAATTATTTCATGAGCTTATTAATTATTATGATGACATTCATCCATGGATTCTTTTAAATAGAGGCTTATTCGTCTTGTGGATATTTTATATACAGGTGGAACCTGTTCTACAGAGGCTAGTGGTATCTACAAGCTAATCAATTTTAATATAACTTATGGCAAAAGTATAGCGTATAGAGTTACCTTTACTCAACAAGTAATAAACTAATCATGATAGAAATAATAATTTAATTATTAAAAAAACAGATTCCTCAAAATGATATGTTATAATTCAAAATCCTTACTAATTCCCCAGAGAAGCTATTATCGAAGCTAAAAATTCTAAATTTCCTCAAGAGTTTCAACTAATATTTCAAGTAAATTATATTATTTTCATATTTAGATTTAGTGATAGCTCATTTATTATGGTAGACATATCAATAATTAATCTAATTAAATACATTTTTTATATTGGATAAAATGGTTAACAGGAACTTTAAATTAAAATTAATTAATTAATTTAAATTAAATTAATTTAAAAATTAAAAGTAAACATTTAAACCATTCATTTTAAAATTTCACATTTATCAAAATATAATCTATATCTCAATTATAAGAATTATACCTTGTGAGAAAAGGAATGTTGAGTTAATTTATAAAGATAAAAGTTTGAATCTTTAATCTATAGAAATGGTGAAGTAAGTCATCTTTTACAATACTAATCATAATATTTTTTGATATTTGATAAATTTATAAAACCTATCTATCTGGAAACTTGTCCTGAAATATTCTTGGTCTCTCTCTAAGATAGAAAATACTATAATAATCTATGCCCTTGAAAAATATTAATATTTGTATGCAACTTAGTGCAGACTTTTACCATATTTTATTTAAAATACTAAACTCACTATTATACCTCAAAAATCTTCTAAGACTGTAAATATAGTTAATATGTGCAAAATAGTGATATAAATTTCTCTAATCTAATAAAAGGTCATCTAATACAATTTACATATAAATTTATCTCTTTATAAATCCCAACTTCACTTCAACTTAATTAATTTTCTTCTTAATCAACTTAGTGCTTCACAAGAAACAAACGCTAGTCACAACGTCGCCAAAGTATATAGATCTTTCTTTAGATATACTAGTTGTGTACGTATGTCGTGCACAAAACCCCACACCCTTCTCACTTGACCAAAGCCCTCACCCAACCTCACCTACCCTAAACCCACGGGCGAGATCCCAACCAAACCTCCAACCCTGAGTGAAACCCCCACCCAAACCCTAATCCTCGAGCGATACCCTTAACAAACCCCAAGCTAGGACAAATCCTCCACCTATCCTTATTCATACGACAGTTCCTTGCAAGCTTAAATTTTAGGGGTCAAATTGCTCTGCTTAAATTTCTTGCATTTTAGGGATCATACCGTTGTTTGAGTGAAATGCTTGAGTGGAATTGAATTTCAGGCAACCTCTCATGGAGCAAAATTTATATATTTATATATCTTCCTCTATTACAAGTGAATCTTTGTGTACATAGATTTAGAAATCTAAACTCTTAGATTCTCTCTAAAGATCGTTATCATTAGAATTGTAATTGGAAGGGTCCCAAATTGGGAATTAGGGATGGGCGGTGTAACTCTCTTTAGGATGAGAGTCTATCTCACTCGACATACTCCTTATAATTTTTATCTCTTTAGGTGTTTTCTGGATCTGTTAATTCTAAGGTGATCAAGTGAATTTTTTTTGATTTGGCAGACCTCTCCTTAATTCTAAGTTTCTCTAACTTTGACTTCATTTTCTTGCACCTAAGTCTCTTTTTCACTTCCCCTTCCACAATAAGTTTCTCTATTCTGGCTAATCTACATCTTTCCTTTGCTTCCAATGATTTGCTCCTAAATTTTGTATGGTCAGAAAGATCTTGCAAAAATGCAGCAAGTGTGGGTGAAGGTGTTATTTTCCCTCTCATACCCTTTTGCTTTTTTGAGATTTGCATTCCTGTTCTCCATCCTTTTCATCCTCTTCTCGGTCACCTGCTCTTTCTTCTTCAATTGGTGTGTCTTTTGCCCATTATAAGTCTTCCTTATTCGGTGTAGCTCTTGCTGATGAGGTATATGAGATGGTGAAGCAGCCGTATACTCTGAATTGTGATCACGTAACAAAAATCAAAATGCAATCTATTGGGTGTACCATAGGAATAAGATCTACTCTCCTCTTCTTGCAGGTATGTCCCATGATTTTGTTCTTCTACCCTTTGCAAATTAGAACATAAAATCTTGAGTAGTGGGAATTGTTATTGCCAATGACAGAGGAGTATATCTCCTATCATTTCCTCATCATCATGGATCACTCCCATTTCCTCGTCTAGGCTTGGTATTTAACAAATATTCATTGAATCTCCAGCACTCAAACTTACAATCGAGAGGAAAGAGATGTTTACACTTCCTCCAAACATCTTGTCCATCCTCTCAAAATGTGCACACTTGTGATTCAGTTTATCTTTGATTGTTCTCAATCCGTGCTTTAGGTAAATCTTTGTCAATCCTTCACCAGTACACTGGTTTTTCTAATCCTGAGTTGACTTGGAGAACTTCATATACCTGGCCTATTTCTTGCATAGTTTGTCTTCATTCATAGACTCAAGAAACCTCCTTCCAAACTTCACTAAATAAGTGGTCATATGGCTAAAAATTGCGCTCTTTTGAATAGGTTTCTTACTACTATATCCATAAATCTATTTGAAATGTTCCTTATTATCTAAATAGTCTAAGATTTGCAAATAATGAGGAAGAACCATTTTAAGCCTCTCATCCTCCTCTCTTCCTTTGGGCCTTATAGAATCTCCTTTATCTTTAGTTCCAAACAAACGGACTTTTGAGTTGTCTTTGTTGAGGATGTCGTTAGAGGTTGGATCAAGACTGAGTATTCTGTGTAAATTGCGCTCATTCTTGAGTAGTTGCATTAGGCGTTTCAAATGCAGATTTTACATGTTCTTTCCGGAACTTTAGCGAAATTTATGGTTACCCGTAAAAGAGTGGTTTGAAGGTGAAATAAGGTTTCAGATTTAGCTTTTATGGGTGCAGTAAAGATCAGTAAAAGAAATTATGTGTAAATTATGGGTAAAATTCTGGAATCCATAACAGATTTACGAGGAACCCAAATCGTGACGTGGAGGAATTTATATGCTATGAACATTAAGTAAATTTTAATGAAAATATTATAAGATTTTTTCTTATCCAAATGTATCATTGACATTTCTCTTTCCCCTTGCTGGCATAGTCTCAATGTCAATTCATCATATGATTCCTGCAATAATAGAATCGGGTAATTTAAAAAATGAAAGCTCCGCAGACGTTCATCCCATATTCTTTTTACGAGACTCCTATGGGAAAATTTACATAACCCTAGAAATCAGTCAAGTTGAGATCTGAAACTCCCCAATGTAGTCAAGGGTATTTATGGATTGTTTTAGAAATGCAAATTGAGGCCAAGGGTTCCGGGCGAGGAAGTGTTATAGGTACAATTACGTGAAAATGGTAATTTTGATTAATCAGTGTAACACATGTTAAGAACGAAAACACATCATGAGTCATAGTGTCACAGTGTCACAATACCAAGGAAGGAACTTATTTGAGTTATTTGAGCTATTTGAGTTTTCTCCTGCTTGCTGCATAAGCTGTGCAGCAACCATCACTCACTGGTTCCTCACCTCAGCCTATGAGAAATTGAATTGAGTGTAAAACGAACTCTAGTTCTCTCATTAATAGCAAAACTGAAATTGAATTGGGCACGAGATAAACGTGCCAAGATTGAAATTGTTATTTTTGTGTAAATTCCCAAGTGTGCACCGACTCTAGAAGAAATTCTCCACTAGTGCACCGACTTTGAGATTAGTGAAATTGAGCCTTTGAGAGGGGATGGAAGACATGAACTCTCTAGATGGGATAGTTTCTTAAGACACTTGATTTCCAATTGAGATTGGTGTAGTTTCTCCCTAGTCAGTTCCCAAATCAAGTCACACTTCTCCTTGCCATGATTCTTCATTAAATCTTGTTACAAGACAGAGCCTTGGATTCCAAGACGTGGGGAACAAAGGGCTTCTGCACACTATCTCTGATTAGAAAAATCTTCATAGGTTCCAAAACTATAGGGACCAACTTAAGAGTTGCATATTTTTCTGACATTAGAGAGCAGTTTCTCACTCTGTTAGTTTTCGTTTAAATAATTTAGGATTTCTTTTTCTTTCATTAAATTTTTATGTATCACCAAAGGTATCTCTTATCACTAATTAATGTCATTCATACAATTCAAGATTGAAAACTTGTTTTGGTGATGTAGATTCATTCAAAGCTACATCTATTCAAATTTCCTAAAACTCTCCTCTCGATACACTTAAATTATAAGTAAATAAATTATTTTTGAAAGATTTTGCCGTAGATTCTTTAGAACCAACAAGTTGAAAGAGCATTCTTCTTACCGAACCTATCTGATACGATAAGCTATAAGAAGCGAATAGTGGCAGAGGCCCTAAACGCAAGCCTATACGCCAAGTACCCTTTTTTGTCAAGAGCTTCCTTTTACTCTAGTGCTTACTTTTTCCGAGAGGCAATCTAACATTCATTCCCATGATTGTGCCGTTACCCATCGTCACCTTTTAGCACACAAGGTTTGGCTCATCTCATAACTTGTCCCAAGACAACGTCAACTACACACCAATTGGTATCTCATTATCTCATTACACATTTTGATGTCTTCGTGTGTCACAAGAGAAATTCACATTCTACGAAGTGCTTGAGAGAGCTTAAAGAACACCAATGATCTATGCGTAATTCTTTTAACTTGTTTTACCCTCGCTCGAAGATCTCTCGAAGAAAAGAACAAGACTGCATTGCATGAAGACCGTGCAGAACTGTAATGGGATCATGGGAAAGATTTTACTGTCCTTGTCTAGACGTCTCGCACAGCGTAGATAGAATCTACAGCTTCATTTGAAATTCTATTGTCCTGTTAAAGATCTAACGCACCTACGGGTGCTTGGTTTGCGAGAGTTCGTCCGGAATCCTGAAACCCCCGAGCTTTGCTCACTCGCTACCCTTGTTTCACGTTGCAGCCATACTTCTATTGCTCGTCGATATGTAATAATCACATGGGTGCCTTTGGACCCTTACGGGCTTGATTGCCGCGTACAGTCCTCGCTCAGAAAACTTCCATGTAACTTACGCTATGCATCCACTTCACTTTGTGGAGGCATGTGAACGCGGAGGAGAGAAGTTTAAACATATTGAAGGACGTATAGCGCGAGTGATTTCACAAGTACATCTTCTTAATGAATTACTTGAGATTCACGAAGAGTAAAAGAAGGGGAGATTCTTTATGGTAGAGTTGGGAAGAACTGTAGGGACAAGATTCCGTTGATAGTATCTAGCGTAATGGACCTGGATACAATGTAACACAACCATTACCGGTTCTTCACCAATTCTTTTTATTTGGACCTTATTGGCATTCATAATGATCGCCACAAACGAGACCGAAATTACACTGTCCAACGTTTGAAAATTCTCAACATAGTTCACTATACAATGTAGAGTGGAACTCAATAGTTCCTTACAGATCGGGAAGGACGATTGATGGTTCCACTAATTAACTACCTTACCCTCTCTTCGGTTTTCCAGTTTCATAAAAGCAGCTCTAGCTGGGATGTAGCCGAAAACAAATTCCAAACTTTGGCGGAAAGATTAAACTTCCTAAACCTCAGCTTCATAATTTCACAGGTGATTGAACCCTCCAACAATGCATCCGGTAATTCTATGATCTGTCAATTTGCATTTGGGGATACAATTTACACAATTCAGCTTTATCTTTCTCTACAACTCAAATTGACAGTGGATTTCCTTATCCGGCCCGGACAGGCAAGGAAAGACTGGAAACTCTATTTCTCCACTCACGATCTTCACAGTGGCAGGTTATTAAAATCAAGGTCGTCATTTGACTCCCATAGTCTCCTCCAAACTTCCTCAGCCAAAATTCCCTCATTACTTGTTCACATTTGGTCGAGAGTACGATATGATGCAAAAGCGCGGATGTCTCACTTCTTCGTCGGAGCCTTCCAGAATTCTGAGCGACTAATTATTTTCTTTGCCTTCTTTAGGACAGCATCACGATTCGCTGAGCCGGTCACGGTGACTTTCTCCTTTTCGACATCACATTGTACAGAAGCAACACCGTCCATTTCCTTGAGCTTTTTGTTCACCTTCTCCACACAGCCCTCACAACACAATGGCATGCTCAACTCAATTACTCCTTTCTTCGACTCATCCTCCTTCTTCTCCTCTTTCTTGGGTGCCGCCGGGGGTGGGTTTGATCGTCCAAGAATCCACGACTGATCGTATCCGGCATACCATAAGTTGTTGTTGCCGCCATAAAATAGCTGTAACAACAGAGGAAACTTGATCAGCAGATGAAAGAAGCATATCCAGCTACCCAACAACCAGGAACACTCAGAAACAACACGACCGAACTCAAATTACTTCTGCTTGAAACTTAGACAATTTACTACTTTGAAATTTGCACAAGCTGAAATTTGCAATCAAACTATTTACCTCGTTTTGATTAAGAGCCATCCTTCTTTACAATAACAGATCACACCGCCAATAACTCCTTGTATGACGCAAGCCAAAGGAGAAGAGTGGTACAGTAGTGGAAAACTGGCTAAAAGCTGGTGAAGATTAGACTGGGGAATACTGTGCGGGATTGGTGAAGCGGCTTGTGAGATTTCGGATGAAAAGAAGTTGTGTATTCTAGCCTCCTGAAACTCGAAGAGTCCCCACTTCTTTCAACCTCGAATCTAGAACATAGTATAGCAATGCAGCTGTTTAAGAAGAACGATTTATGCAGAGCGAATGGTAGTGAAAGCACTGTTTGACGGATGCTACTAGTGATCGCGGTTCATTCTTATACAGGCCTGAGAGTCCGCATCCTCTCCACATTGTTTCCACTCGAGCTTCTTCCAATACGCGTCCTGGTGGTGTGACATGTAGCGAAGCCACTGCGTGGGCCGCCAGCACGGTCGTAGAATCTTCCGTCTGAGATGTTTGTCAAACGGACGTGGAGGACAGTCCGTCAAGGGCAGGTCTCCCTCTGTCCAGCGTAGAAAGCGTCCGGTCAAACAGTCGTCCATGCTAGTCAGAACAGTCGTCCATGCTAGTCAGAAGGCCACTTCACATGGCTCATCGATGTCCGGCAATATTGACGTCCGGTAGCCTTCTAAGTACTTACGGAAAGTCTGAGATGTTTGTCAAACGGACGGTGGAGGACAGTCCGTCAAGGGCAGGTCTCCCTCTGTCCGGCGTAGAAAGCGTCCAGTCAAACAGTCGTCCATGCTAGTCAGAAGGCCACTTCACATGGCTCATCGATGTCCGGCAATATTGACGTCCGGTAGCCTTCTAAGTACTTACGGAAAGAGTATCTTTAGGTATCCATGGGAGTGCAGCAGGCCGGGCAATTAACCTGGACGGACGTCACATATCTAAATATACCGGCGATAATAGGTCACTTTGAAATTATTTACTGGTGCTAACAGGTAACCAATTTTCCTATTAGGGTATGACAAATAAGGGGTTCGGGACTTGCAAATCTCTATATCTTTGGCTTCTCACACTCGTTTTGAACATAAAAGAGTTCATTGGATTCAATTTTCAGTCCTCTTTCATATACTCAAGATGGATCTTTGTGATCTCATGTTTTTCTGGTTGATGGAGTCTAAAACAGAAAATCTCTTGGAGTTAGTCACATTGTTGATGTGAGAAACATTTTTTGAACAAGAGGAAGATATTACACCAGAGTTCTGGAGTTGGTTCTTGATGGCAAATAATTGTCTTTTGCTATCTCAAAGAGGAATACCAAGAGACTTCTGGGTGATACCAAGACAGTACACATGGTGGGAGATTGTTCACAAGCAAGTATGGTCAATGGATTCAAACTTTCTAAACAATCATATGAGAAGCAAGTACCAAATGTCATATCAGAGTTTTAAGAGATTGGTTGATGAGATTGAACCACATGTGCCTACTATGTGTGAATGGCTATATGCTAGAAAAAGAGTGGAATTAGAAAAATGTGTAGCTGTAGTTTTACACAGTTTTGTACACAATTCACCATTGAGAACTCTTAGTGATCTGTATTGTCTTGGTGAATCGACTATAGTGAAGTACACTATAATTATAGTTGAGATACTAGCAAACAAAGACAAACTATACTCTAAATAGATCAAATGGTCTACAGTAGCAGAATGTATTGAGAGCATGTCAAATTTTGCACAGATATGTGGAATTCCACAAATCATTGGTTGTATAGATGGTACCCATATCAAATTGAGAACCAAACCAGCTATGAGATTTTATCCTGAACACTATAGGAATAGACACTCAGATTACTCTGTTATGCTACGAGGCGTTTGTGATGCGGATCTTCAGTTTTGAGACTTGTGTTGTACGATGCCTGGATCTACTCACAATGCTGCACATTTAATACAGTCCATCTTATATCAGGCAATGGAATCAGGGACAGCTCTCACTCAACCAACACTCATTTTGCCACAAGAAAACCATACGATACAAGTGATTCCACCATTGATCCTTGGAGATACAGCCTATCCATTACGTCAATGGTTGTTGAAACATTGCATCGACATTCACATCAAGGAGAACCTATGCAGAATGTATTTGACAACCATACATCAAAAGCACGTGGACGTGTGGAGAATGCATTTGGTCAATTGAAAGGTAGATGGAGCATACTGAGGGACTGTCCAATGCAATTGGAAGTTGTTCCAAGAGTGACACTTGCATGTGCAGTACTAGACAACTTTGTAATTCAACAAGGAGAACCATTACCTACAGACGTCAATGTAGTGGATGAGCATATGAATGGAGCACATATTTTGCTACTCCCAAGATCTGCAGCAGATAAATGGAGTACAACTAGAGGTGAATTAGTAAGAGCAGCTTTGTACAAGCAATTCAAAAGTACTCATGCTCATCTAGATGTAGCAAATGTCATTTGAGAGTGAAGGTATTTACTTACTCAAGATGGCGGTCCACGTTGGTTGTTTTTCAAGATTTCAAGCTCCATACGTTTCAGTTCAAGCATTTGGCTCATTAGTTCCATCTTGCGTTGTTCTTGAACCATCATCAAGTCAAATTTACGATCTTCCTGCAAGGATCTCTTCTCATTTGCTTCCTTCACTACTTGAGTAAATTCAAGCATACACTTCTGCATTCCGTCTTCACCTTCTTTTAATACTCTTTGCTTTTTGTTACGTTGCCCAACAACACCAGGTTGAGCACAAGCTTTTGTCTTGGGACTGATTGTGGGCTGGTTACCAATTGTCTCTAGAGAAGGTGTAGAGACTTGTGGTGTTTCCTTCTCATCATCAGATATCAAAACATCCATATATGATTGTTCAGTTTGATTTATATGAGATGCTTCCTCACTCCCATCAATAGTTTTGTCAGTCAAGTCTACAAACCCTCTCTCACTAGTTATTGAAGTGTTAATATCACCATCACATGCTCCTGGAATGCCTTGTTCTTTGGGTGAACCGCCTCTAATTCTATGCATCTGTTCATAGAACTCCCATGAACTTGGTTCTGTGCTTGTGGTTTGTTTTCCTTTCCCAACCCTGTATTTTTTAACTAGACCATCAAGCTTGTTCCTGAGAATCTGTGGCTCATAAGGTGGTGTTATACTAATAGCTTCACTGAACCTATTAGCAAACACCTTCCACTGATCCTGACTTACATTGCCTTGGTTACAATGATTAAAATAAATGTCTTCATACATATCCAAAAAAGCCTCACATGACGAGAAATCCACTCCACTTTAGCCTTCTTTGGAATGGAAACACATGTAAACACAATTGACAACAGTAGATAAATAATCAACATACTATTATTTTAGAATAGTATTCCAATCTACATATGAAATAGTCAAAATCATACCTCTCACAAGAGCATCCTTTGATGATGAATTTTTCTTTTTTGCACCAAGCTTCTTTTTGGATGGATCTTGAAAATCTTTCACCAATGTAATTGGTTCCATAGGTGGAAGAGCTCCCAAAACATTCTCATTCTGTACAATCTCTTCCATTTTGTTGCACAAAATTCAAAAAATATACATGGAAAAGTTTGGTTTGACAGAGAAATTTCATCTCACCAATGTCACTACAATATTAATCTATTTTCTTTAGTTTCAAATCACACATGACAAGCATTGCATAACCTTCAATTCAAGCTATAGAATAGCCCAACAAGTCCAGAAATGAAAAAGTTATGATATATTACATACCTGATCAATCTTGAAGGTCAAAAATCAGAACCCTAGTAATGTTTGCTTGGAAAGTTGATATGTTTGCTCTCGGGAAAACTGAACCTATCATAGAATGGGACGCTTGGAAACTATATTTCCCGTTGTATCACCCAACCCATTAACCTAGAAAATCCCCGTTCAAGAGACTCAGCCGGAGCACGAGACGGAGCAAGAGTTGCCTGACGTATGAGCTCCGGCTGAGGGCTTGAACGTTAGGCAGACTTGACGTGCGCATGAGCTCCGGAAGATTTTTTGCTGCCATGCTTTGTCTTTTAGGGGGCTGCCGGAGCCCAAAAGAGCCATGTGAATTGCCTAAGAGAAGACCATAGAAAGGATAGAAAGATGGTGGGGTCCACGCATAGCACACGTAAATTCATATAAGATCACCTAGTAGCGCTACGTGTCGTGGGTGTGGTCTTGGCTATAGATGCGGTCGAAAACCACATGGTATTCAATACATAGTCAGGCTGATTAATACCATTTTGATTTCCTACTATTGTTGTGGTACCTTGTGATGCAAAAGCTGAGTGTACATTCCGGTATTGTCAAAGAAGTAGTTTACGATCATAGCACATGATGACATTCAAGCAGTGAGTTTAGAGATTTTGTGGTTAGGAATTTTGGCGAGGAGTATTATCAATGGGTGATAGCTTCTGAGGTCCCAATGGTAGTTCTGATAGTTTGTGCGCTGTCCAGAGTGACCATATTGATTCTATTTTGAAGTAGACATTAGCAATTGAGTGTTGCAGGAACCATGGATCCGCAATTGCAAGAGCTGATGCAAGGAATGCAAAGGATGTTGAATGAATTTCAAGAGATTAAGATGACCATGGAGACATTACAAAGTCAAGTGCAAATCCTCAAGAACAATCAAGCCATGCAAGAAGAAGAGCCATCGCAAAACCCGATACCTACAATGTAAGTACTTGGAGAGGCACTTGTGCCTACAAACCCTATCAACGATGAAGCCACATTGCTACTCCGGATGAAGAAGACCTGCAACATTGAGCCTTACAAGGGGTAATGTATGATGGGAGTAGTGGAAAAATGGATCTCAAGAATGAATTTATATTTCCGATTGTTCTCAATAGAGATCACAAAGCATGTTGCAGGCGTGTTTGCATGTGTGTACTTGACCGGTAAAGCCCTCACATGGTATGATGCTTGGGAAAGATCCATGGCAAAGAGAAGGGAGGTCATGTGGACAGCAATGCAAGAAGGATTGCTAAAGAATTTCCAACCGGTGGATTCTGTGTAGATGGCTTGAACCCGACTATGGGGATTGAGACAGAAGAATAGCGTACAAGAGTATGTGGAGGCATTTCTGGCATTTCTGGTCATTACAAGTCACAATAACCAATATGAGTCCAGCAGAGGCTCTCAACAATTTCAAACGAGGGTTAAAGGAGTGGATTCACCAAGAAGTCATGGTGCAAAATCCTTGCATGGTATTTGAAGCCATTGCTTGTACGCAAAGAATAGCAGGAGCATTGGGTGGAGGTGAAGGAGTAGTTGCACCTCAACATTATTGGGCAGAAATGCCACACATGGATGGACCAGTACCAATGGAATTGTGCAACCTTTGATTTTGAGATCGAGGAGCACAACCGCTTCAAGGGGAGCGTGGACGGGTAGAAGAACAAATAGATGGAGTCCAACGAGGAGAAGGAACTCAAGGAGAACAATGCTGTTGTTACAATTGTGGCCGTATTGGGCACATATCTACCAACTGTTGCACTTGTTTCCCTAAAGGCCCTCGGCCTTTGTACATGCAATCTTTGAACAACATGGAGAGGCGCATTGAAGAAGAGGAGGTCAAAATCACTTTGTAAAATGAAGATCGCCAGTAAATGTACCTCACGGCCTTACTGGATCAATAAGGAAGAAGAGAAGCAAGGGAAGGAAGAAGACTAATGCGCAAAGATCCCAAAAGGCAACCTCACAATTGATTGTCGTGAATGGAGTCCTAGAAGGCAATCAAGTGAGAGTATTAATTGATCCGGGAGCAACAGAGAATTTCTTATCTTGCTCTGTTGCAATAAGATTGGGAATGGATCTAGAGAGGGATAGGAGTGAAGAAGTAGAGTTGCCTAATGGGCAAATAGAGAGGATTGAATCATTACCTAGACGGGTAAGACTCTCTATAGGAGAATATCAAGAAGCAATTGAGTGGCGAGTGATACAACTAGCTCATTATGATGTAATCTTAGTCATGCCATGGATAGAGAATTACAACCCTATGGTAGACTAGAGAAAGAAAGTAATGAGAACCTACCAATGGTCAATCATTGGATTAAAGAAAAATCACCCAAGCATGATCTGCCTCTATATGTCATAGGGACGGCAACTGTCTGTAAGACTGATAGATGTTTCATGGGTCTAATAAGAGAAGTCCAGAGTGCACAACTCGATGGACAAGTTTCTGAAAAATCGAAGGCTGTGGTGGATGAATTTCAAGATGTCTTTCCTGATGATCTACCCTCAGGACTACCACCAAAAAGGAGAGTAGATCATAAAATTGAGACACTCCTTGGGAAGACACCTCCTTGTAAGGCCCCATATTGCCTATCACCTCATGAGTTGGAGGAGTGTAAGACTCAAATTGAGGAGATGCTACAAAAGGGGTTCATCCAACCTAACTTATTACCATACAGGGCTCTTGTCTTGTTTATGAAGAAGGAGGATGGTACAATGTGCATATGCATTGACTATCGAGGTCTCAATCAGCAAACGGTGAAGAAAAAATACCCCTTACCTTGCATGGATGACCTGTTTGACCAACTCCATGGAGTGAGATACTTCACCTAATTGGACTTGTGGAGCGGTCACAATCAAATCCAAATTGCAGAGGAGGATGTGTACAAAACTGCCTTTTGAACCAAGTATGGCCACTTTGAGTATCTTGTGATGCCTTTTGGCCTCACCAATGCACGTGCCACTTTCATGAGTCTAATGAATGACATATTTCGTCCAAACTTGGATAAGTCTGTTAATGTCTTCTTGGATGATATCTTAGTATATAGAAGCACAATGACGGAACACAAACAACATCTACGATAAGTCCTTCAAAATCTAAGACAAAATTGATTGTACGCCAAAATCTCAAAGTGCGAGTTTGGCAAGTCTGAAGTAGACTACCTGGGGCATAGAGGAAGTGTAAAGGGCATTCAAGCATTGATAGATAAAATAGAGGTCATTCAAAAATGATGTGCCCCAGAAGATCAGACTCAACTCAAGAGCTTCTTGGGGTTGACGGGATTCTATCATAGATTTTTCAATGACTTCTCCAAGGTTGCACAACCTTTAATGGCACTACTTGGCAAGGGGAAGAAGTGGACATGGGGAACCGCACAAGAGTTGGCCTTTCAAGAATTGAAAGCCGCCTTGCTACATGCACCAATCTTGAAGTGGTATGACCCAAAATGACCAATCAAGTTGGCTATAGATGCATTAGGCGTAGCATTAGGAGCAGTCCTACAACAAGAGTGGCATGACGGATAGCATCCAATTGCATATTTCTCTTGAAAGTTGTTACCGGCAGAGCACAACTACCACACCACCAAACAAGAAGAGTTGGCCATTGTTCTGGCAACCAAGCATTGGAAGCACTATTTGGGCAAGATGGCATTTGTAGTAGAGACAGACCACAAACCTCTAGTCTACCTCAAGACACAGAAGGATCTATCTTATTGCCAGATTTGATAGGCAGAGTGGCAAAAATGCTTCAACATGTCAATCACCTACATGGAAGGTAAGAAGCAACTTGCATATGCATTCACCCGCATGCCAATGGCAAACAACTTGGTGACAGAGGTTAAGATTAACCCTGAATTCTGGCCAGAGATTCTGGCTGCTACAAAAATAGATCCACAAATTGTAGAAGCACAATCATCCAAAGGCGTCACCAACACCAAAGGACTCACCTTTTGTGATGGAAGATTATGGATCCCAAATGTCCTAGAATTACGCACCACCATTCTAGCAAAATGTCATGATTCGGCCATTGCAGGTCATGTTGGAGTGGAAAAGTCCTTAGATGCGGTCCAACGCCATTACTATTGGCCCAAGATGGCAATGACGTGATGGATTACATGCATAGCTGCCTACTTTGTCAACAGAACAAAGCCTCTAATCAAGCTTTTGAATGGCTCCTTCAACCTCTCCCTACGCCTAACCAACGTTGGGAACAAGTGAGTATGGATCTCGTCTGTGAATTACCCAAGACCACCTTAGGGTTTGACTCCATCGTTGTCTTTGTGGACCGGCTCAGCAAATGATTCATGTACGCCCTACCACCAAGGATGTGACCACACCACAACTAGCTCAATTATACTTAGATGCAGTCTTCTCTCACCATGGCCTGTCTAGAGTACTTATCATTGATAGAGGCACTCAATTCACCAATTTGTTTTGGCGAACACTCTTTGCTTTCTTCAAAACCAAGTTAGCCATGTCCATAGCTTATCACCCACAAACAGATGGCCAAACAGAGCAAGCTAATTGCATGATTGAAGACATGTTACGTGGCTTCACTTTAGAAGAGCAAGAGAGGTAGGACACCCTTCTCCCGTTGGTGGAATTTACTTACAACAATTCAGTGAATGCATTCACCTAGGTCACTCCGTTCTTCCTCATGTATGGTGATCATCCCTTCACACCTTCTAGCTTGATGAAGATCCGTCCAGTGGCTACCAAGGTCGATGCCATCAACACATTTGTTTCTAGAATCCAACACGGTGTGGAGAGCGCCAATCACAGATTGCAGATTGCACAAAATTGACAGAAGCAATATGCTGATGCACACCGTAGGCACATGGAGTTCAATGTTGGGGATCAAGTGTGGCTATTGACAACGAACCTCACATTAGTTGGACCTCGTAAGCTCAGACCTTGTTTTATTGGGCCTTTCTTGATTCTTCGTCACGTCGGCACTGTGGCCTATCACCTTGAGCTACCACCACATATGAAGATCCATCCAGTGTTCCATGTTTCTCTACTATGCTTATATGCTCCCCGATCAGGCCAAGATCATTCCACATAAGACATTCAATTGTGTACGACACTCATTGATGGCACAAAAAAATATGAAATGGAGCGTATTATCCAAAAATGCATGCATGGTACTTGCCATCCGCGGGTGGACTATCTCATAAAGTGGAAATGTTACCTCCTCTATGAATTTACATGGGAGCCCGTTGCTAATTTGACACATGCACCAGTGTTGGTGAAAGCATTTGAGCAACAATTGCACAATGAGGACATTACGTCTTAAAAGGAGAGAGGTTTGTAATACCACAGGCTAGCCATATGATCTAGATGTGAAATTTGGGTTAGTAACATCTAGGATGATGTTATACATGATGGTCAAAATAGATCAGATAGAAGTATCACCAAAAGAGTACTTCTACTAATAGAGTAGAAACCAAAATAGACTTGAGAACCTTAGAACCAATAGCTAGACATATGATTTAAAGGTGAGAATTGGTTTGGTAACATCTGGAAGGATGTTACACATGATGGAATAAATAGATCAGAAAGAGGTATCTCCAAAAGGGGACTTCTACTAGTAGAGTAGGAACCAAAATATGCTTGAAATCTTTGAAGGCAATTTCAGAGGCCTATACGGATGAATTAGGCCTTGAAAATGTGCAATCCCTCTCCCCCTACCAAATGGAGGAAAGGTTTGCCTTCACTCCCCCTTGGTTGGTCTCATCAAGAGCTTTCCAATGGTACCTTACGTGATTCTAAGACTCATACTAGAAGATTCCCTAAAAGATTTCCTCTAGTCAAAGCTTATTTGACCAACCAGATAGGACCTAGACTGACATGTCACCCATCCAAGTAAATAATCCAAGGGTGGAGCTTGATGACATGTCACCTATCTGTATGCCTAATCCTATAGTGGAACTTCCTTGGAGGAGATCCTCTTTGTTTATATAATAAAGAGAAGGTGCTCATTTGGGGCACTGAATGTTGAGTGTGTAATCTTTGTTTTCTCTCTTCTCTTGTCCTTGGAGTATTACAGAGTACTTCTACTAATACGGCAAGAGTGAAAAACAACTTGAAAAATTCAGAGCCATATTTGGAGGCCTAAATAAGTTGGCCTTCCCTCTCCCTTGTTTGTCTCATTGAGGGCTTTCCAATAGTACATCACCCATGCAATTATGAGATTTCTACAAGAAGATTCGTTTTAGTCAAAGATTGTTTCACCAACCAGATAGAATCAAAACTAACATGTCACCCATGCATACTACTAATCTAAGGGTAGAGTTTGCTGACATATCACCTATCCATGTATCTAATCCAAGGGAGGAGCTTCTTTTGAGAGAATCCTCTTTGCTATATAATAAAGTGAAGGTGCTCCTTGGGAGCATCTGAGTATTGAGTGTGAAGCTTGGTGTTTATTTTCATGTGTTTCTCTTAAGATCTGCTATCCTTGGAAGATTATAGGTAGACATTAAGGTTTCATATCTTTTGGTAGTTTATATTCATAAACCAAGAGAGGTCTTGGTATATTGTAAATTTTTGTGAAGATTTTATATTCATATGCTATAAATAGATAGCTTTTTTATATGTTATAAGTGTTTATAAGGTTTATATTCATAAATAGATTGAGATAGGTCTTAATAAAGCAACAAATTGAGAGTTATGTTTGTATATTATAAAGTTGTTGGAATGCTTATATTGAGAAATTTAGAAGTGTCTTTGTAATATTATAGAGAGTTTATACTATAAAGCAAAGAGTCATTTAAGCATAAATTCAAAAGTAGAGTATACATATTCAAAATTATGGAGAGGGTTGTGCATAGCTTAGGGAGTGGAGTTCCTTTGTTGATCTAGTGGGGTCTACATAGAATTTTGAGAGTGGAGTTCATTTATTCAAAATTTGGGAGAGGATTTAGGGTATGCACAAATTTTGGAAGTGGAGTTCATTTGTTGTAAAGTAGCAAAGAGTTGTGGTCCTTGCAGAAATTTTTGGGAGTGGAGTTCCTTTGTTGGAAAGCAGAAAATAGGATAGGAATTATGGGCCAATTTGAAAGTGAATAGTTCAGAGCTAATATGCACAAGAGAGTTAAGTGAAACTAGATCGAGCTAAAAATTGGGGAGAATTTTTTAGGCCAATTTTGGAAGTGGAGAATTTAGTATCTAAGAGAGTTTGACCAATTTTGAAAGAGACACATATTGAGAGAGGGAGATCAATCTCAATTATGTATTAGGCTATGGTAGAGAGAATGCATTCAAAAGTTTTTGAATGAAGGGCCAAGCTTTGAAAGAGAGAAGGCACTTCAAAATAACATAATGTAATACAATTAGCTAGACATATTATCTAGAGGTGGAAATTGGCTTGGTAATATCTTGAGAGATGTTATATATGATGGTCTAAGTAGACCAAATAGAGATCTCACCAAAAGAGTACTTCCATTAATAAGGTAGAAGCCAAAAACACCCTAAAAACTTCAAAGGTAATTTTGGAGGCCTAATTAAAGGAATTAGGCCTCAAAAAATAAAAATTTCCTCTCTTAAGTGTTGAAATGCTATTTCCTTCTCCCATTACACTTGTCTTGTTGAGAGCTTTCCAACATGACCTCACTCATGCTATTCTGAGCTTCTTATAGGAAGATTCCCCAAAGATTCCTTCTAATCAAACTTGTTTGACCAATCAAATAGGACAAGTATCAACATATAACCAATCCATATAACTTATCTAAGGGTCGAGCTTCATGACATGTCACCAATCCATGTATATGATTTGAGGGTGCAACTCACTTTGAGTGGATCCTCTTTGCTATATAGTAAAGACAAGGTGCTCCTTTGGGGCATCAAAGTATTGAGAGATGAAGCCTTGTGTTTCTCTTGGGGTTTCTCTTGATTTCTGATTTTTGAAAGATAGAGAATGACCCAATTTTGAAAGATCTTGGAGGTAGAGGGAGCAAAGGGGGAGGCAGGGGAGGACCAATTTTGAAATTGAAGAGATTGCTCTAAGGGAATTATTTTGAAATTGGAGAGAAGGAACTAAGAGAGGCCAAATTTGAAATTGGAATGTGGTGTCTTGGAAGATATAGTAAAATTCTTGAAAATTGAGAGAGAAAATGGCAGCTTGAATGGAAGATTAAAAAAGAGATTTTGATGAGCAAAACATGGAAGTATGTTGAGGAGGGATGTTGGCACATTAATTTCCATGCACTTGAGGGCAATATGACCATTATCAGATGGTGTTGGCTTGATAAATTGGCTTGATAAAATTAATAATCGGCTCAAAAATTAAGACTTCAGTAGAAGCTATTTTGAGAGGTTGACTCAAATCTATTAGGGATTAAGCGTTCAATTGCCATCGGATACCCATGGCAACATATGAGTTTCTATAATTTTGGTAATTTGTGTCAATGTATTCTCATTTGGTTATATTTTAGTAGTTCAATTTTGTTACATCCATTTTCTATATTTTTGTGTGATTTTTGTGTTTCCTTGGCTCTTCATACCACTCACTACCTACATAGACCAACCCTTGGCTTTATGGCTATACATATGGCCCCTTTGCTTATGCAAACCCGCCCCTTGCATATGAAAGTCACCCTCTAGGTGTGCATATAGCTCCCTTGCCTACACATACCACTCATCTTTGCCTATGCAACCCACCTCCTTCCTAAGCATACCCACTCCTTGTTGTGTATACTTGCACTTGCTTGCCTATACCCTCACCTTCTTTCACAGACCTCATTTCTTGGTTGTGCATACCAATCCTTCCCTCCATATACCAAGCCCACTTTCTTGGTTGTACATACCAAGCACTACATATGTATACCAATATTCCTCACTGCACATACAAACCTCTACTTGCACATACTTTCCCATGCATATGCATACTTGCCTCATAGCCATGCATATAAGATTCTTGGTGATAAATTTTGGTTGTTATAATACCTTTATTAGCAATTACCAAGTCTTTTAACAAGATCCAATATCTTATCAACAATAAGAGCTTGTGTTTGACAAACTCTACTATCTTCTCATATGAAACAAAGTTTATTACCATTTTTATTAATGATAAAGTGTATATTCTTTAGAAATAGTTAACTATCTCATATGGATACAACAACTCACTATACACCAACTTTCATTCTCCAAGAACCAATCTGATACATCTCTTATCTATTATGAGAAGAAATGTTTCAAACATGCTTTTAAACTCTAGCTTGTTTGAAGCAAGAAATCACTTTAATAAATTGTTAGATATTATAACAATATGGAGTTTACCAACAAGTCAGTCAAAACTAAAAAAGTAGCAAATAGACCAAATTAGCTAAGAATGATAAGAATATTTTAGAAGTATCTAGGAAGCTACTTGGTACCTTCATGGTATTGGGTAATATGCATGCCAAGTGGTGACTTCTATGAGAAAACTTCTTGGGAAGCTTCATGGATAGCTTAGCTTGCATGCCAAGTAAATGGCTTCTAGAAGAAAACATCTTGGTTAGCTTCTAAACTAGCTTAGCTTGTATGCCAAGTAGGCAGTTTCTAGAAGAAAGCTTCTTCAAAAGCTTCCTATTTAGCTTGGCTTGCACTCTAAGATGGTGGCTTTTAGGAAGCTTCTTGAGAAGTTTCTCAAGAGCCTTTTATGCTTCTCTATAAATACCAAATCTCAAGCTCATGCTAGGCATTTGGAGTTTCCTTCATTCAAGAGTCCCAATGTGATCTTTCACTCTGATCTTCCATTCTCCTATTTCTCTCCTTGGTATTTTACATTAGTATCAGAGTAAGAATGAGATAGATAGAATTTATGGACCACCAAATCTATTTTTGCCAAACCATTGGGATTTTCATGTACATGTACTACCCAAGAATCATTTCATACAATTCATCATCTCACACTTTGGTTACTCTTGTTGTTGCCAAATTGGAGATTGCATTGTTGAATATCCACTCAAGAATAAAAAACCCCAACAAATTGCCCAAATAGAGTTTGTGGTGGTGATGATTTGGGAAACAAAGAATCCCAATAGGAGAATTTGAGCCACCTATTTGGAACTTGATTTGTTCTAATGGAATTGAAGGCATGACTTATGGAAGTTCACTTGCAAGGTATAATATCTAATTGTGGTTGTAGGATTTAGATTGATTTTGGAAGTTCAAAGAATTGCATGTCCATGCACTTAGCAAAAGAATTATATATTCTTATTAAGCTAATAATTGGAAGCATATTGATGATGGTGGATGGTGGAAAGTGTTCTATATTTCGTACCTCATCCTGTTACATTCAAGATTGGGAAAGAGTATTTGGAGTGTATGAGGTTTGTAATGGCACCTCTACACTATGATGTCATTCTAGGTTTGCTTTAGCTTGAACATCATCAAGTTCAATTTGATTGGACGTGATGCCAAATTCAAGTACAATACCAAGATATAAATTATTGATTAGGTTTTCTGGCACCTTTGAGTAAGACACCTGAAAATAATCAATCCCAAGGGGGAAATGTTGTTAGTAAAGCAACAATAGAGCAAGCTTTGGAGGAAGAAGCTTATTTTTGTATTGTGGATCAAGCCAATTGTGCATGGAGAATCTAATAAGTGCCAAAAGCTTCATCAAGCAATGGCTTTTCAAATAATTCAAGAGTTTGCTGATGTAGTTCTAGATGATCTATCAAAGGTATTACCTTCCAATAGTGGTATGCTCTCCAAGATTGAATCATTGCCAAGAAGTACTCTAGTGAGTAGACTAATCTATCGGCTTTCACCAGGAGTTGGATGAACTTCAAATAACACTTACGGAGTTTTTGGAGAAGGATTTCATACAACATAATACATTTCCTTGGGGAGCATTGGTACTATTTGTTCCAAAGAAGGATGGAGAACTTTGCTTTTATATTGATTACTGTTGCCTTGATAAACAAATAGTGAAGAATGCATATCCCTTGCTTCAAATTGATGACTTGCTTGATCAATTGAGTGGAGCACAATACTTTTCCAAGGTGGATCTCCAAAGCAACTATTGGAAAATTCTCATTGATAGAGAGGATGTGCAAAAGACTACTTTCTGTACAAGGTATTGGCATTTTGAATAGAGAGTTCTACCTTTTGGACTCACTTGTGCTCCAATAGTCTTCATAGATCATACACATTGGGTGTTGGATAGACTATTGGATTAGTACATGATAGTGTTCTTGGATGATATTTTAATCAAGAGCAAGAAAAAAGTAGAACATGAAAATCATGTGCAAGAAGTCCTAAGATGACTACATCAATGGAAGTTTTATTGCAAGAAGTCAAAGTGTGTTTTTTGACAAAAGGAAGTTACATTCTTGGGTTGTAAGATCTTATCAGAGGGGATCAAGATGGAAAAGGAGAAAATCAAGGATATCATTGATTGGCCTACTTTGAATAATTCCATAAAAGTGTGGGTATTTAATGAAATGACAAGTTTTTATTGACGATTCATCCAATATTATGCTCATGTAGTTGCACCATTGACCAATCTCTTGGGGAAGACCTCAAGCTTTCAACGGACCACCAAAAAAAAAGAAGTATTCCAGAAGTTGAAACATGTGAGGTCTTCAAGACACATTTTTCAATCATATGATCCTCAACTATCTTGTGTGGTTGATTTCAATACTTCTAACTTTGCCATTGGAGTTGTGTTGCAGGAAGAATTTTTAAATGAGTTATATCCAATTGCCTTTGTGTCTTGCAGACTAAACACTATAGAAAAGAATTACTCTACTTGAGATAAAGAACAACTAGCAATGGTATATGTCACCAAGGTGTGGAGGCATTATCTCTTGAGGAAGCAAATGAGCATGTGAATTGATCACAAACCCTTATTGCAGCTATTATATTTGCAGCACATGAAGAGTCACCATCATTGATAGGAGGAATAACGATAGTTGTTTGACCTCAAACTTGAATAGAAACTTGGGTAGGTTATGTAACACCCAATTGTGCATGTATGTGCTATTGTGATATTTAGTTTGATATTATAAGTACTTGAGAGATATCATTTATATAGAGGTAAAGAATGGTTCTATATTAGTCATCATTAGCTAAAGTTAGTCATAGTTAAGATAGAGGAGACTTCACTTTATAGGAGGTGGAAAAGATGAGCACAACTATTTTAGATTCTAGTGTATTGACTTGGTATTATTCTTAGGTGTTTGGCTTTGAGGAAAGAATTGAGAACTCTTGGACCCACAAGTATTTTTGTTTTGGATTTTTTTATAGTCCAAGGATAACCCACGTGAAGGAATCCTTGACTTAGTTCCAAGACTCAAGATAAGACCATATGCTTAGGAGAATGTTCCCATGAGTATGGATATTTCTTTAGACTTTTGACTTTATTTGACTTTATTTGACTTTTAGCCTAGTAACTTGAGTAATTAGTACCTTTGGTGCATAACTATTTCAAAAGTATATAAACTAGGAGTGAGAAAGTACTCATCATCCTTTCATTTGTATCTATCTCTCATTGAGTTCTCTAGTGAGCAATGGTTTAAGTCTTGGAGTGTTAACCTTGGAGGAATATGATGGAGTTGGGGTTCCTTGCTTTCATAGTCCTTGGTGCATTACCATAATAGCCATCAAAGGTTCATCCTCAATGATAGACAGACGGGCTCACATTTTTGGTTCCATTGCAGAGACTTCTTTAGAAAGCAAGATAATGTTTAATGTTCAGTTCTATATTAGTCAGAAGGAGGCTATGAAAGCTCACTTGGAGACAACATTAGGGGAGGAGAGAGCTGAACTTATGTTAGAGAACCAAGACCTATTTTTTTACCCTATAGTTTATTATGATTTCCTTTAGGTGATTTTGTACATCTTGTACACATGAAAAGATTTGGAGAGATTGTGTGAGGTAGATTGCAAATTTTGGAGATTACGGTGATTTTGGGCAAAACCTCAAGTTTAAGATCTAGACTTGAAATTTTCACATAGGATAGTATGGATTATTTTTTAGGTGAGACACTTGAAATTATTGTAATTTTTGCTACGTGCATTGAGGTAGAATTTTTGGAAGGTGGTGGGGTAAATTGTTCTCACAATTGCATGCTCTTTAAAATTTTGTATAGAGTTTGATATTTCTTCATTTTTCACTCGATTATTTTGAAAATTTCCAGGAAAATTCAGTGCATATTATTCTACCTTTTGGCCCAAGAATTAGAGAGATCATTCTTGCGCAAGAAGTTATGAGTTTTTAAAGCAAGGGGTGATTTTTTAACCAAATCTGAAATATGTGTGATGAATAGAAAGGTGCATAGGCCAAATGGCTTGATGAAAAGATCTGATATTTTTCAAGGGAGGATGCTCTGGAGTCTTGACTCGGTGTGTGAAATCTCAAAGTACTACGTCACAGCAATTGAGAGAATTTAGTGATATTGTGAGGAGTGGTCAATTCTGGAGAGTGGAGATCTCATGCATGAGTAGTGTGAGAGCAACCAAAAGCATATTTGAGTGTTTAGACTCATCTTGGGAACATGGAGGGTCACCAAGAGTGGAATTTGAGGCTATGCAAGGTTCCCCAAGGTTTTGAAGTGATTGTAGGTGTTGATTTGAGGAAAAGAGAGTTTAGAATAGAATTTGAAGAGAGTATTGAGATGTAATACTCCAAGGATAGGAGAAGAGAGAGAACACAGACTTCACACTCAAACATTCAATGCCCCAAAGGAGCACCTTCTCTTTATTATATAGACAAAGAGGATCTCCTCCAAGGAAGCTCCACCATAGGGTTAGGCACACAGATAGGTGATATGTCAGCAAGCTCCACCTTTGGATTACTTACTTTGATGGGTGACATGTCGGTCTAGGTCATTTCTAGCTAGTCAAACAAGTTTTGACCAAAGGGAATCTTTTAAGGTACCGTTGGAAAGCTCTCAATGAGACAAACCAGGGGGGGGAGGGAAGGCCAACCATTCTTCCATTGCAGGAGGGGGGGGGGGGGGGATCCACACATTTTTGAGGCCTAATTCATTTGTTTAGGCCTCCAAAATTGCATTCAAAGATTTCAAGCATATTTCAGTTCCTACTCTATTAGTAGAAGTCCCCTTTTGGTGATACCTCTTTCTGATCTGTTCAATCCGTCATGTGTAACATCCTTCCAGATATTACCAAACCAATTCTCACCTTTAAATCATATGTCTAGCTATTGGTTCTAAGGTTCTTTAGTGTATTTTGGTTTTTGCCCTATTAGTAGAAGTACTCTTTTGGTGATACTTCTATCTGATCTATTTTGACCATCATGTATAACATCATTCTAGATGTTACCAAACCAAATTTCACATCTAGATATATGGCTAGCTCTTGGTATTATATGAGAGTATCCAAAAACATACACTACTTGGAGCAAAGTGTTTGATTCTAAGTGATTTTTATATAGAGAGAAGGGACATAAGGCAAGATCATGTCCATTGACCTTTGAGAGCAAGAGATTGAGGGAAAGGAGAGGGACTTGACTTGGGATTGCATGTTTGACCTTCTTCACAAAGATTGGGAGGGAGGAGATCCAAGACCAAGGAGTTGTGTGAGGCTTGTGGAGTGGAAGGCCTTCCAAAAGGACATGAGTGTAGTGGAATAACAAAAACTTTGGAGACTTTGGTGAAAGATCTTAAGGAGAGTCTTAGTTCAGCTACAGAGAAACTACCACCTTCATCAGCTAGCTCTCAAGATTAGTGATAGAGATAATCTTTCAACTTATGGATAAACTATCCATGAGGGTTCAATTAATATGCACTCTAGAATTTGAGGTTGCTATAGAAATCTTAGAGCAACTTGAATCTTTTATGTTCCCTAGGGTGGGTTACACTCAATTGGTATTATCATGGTATATACCCTATTAGTTATAGAATAGGAGAAAAGAAAAACAAATTGGGAGAAAAGAGAAAGATAATGAAGGGCTAAGATGAGAAAATTTTTAATTTTCTTTAGCAAAGATGGAGAAGATGTGGAGGCCTCTGTGAGATACTTCAAGGAAGCTTGCATAGTAGAAAATAAGAGGAGGAAGAATGAGTGGGCTTCATTATTACCAACTTTCTTTGAAGATGCAACCCTTACATGGTATGAGTTAGAATACCAAATGAGCGAGAGGAGAGATGAACAAGAAGAGACTTTAGAGAGTTTAACTATAGCACTCATTGAGAACTTTCTTCCAGATGAGACTTATGAGAGATTGATGAGTGAAGTTACCTTCCTTAAGCAAGGATATGGAGAGAGAATAAGAGCCTATGAAAAAAGAATAGAGACGTTAGAGTCCAAGTTTTTCATAGTGTTGAGAAAGACTGGAGATAATGTAGAGACTACTATGATTGGCATAGGAGCAATGCTCACGAAGACTTTTGTGGGAGGGTTGAGAACACAAACTAGAAGCAAGGTGAGATATGAGAGACCTTCTTCCAAGGTTGAAGCTATCAAGATTGCAATTTGTATGGGGGAGAGTTTGGAAAGAGGATGAGAGTGATTTGGTGGTGAAGAAGGTTTTCCATCCTTCTCAAAGCTACAAATATGGTCAAAATTTTGATACTTTGGTTGCAAGGTTTGCACCACAAGTAGTAGTTGCTTTGGTTTTTGCACCTTTACCAAAAGATCCACTTCAAACCATCACAAAACAACTTGTAGATCTCAAGATCAATATAATGAAACTATGAGAGAAGAGAGAGGTGGATCAAAATGTGAGGAGAGTGCCTAAGAGTTATAAAAGATATCTATATAGAGGGGGCCAACCAACCAACCAAGAATTGATAGAATTTTTTTGATTGTAGAAGAAGAGGTCACATCCAAAGGAATTGCCCAAATTCTACTTACCATGGAGGAAAGGGTTACAAGGGAGCCAATAGAGGGAAAGAGGGAAGTAATGAAACCCAAGTGGCTCCTAATCCAAAAAAGGTAAGGAGATATCATCCATAGATGTAGTTGAGAGTAAGTATGAGAAGGGGAAGTGCTCAAACTCCAAAAGTCTTAATTTGGAGCTTTTGGCACAAGAGAAGAAGAGAGTTTGTTTTGCAAAGGAATGTACATTATTCTCAAGGATTTACTCCAAGAAAGGATACTCCTATGAATACTAAGAGCACTTGCACTAGCACCTAAACACCATCAACAACAAGGAATTCAAGGAAGAAGTTGGGGATGGAGAACTTCTTGATCTCGAAGCAACAATGGAAGTATAATGTGTTGGAGGATGTTTGTAGTCATAAGGTTAATATCACAATGGGTCAATTGATTGCTTTGAATTCTACCTTGAAAAAGGAGCTTAGAGGTGATTTGAGTTCTACAAGGAGCAAGAGGAAGAAGAAAGAAAAAACTCCAATATCAATGGGGGTGGTGGATACCAAAATTGCACCATGGGAGGCTTGTGAATATGCCTCCAAGATTGATATGAGAGTGAATGGTCACAACATCAAGAATGTACTTGTTGATGGAGGATCTGCACTGAATGCCATGTTGGAGGTGTTGATAAAGAAGTTGGGTATGATACCTTCTAGATCTTCAAAATTTGTGGTGAGCATGGCAAACAAGCAACAAGTTTGACCAATAAGGGTAATGGATAAGGTCATAATTTCAATTATTGGAGTTCAAAATCTCATGACTTTCCAAATCTTGAAGGATTCAAGCTATGCTTCTTGGGAGGCCATGGTTGAGTGCATCACGCACAACTAATCAATAGCACAAAGGGTATTTGAGGATTTGGCCATCAAACCATAGAGTTACAATTCTTGTCACTAATACTACCAACACTTCACATTCAAATACACCATCTTCTGATTATTGGAAATCAGATTCAAAAGAATGAGCTTTAAGTGTAGACACAAGCACAGAGAAAGAGACTTCCACAAAGGAGGATGAGAGACTTCATTTATGACTTTTGTGTTTATTGGAGCAAGGAGGAGCACTTTGAGCACCTAATCAAGATCTTGCAATGCTTGGATGAAGCAAATGCATTACTCAACCCGGAGAAGTGCATTTTTGGTAGTGAAGGAGATCCACTTTTAAGGCACATCATTTCCAAGGATGGATTAGAAGTTGATCTTGAGTAGGTGAGGAAAATCTCAGACCTTCCATCTCCTTCAAGTTTGACAAAAGTTACACCAATTCTTGGGGATGCAAATGCTGATTTGTTATCTAAGGCCTATGATCATGATGGAGTTGAACCAATCAATGATTTCTTACCAAATGAGGAGCTCATGACAATCTCAATCACTTAAGATGTTCCAATGCAGTATAAGGAGATTGTGGACTTTGTTACAAGTGGTAATTATCTAAAAGCGATGCATGTTAGGGAGAGGAGGGCCTTGCATCAAGATCTAGACCTTACACAATGATGGAGGATATTCTTTTTCACCAAGGAGCAGATGGTCTACTTCAAAGAGCAATGGGTAAGAAGGAGTCTATCCTACTTATAAAGGAGTTTCATGAAGATTTAGTGTGTGCGGGACACTTTGCAAGAAAGGTGACTTCTTTCAAGATTCTAGATTCAGGTTATCACTGGAGGAGAATTTTTAAGAATTGTCTTGATTCGTGCAAAACTTGTCATGTTGTCAAGCTTTTGCTAGAAAGTCTACTTCTACTCCTCCGCTTAGATCAATTCCATTGCTATGACCTTTTGAGAAGTGAGGAATTGACTTTGTAGGTCCTCTCAATAGAACCCCAAGGAACAATTAGTAAATTGTGGTAGTAATTGATTACCTTACCAAGTGGGTTAAGGCTAGACCATTGAGGGATAAGAATGAAGATGAAGTTTGTAGATATTGTTATGAACACATTATCATTAGGTTTGGGTGCACTTTGGAGTTGGTTACTGATAGAGGATGAGAGTTTACAAGAAGTATCACTACAACCATGCTACAACATTTCTCTATCACACATAAAGTAACTATATCATATAAGCCAAACTCCAATGGCTTGGCAAATAAAACCAATCAGACCTTGTGCATGATGCTGGCCAAAGATGCAAAAATGGAGAGGCTAACATCATTGGGACAAGACGATTCATGTGGTTTTGTGGGAATATAGGACAACCATGAAAAATTCCATTGGATATTCTCTATTTCATTAGTATATGGTATTGAGTTTACCTTACCTAATCACTTTGATCTTCCTACCTTCCAATGCATTTAGAGGAGATTGAAGAAAGCATAAGAAGATGATGCAAAGAAGTCAAGGAAGGATCAACTCATGGAATTGGAGGAGGCAAGAGCAATTGCAATGGTTTGAGAGGAGCAAGCCCAATGGAAACAAAAGGAGAGCTATGATGAGAGGAAAGGAAATAAGAAGGTAGAGCTCTTCAAAGAAGGTGTTCGGGTAATGTTATTTGATTCTATTCTATTCAAGAGAATGCAAAAGAAGTTTTTGCCTAAGTATTTTGGACCTTTTATGGTGGAGAGGGTATGAGCCAATTGCACCTATGATCTTAAGGAGTTGGGAGGAAGACACTTTGATAAGACTAACCATGATAAGTTGAAGATGTATCATAAAAGGTAGAAAGACCTTGACTCCGAGGATGAAGTGAAATCTTAGTCCAATGGTAAATGTAACACTCAATTGTGCATGCATGTGCTATTGTGATATTTAGTTTGATATTATAAATACTTGAGAGATATTATTTATATAGAGATAAAGGATGGTTCTACATTATTCATGATTAGCTAAAGTTAGTTATAGCTAAGATAGAGGGGACCATACTTTAAAGGAGGCGGAAAAGGTGAGCACCACTATTTTGGATTTTAGTGTATTGACTTGAATATTATTCCTAGGTGTTCGGCTTTGAGAAAAGAGTTGAGAATTCTTTGACCCACAAGCTTTTTTGCTTTGGATTCTTTTATAGTCCAAGTGTAGCCCATGTGAAGGAATCCTTGACTTAGTGGTTGGGTCAAGATAAGAACACATGCTTAGGAGAATGTTCATATGAGTATGGATATTGCTTTAGACTTTTGACATTATTTAACTTTTAGCCTAGTAACTTGAATTACTCTTGTAATTAGTAACTTTGATAATAACTATTTCATAAGTTTATAAACTAGGGGTGATGAGTACTCATCATTTTTTATTTGTAACTTTTTCTCTCTCATTGAGTTCTTTAATGAGAAATGGTTTAAGTCTTGGAGTGTTAACCATGGAGGAGTATGATGGAGTTGGGGTTCCTTGACTTCTAAGTCCATAATGCGCTACCATAATAACCATCAAAGGTTCATCTTGAGTGATAGACATGTCAGCTCATAGTTTGATATCATCCTTGATGCCTTATCATAATGACCGGATTTGAAGTCCCTTCCTCTCATCATGCGGCAATTATGACAATGTCAATTGATTTTAAAGTCCGAATTGAGTTTAAGATAACTTTACAACAAGACCTCTTCTTTCAAACAATACAAGGTCATCTTATAGCACACAATAAGGAATAGAACACCTTTTCTTTCAAGGAAGACAATTTATTTTGTGAGAACCAGATCTATATTCTAGCTAAGGGTGATCTATGACTTATGTGCCTTCAAGAAGCCTATGACTTACCAATCACTGGCCACATGGGTATGGACAAGACTTTGGTTACTCTACAATGCCAATGGTGGTGACCCAACATGGCACAAGATGTTCAAGATTTTATCTAATCTTGTGAGAGTTGCCAACACAACAAGGCAACCAGAAACCAAGTAGAATCCTTCAACCACTTCCATCCCATCTAGTTGATGGGAACATGTGAGCTTAGATCTTATCACATCCTTGCTCAACACAAAGCAATGGCACACAACAATTGTGGTGTTTGTTGATAAGCTTAGTAAGAAAATCTATTTATCATCAACCTTTGATATAATCACCAACATTGGCACAAATCTACTTTGATAATATTTTCAAGCATCATGGGATGCCTTGTATACTCATCTTCAATTGTGATCTTTAATTCTTTAATAACCAAAAAAATTTGGCAAGCACTCTTCCAACTATTTGGCACCAAGGTTGCTTTATCCTATTATCTTCAAATTAATGGACAAATTAAACATGTAAACCACACCTTGGAAGATATGCTTCATTCTTTTGTCAATTTTTAACATACCAACTAAGATGAATGTTTTGCAACTACTTAGTTTGCATACAATAATTCCAAACAAGCAAGCACTAGATTTTCTCACTTCTTCCTTAATCTGGGCTAAGACTTACTTGTTCTAAATCCCTTCCTTTCTCCTCATCCATCTCATGTCCCTCATACTTCTACCTTCTTAACCATAATATCCTAATCTCTACAACAAGCTAAATCTCATCTCCTTGTAGCTCAAAATTGTCAAAAACAATATGTAGACCAATATCATAGTGATCTTACCTTTCAACTTGGTGATAAGGTCATGTTTTCTTCTAGTAACCTTCTACTGCCACTTGATATCCAAGTTTGTAAACTTGCTCCTTATTGGATAGGTCCATTTGATGTCACCCAAATCATTTCTCCTATTTCTTATTGACTTGCCTTGCCTTGTCATATGTAAATTCACCCTATCTTTCATATTTCTAAGTTGGAACTCTTTGTTTCTAATCCCTCTTTCTTTTCTTCTTGTGTTCAACTTCCTCTTGCTCCCATCCCTATCCCAACAATCATGAGGAGTATGAAGTTGATCATATCTTTGCAAATCACTACATTCAACATTGTCATACTTTGCCTTTCTCTCTCTAGGAACACATTGGGTGCCTAGATGTGGAGTTTATGGAACAGAGGTTGTGCATAGATTTTTTGCTATAGTCTGAGCACATGTGTTGCATGATAATTAGAACCTTTTACTCTTGCTTCTAGTAGTACTTCTATCGGGTAGGAGAGTAGTGGCAACATAACCAATCATCACAACATGCACTCTTGATCTATTGATCATCACTTCCAATATTACCAAGGAGAAAAAAATAATACTCCCAGAAAGGAGGAACCTAAGCGTAATGCCCACACACCAATCCAAACCAATTGGGCATATAAACAAGCATGTAGGCACAAAGAGGATCCAATCACAAGAATTCAACAACAACTCTCCATGTTTTGTGTCAAAAACGAGCATTAGAGCATATAATCCAAGCTTCCTCCAATATTCACTTTAGATTTCAACCAATTTTTAATCCAATTGAGGAATTTTATGTCTTTTTGATGGTTCTGTTATACTAGACATGATACTCACTCTTCATGTGTTGGCCCAACTTGGTTGGTTGTTCTTTGTACACTCCCTCTAGAAACACTGAGGAAAGTGGCTGGTTGATGTTCCGTTGGATGAAATTTCACAGCCTATTTCTTGATCACATAGGGCCCAAAGCTCCTTTACCAGACAATATTGCAATCATCGATGTCTTTATGATGGGAGATGATGGGAGATGCAACTCATATAGACATAACTTTTTCTATGTCACTTGGATGTGTGTGTTATCATATTCAATGGAAAGCCTGTGAGATAAGCCTTCTAATGATATGAAATAAGCTCCCCTAAAAAGCTCTCAAAATTGGCCAATTTTATATAATTTTACCCTAATTATAAAATCCCTAATTTAGGGTCTGCTCTTGATTCTTGGCAACTTTCTCCAAATTTCTAGATCAAAGATATACTTAATCCTCACAAACACTCTAGGAACCTAAAATCCTCAATCATAGTCATAAAAATAGGAGAATTAACATTCAATCATAATTGAAGATAGAAATGCTCTACAAAGCTTATGATAATATTTTTAGTAGAATTTTTTGTATCATTTCTCACTCTATATGGACCCAAAGCCAACCAAAATTTTCACAATAGTTGCTTGTGCCCTTGTCTAAACACCAGAAAATTTTGATAACCTAATCCAAATCCAATCCCTAGATATGGATCAATTCTTGAGCTATGCTAACTTGTGAGCTTTGTAGACCTAGGTATGCTTCATCTAAGACCCTAAATTCTCTTTTTGAGGAATTGACATGAAACCTTTGCATAGAGGTGCAAGATCTAACTACCAATAGTACTAAAAGTCTTCATTAGGTGATTAAAACTACAACTTTAAGAATGACCAAAATTCCAAACCTATGATGAGATCAAGTTCATGAACTCTGCCAAACCAAATGAGATGCTGAATGATCAACATCTCATTTCCAACACCTCAATTCCTAGAGCTCCAACTTCAATTGACCTGATCTGATTTGATATTCATCAAACCTAGAATTTTTTATGCATAATACCATAAGCATTTTTTCTACTCTCTAAATTTATTGAAAAAACATAAAAATACCTCATGAAGCTCTCCAAATTGTCTATTTTATGCTTTTGTGCATGAATTCTATCCTCCTTGATTCAATCTATCATATGTGTTCTAAGATCTACTCAAATCAAAAAATTTTCAATCTCAAACTTGTAGCCAATTAATTCCTTCCTCTAACTATTGTCTCTTCTCTTAGAATGACCTCTCCTAACTCCTTCAATCCTTGAAGAAGTCCAAGCTTTTCCTATTGGGCCTCAAACTCTTGGAAATTTATCATTTAGCCTCTTCACTTTTTCACAAATGAACCCCACAACTCCATGTTGAAGCTCATGAGAAAAATTAAGTCATTCTCTATATATAAGAGCACATAGATTGTCAAATCCCAAACTTGCTTATAATTAGGCACTGGAAGGAAGATAGGATTTGGATTTTTCATCATTGTCTCCATGAATGCTACTCCAAAATGTGACACCATCCAATCCGTAAGCCGTCATGTTATAGAATCTAATGAGAAAAGGATTCAAGAGTGGCAAATTGGGAGCATGGGACATCTCTTACTCAAATGCTTTCCGTAGCACTCTAATGATCATGCTCTACTATAACTCTCACTCCCAATGTCCTCCTCCCTCTCAAGACACCTCAAACTAAAACACACCTTTATCTCAACTCTCCACCACCTATATACATCAAAGTCCTTGAAAGGGATAAGATCATACTCCACATGGCTAGTCATTTACATGCACATAGATTGCTCACATGGCAATAGCTCAACCATGGGATCCATTGTGTAGGTTGTATGACCCGTCATACAACCTACACCATCTTTATAGAAATAAACCACACTAGTTTACTTTTTCATGGTTACACAAACCATAACAAGAAAACATGGCCGCCAACAACATACAAAGTAAAAAATTGCTTTGGAAAGGGTATCCTCTTCATAATGCTACTTGGGAGCCTCTTTCTCATCTCTAAAATGCACAAACAGCCATCCAAGAGTTTGAAGCTTCCATGGTGACAAGGACGTTACCAACTAGCAATGGGGGGATATGTAACAATATGGATTTTATCGATGAGTTAGTCAAGACTAACAAAGAAGAAAATAGATCAAATAAGCTAAGAATTATAAAAATATTCTAGAAGCATCTAGGAAACTACTTGGTAACTTCTAAGTATTATGCCAAGTGGTGACTTCTCAGAGGAAGCTTCTTTGGAGGTTTCATAGCTAGCTTAGCTTGCATGTTACATAAGTGGCTTCTGGAAGGAAGCTTTTTGGGAAGCTTCCCAACTATCTTAGCTTGCATAGCAAGTAGGCGGCTTCTAGAAGGAAACTTCATGAGAAGCTTCCATGTTAGCTTGGTTTGCACTCTAAGAAGACGGCTTTTAGAAAGCTTCTCAAAAGCCTTGTGTGTTTTCCTATAAATGCCAAATCCTAAGCTCATGCTAAGCATTTGGAGTTTCTTTCATTCAAGAGTCCTAATGTGATCTTTCACTTTGATCTTCCATTCTCTTATTTCTCTCCTTGGTCTTTTGCAAATATGGACGTAACTCAAGAGTTGCAAGACTTAAAGTCTTGGGTAGTAGAAGATATGAACATGCAAGATTCTATATCACCATATATAAGATCCACATGGTAGCTAGATGATACAATGTTTGATGTCATTATCAACATAGAGCTACCTACTACTATAGTCAATTTAGCATCTTCTATTAATTATAGATATGGTGAGTAAACCATAAAGAAAACTTGTCAAGAGAGGTAGTAGCTCTATAGCTTCAACTCCTTTGTAACATACTTTTTGTTCATAATACAATGCCTTCATGTAAAATTTTAAGAAGGCATTAATTACAATGTTTTCTTATCCATTCTTGCTAACATGTAGATTTGATATTTCATTTCCCTTGATATGCACCAACCTAGTATTAATTTTTTCAACTAATCCATTTATTATCTCTCATAATCCTCTTTGGAGTCAAGGATATAAGATAGTTGATACTAAAGATTCTTGATACTTTTATCACCCATAATTTTTTTACAAAATCTAACGCAAAAACCTATGGTACCCAAGACCTCTATCAATTACTAATTTAAAAGCATCTATTGTTTCAAAGGTATCAAGATAGTCTTCACCTAGAAGATCAAGCAGATCCTACAACTACTTGTACAATTTGGTGACCATTGGATCAACTTAGAGGAAGATGAAGTCCCGGTTTGTCAAAAGAAATATTGACTCAACCCAAAATACTCACTATTAGCAAAGGAATGAGATAGATAAGTATCTTTGTGCAGATATCATTTCTCATGTACACAATAGTCAATGGACTCTCCTTTTCATAGTTGTATCTAAGAAAAAGATTAGGAAGATCAAAGTATGTGAAGATTTTTGGAAGTTGAATATAGCTACAAAGAAGGATCATCACACATTGCACTTCACGTATGCCATTTAAGATCATTTAAGATCAGGTTGTAGTGCATGCCTATTACAATTTCTTAGATGGGTACAGCTAGGTTTCCATTTGAAAGGAAGATAAGAGTAAGACTACCTTCCGTAAAGATTTGGATACCTATGCATACAATCAGAATGCCCTTTGGTTTATGTAATGCACCTAAAATTTTCTAGAGAAGAACAAAATCCATCTTTAAAGACTACCTTTGAAAGTTTGTAAAATTATTCATAGATGATTTTTGTGTTTTTGGCTAAAGGGAGGAACATCTCAAATTTCTTTGGCAAACTTTACAGCTTTGTCAAGCTATAGGTTTGTCCTTTCATCTAAAGAAGTGTTTCTTAATAATGATAGAGGAGATCCTACTCAAGTATCAAGTATCAAGTAGAAAAATTCAAGTGGATGCGTAGAAGATTAAGATCATCAAAGCACTTGGTGAATAGAATGTGAGAGTGCTTCATGCCTTCCTTTGCCGTGCAGGGTATTACCAAAGATCCATCACAAACCATGAAGTTTTGCCAATATCCCTCACAAAGTTGCTAATGAAGCCCAAAGAAAAAAATGGACAAAAAAGCAAAAGGAAGCCTTTGTCACTTTGAAAACTATGTTGGTGGAAGATTTAGTGATGAGAGCACCTGATTGGTAGTGCACATTTCATGTGTATGTAGATGTGGATACTTCTTCAATTGCAATAGGAGTAGTGTTAGATCAAAATGACAACAAGAAAGGCTACCTTGTATTTTTGCAAGTAGGCAATTGTCCAACATTGAAAGAAAATATTCTATCATATAGAGAAAGAGAAGCCTTAGGAATGGTGTATGCATGCAAGAAGTTCCATTGTTACCTATTAGGATATAAATTTTTCTTTCATGTAGATCATTATGCATTGTAGTACCAAGTGATGATACCCTCTAGACCATAACATTTGTGATAAGCATGGTGAACAAACAACAAGTTTGACTAGTAGGGGTGATGAATAAGGTAGTAGTTTCAATTATTGGAGTTTTAAATCTCATGACTTTCCAAGTCTTGAAGTATTCAAGCTATGACGTGCTTCTTGGGAAGCCATGGTTGAGAGCAGTACGCACAATTGATTGATAAAACAAAAGGTACTTGAGGATTGGGCCACTAAATCATAGAGTCATAATTCTTATGACTAACACCACCAACACTTCATATTCAGATGCACCATCTTTTGATTATTGGGAATCAGATTCAAAAGAAGGAGCTTCAAGTGTGGACAAAAGCATAGAAGAGGAGATTTCAATGGAAGAGGATGAATCTGAATCTAATTCAAATGTATATCCCTTGTGTGCTATGGATTTTACACCTAAGCCAGAGGTTTTGAAGGACCTAGATAAATCACCATTGACACTTGAGGATATAAAGAGGAGATTATCTACCTTGAAGTATGGTCCAAATGTTACTAGGAGGAGAAGGTAAGATTAGAGGAGATTTTCCACAAGTTCATCCATGTGTTTGCTTTCAATTACAAGGATCTAAAGGAAGTCACCTTGGAGGAGTACAAGAATGAGGTGGAATCACATGCAAGACCAGTCCACCAAAAGCAATGTCTCATTAGTCCACCAATATCTTTGGTTGTGAAGGAGGAGTTTGATAAGCTCAAAGAGGCTGAATTTATCTTTGAGGTGGAGAATTCATAATGGGTGTCTCTAATTGTGATTGTGAAGAAAAAGAATAGCAAGCTTTGGGTATGTGTGGATTACAAGAAGCTCAATGATGTTACTAAGAAGGACTATTACCCTATGCCATTCATTGATGAGATCTTGGAGGGGGCTGCAAGTCATGAGAAGTATCATTTTGGAGATGGTTATAGTGGGTGCAACCAAATCAAGATTGCACCAGAGCATCAACAACTCACCACATTCACCACACCTTGGAGGACATATGCTTTCAAGTTTATGCCTTTAGACTTTGTAATGCTTCAACCACATTCCAATGGTTCATGAACAAGGTGTTTGAAGCTTATATTGGGAAATTTATGAGAGACTTCATTGATGACTTTTGTGTCTATGGGAGCAAGGAGGAGCACTTTGAGTACTTGATCAAGGTCTTGCACTGCTTGGATGAAGCAAATGCCTTATTCAACCTAGAGAAGTGAATTTTTGGTTGTGAAAAAGGTTTACTTTTTGAGCACATCATCTCCAAGGTTGGAATAGCAATTGACCTTGAGAAGGTGAGGAAAATCTCAGACCTTCCATTCCCTTCAAGCTTGACAAAGTTATGCCAATTCTTGGAGATGGTTGGGTACTATAGGAGGTTCATCTTGTCATTTTCCAACAAGGTTTATGCATTGATCATCTACATGAAGAAGGAAGCAAAATACATGGTGATTTTGGAGGACAAGGAGGCTCTAAAAGCTTTTGAGAAGCTCAAGCAATCCCTTGTTGTAGCTCTAATTCTTGCTAAATCTGATTGGAGTAAGCCTTTGATCCTCTGTACAAATGTTTCCAATGTATCTATAGGATGCACTCTTAGTCAATTAGACCAAGATGGGTATGATCATCCAATAGCTTATGCTAGTGGGCAGATGGTTTTTGCAAAAAAGAACTACTTTGTCATAGAGAGAGAAGGGCTGACAATGATCTTTGGTCTCAAGAAGTTAAGACACTACTTGATTGGAGGGAAAGCCACCATTGTCACAAATCACAAGGCTTTGAAGTACATCTCCAACAAGCCTAATGTGGAAGGAAAGCTAGCAAGGTGGATGCTACTCTTGCCTGAGTATGACTACACCATTGAGGATAGGCCAGGGAAGAAATATGCAAATGTTGATTTGTTATCCAGGGCCTTTGATCCTGATGGAGATGAGCGGGTGGATGATTCCTTCTTGGATGAGGAGCTCATGACAATCTTAGTCACTCCTATGGAGAGGTTCCTATGGAGTACAAGGAGATTGTGGACTTTGTTACATGAGGTAATTATCTAGAATGGATGTATGCTAGGGAGAGGTAGGCCCTTGCAGCAAGATCTAGACCTTACACAATAGTGGAGGATATCTTTTTCACCAAGGAGCAGCTGGTCTACTTTGAAGAGTAGTGGGTAAGGAAGAGTCTATCTTACTCATAAAGGAGTTTCATGAATGTTTAGTGTGTGGAGGATACTTTGTAGGAAAGGTGATTGCTTCCAAGATTCTAGATGCAAGTTATCATTGGAGGGAGATTTTCAAAGATTTTCTTGATTTTTGCTAAACTTGTCAAGTTTGTCAAACTTTTGCTAGAAAGACTATTTCCACTCTACCACTTGGATCAATTCCATTGCTAGGACCTTTTGAGAAATGGGGAATTGATTTTGTAGGTCCTCTCAATAGAACCCTAAGGAAAATTGGTACATCATGGTAGTTATTGATTATCTTACCAAGTGGGTTGAGGCTAGACCATTGAGTGATAAGAATGAAGATGAAGATGAAGTTAGGAGATTTCCTTATGAATGCATTATCACTAGGTTTGGGTGCCCTTTAGAGTTGATTTTTGATAGAAGAGGAGAGTTTACACAAAGCATTACTATTGGCATGCTACGGTATTTCTCTATCACACATAGAGTTACTACATCCTATAAGAAAAGTTCCAATGGCTTGGCATAGAGAACCAATCAGACCTTATGCATGATTTTGGCCAAAGATGCAAAAATGGATGGGCTTAACATCATTGGGAAAAGATGATTCATGCAATTTTGTACAAATATATGATAATCATGAAGACTGCCATTAGATATTCTCTATTTCAATTAGTATATGTATTGAGTCCACCTTACCTATTCACTTTGATCTTCCTATCCTCCAAAGCATTCAAGAGATTGAAGAAAACACAAGGAGGTGATGCAGATAAGTCAAGGAAGGATCAACTCATGGAATTGGAAGAGGCAAGAGCAGTGTTGTTATGGTTCAAGTGGAGCAAGCCCAAAGGAAAAAAAATGAGAGTTATGACAGGAGGCAAGGCAAGAAGAAGGTGGAGCCTTTCAAAAAAGGTGATTGGGTAGTGTTATTTGATTCTATTAGATTCAAGAGAGTGCAAAAGAAGGTTTTGCTTAAGTACTTTGAACCTTTCATAGTGGAGAAGGTGTGGGGAAATTACACCTATGATCTCAAGGAGTTAGGAGGAAGAAAATTTGATAGGATTAACCATGATAAATTGATATATCATAGAAGGTAGAGAGACCTTCACTTTGAGAACAAAGTGAAATCTTAATCTAGGGATGGATGTAACACCCATTTGTGCATATATGTGTTATTGTGATATTTAGTTTGGTATTATAAGTACTTGAGCAATACAATTTATCTAAAGATAAAGGATGGTTCTATATTTGTCATGATTAGCTAAAGATAGTCATAGCTATGATAAAAAAGACCTTACTTTAGAGGAAGTGGAAAAGATGAGCACCACTATTTTAGATGCTAGTGTGTTGACTTGGTATTATTCATAGGTGTTTGGCTTTGAGGAAAGAATTGAGAACTCTTGGGCCCACAAGCCTTTTTGTTTTTGATTCTTCTATAGGCCAAGGATAGCCCATGTGAAGGAATCTTTGACTCAATGGTTGGGTCAAGATAAGACCATATGAGTAGGAAACTATTCCCATGAGTATGGATATTCCTTTAGCTTTTGACTTTATTTGACTATTAGCCTAGTAACTTGAGTTACTCTAATAACTAGTAACTTTGGTGCATAACTATTTCACAAGTATATAAACTAAGGGTGATGAGGTACTCATCATCTTTTCATTTGCAACTATCTCTTTCTCATTGAGTTCTCCTAGTGAGCAAATGGTTTGAATCTTGGAGTGTTAGCCTTGGAGGGGTATGATGGAGTTGGGGTTCCTTGCCTTTTAGTCCATGGTGTGCTACCATAATAGCCATCAGAGGTTCATCTTGAGTGAGAGACAGGCCAGCTCACAAGCCAAAGATGCAAAAATGAAGGTTGAAAAACATCATTAGGACAAGAGAATTCATGTGGTTTTGTGGGAGTATAGGACAACCATGAAGAAATCTAGCGGATATTTTCAATTTCATTTGGTATATGGTATTGAGTCTCCTTTACCTATTCACTTGAACTTCCTACCTTTCAAGGCATTAATAGGAAAGTGAAAAAGGCACAAGGAGATGATGCAAAGAAACCAAGGAAGGAGTAAGTAACTCATGGAATTGGAGGAGACAAGAGCAATTTCTATGGTTCAAGTGGAGCAATCCCAAAGGAAACAAAAGGAGAGCTATGACAAGAGGTAAGGGAAGAAGTTAGAGCTCTTCAAGGAAGGTGATTGGGTAATTTTATTTGGATTCCCATTTGATTCAAGAGGGTGCAAAATGATTTCTTGCTTAATTATGTAGACCTTTCATAGTAGAGAAGGTGTGGGGCAATTACACTAATGATCTCACGGAGTTGGGAGAAAGACACTTTGATAGGATTAAACCTGATAAGTTGAAGTTGTATCATAGAAGGTAAAGGGACCTTCACTTCAAGGACAAAGTGAAATCTTAGTCTAGGGATAAGCGTAACATCCATTATGCATATATGCTCTATAGGGATATTAAGTTTGGTATTGTAAGTAGTAGAAGTATTATCTATATGGAGTTAAGCTAAGCTTCTACACTAGTCATGATTAGCTAGAGTTAGTCCTAGCTAAGATAAAGGTGACTCTATTCTAGAGGAAGGAAAAAGAGTGAGTATCACTATTTTGTCTTCTAATGTACTGACTTGATATTATTCCTAGTTATCTGAGTTTGAGGAAAGAGTTGAGAACTCTTGGGCCCACAAGCCTTGTTGGTGCAGATTTTTCTGGAGTCCAATATAACCTATGTGAAGGAATCCTTGATTTAGTTGGTAAGTGAGGATAAGACCACCTACCCATGAGATTATTCCCATTTCCTTTAAACTTTTTGACTTTACTTGACTTGTAGCCTAGTAATTTGAGTTACTCCGGTAATTAGTAACTTTGGTGTATAATCTTTTCCCGGTATATATGCTGGGGGTGATGAGGTACTCATCATCCTTTCATTTGCAAATATCTCTCTCCTATTCAGTTCTCTAGTGAGCAATGTCTTGAGTCTTGGAGGTGCCTTGGAGTTTTAGCCTTGGAGGAGTGTGATGGAGTTGGGGTTCCTTGCCTTCTTAGTCCATGGTACACTACCTTAATAGCCATCAGAGGTTCATCTTGAGTGAGAGATAGGCCAGCTCATAGACCAAAAATATAAGAGAGAGTCACTCATGGGACTCAAATAGAGACTTTTGAGACTCAACCTATTGGTATAGAAATGCAATCTTAGGCAACATAGATAAAGCGTCAATTGCATGGAAGGCCTAGGGAAGAGCATAGTGTGATAGAAACCTTACTTAATATGGACATTGTTGCTTATATATAAGAATTTTTGGATAATATTGCACCTCAATTCTCTTTTGGAGATGCATAAGAGAAGATCAAGTGGCTTGAGGAGAGGAAGATGAAACTAAGAAGTGAGGTTACTAGACTTTGGATTTTGAGAGAGAGAATGATTTTATCTAGAGAGTTCATTCCTCATATCATTTATGCTCAAAAAAGTCAAAGGAAGATTTTAGTTTTGGATGTTGGTTGTGAAAGGATATTATGTGAGATATTAGTTGATTCTTCTTCCAAGGGTATGACTTGGTATAATAATATGGATGGTCACATTATGTTTTTTTGCTACAACTTGGAGTTAGAGAGTGTGTGGAGTATTTTGTGATGTCCTTTGAGGTTATCATTTGGACTTATAACATGAAGATAGAGTTAGAGCACTTCCTCCAATCTATGTGGAATGAGGATTTCCTCCCCAAGGAAGTACATATAAGGGCTGCCTCATGGCCTTGTTTAGTGGTATGGATGGATATATAAACCATGGAGAGGTTACGTGGTTAGATCTTATGTAGTGTGTACCGCCCTAGGTATACTCCAAGGACAAGAGAAGAGAGAAAACACAAATTTCACACTCAATCATTTGATGCCCCAAAGGAGCACCTTCTCTTTATTGTATAGACCAAGAGGATCTCCTCCAAGCAAGCTCCACCATAGGATTAGGCACATAGATAGGTTACATGTCAGCAAGCTCCACCCTTGGATTACTTACTTGGATGAGTGACATGTTGGTCCAGGTCCTATCTGGTTGGTCAAGTAAGCTTTGACCGGAGGGAATCTTTTAGAGAATCTTCCTATGGGAATCTCAAAATCACATGTTACACATGATGGACTAAACAGATAAGAAAGAGGTATAACCAAATGGGGACTTCTACTAATAGAGTAGGAACCGAAATATGCTTGAAATCTTTGAAGGCAATTTTGGAGGCCTAAACGGATGAAATAGGCCTCAAAAATGTGCAGATTCCCTCCCCAAATGGAAGAAAGGTTGGCCTTCCCTCCCCCTTGCTTTTCTTGTCAAGAGCTTTCCAATGGTACCTTACTCACGTGATTTTGAGATTCCCATAGGAAGATTCCCTAAAAGATTCCCTCCGGTCAAAGCTTACTTGACCAACCAGATAGTATCTGGTTGGTCAAGACCTGGACCAACATGTCACCCATCCAAGTAAGTAATCCAAGGGTGGAGCTTGCTGACATGTAACCTTTGACACGTGAATTAGTTTGGTAGCATCTTCCATATGCTACCAAACTAATTCTCACCTTTAAATCATATGTCTAGTTATTAATTCTAAGGTCTTCAAGTCTATTTTGGTTTCTGCCCTATTATTAGAAGTACTCTTTTGGTGATACTTCTATCTGATCTATTTTGACCATCATGTACAACATCATTCCAAATGTTACCAAACTGAATTTCACATCTAGATCATATGGCTAGCTCTTGGTATTACAGATCACCCTTCTTTTAAGATGCAACATCCTCGTTGTGCAGTTGTTGCTCAAACGCTTGCACCAACACCGGTGCATGTGTCAAATTGGCAACGGATTCCCAAGTTGCTTCATAGAGGGGGTAACCTTTCCACTATACTAGATAGTCCACTTGTGGATGGCGAGTACGACGTATGCATTTTTAGAGAATACGCTCCACTTCATATTCCTCCATGCCATCAATGAGTGTTGAACAAGGTCAAATGTCTTGTGTGGAATGACACTGGCCTGATCGGGGAGCATCCCTGCATAGTGGGGAAACATGGAACAATGGATAGATCTTCATGTGTGGTGGTAGCTCAAGGTGATAGGCCATAGTGCCGACTTGATGAAGAATTGAGAAAGGCCCAATAAAATAAGGTCTGAGCTTACAAGGTCCAGCTTATGTGAGGTTGATTGTCAATAGCCACACTTGATCCCCAACATTGAACTCCATGTGCCTATGGTGTGCATCAGCATACTGCTTTTGTCAATTTTGCACAATCTATAATATGTGCTTGGCGCTCTCCACACCTTCTTGGATTCTAGAAACAAATGTGTTGACTGCATTGTCCTTGGTAGCCACTAGACGGATCTTCATCAAGCTAGAAGGTGTGAAGAGATGCTCACCATACATGAGAAAGAACAGAGTGGCCTGGGTGGATGCATTCACTGAATTGTTGTAAGCAAATTCCACCAATAGGAGTAGTTTGTCCCACCTCTCTTGCTCTTCTAAGGTGAAGCCGTGTAACATGTCTTCAATTGTGAAATTAGCCCACTCTATTTGTGGGTGGTAAGCTGTGGACATGGCCAACTTGGTTTTGAAGAAACCAAAGAGTGTTTGCCAAAACAAATTGGTGAATTGAGTGCTTCTATCAATGATGAGTACTCAAGACAAGCCATGGTGAGAGAAGATTGCATCTAAGTATAATTGAGCTAGTTGTGGAGCAATTACATCCTTGGTGGTAGGGCATACATGAATCATTTTGCTGAGCCGGTCCACAAAGACCACGATGGAGTCAAACCAGGAAGTGGTCTTGGGTAATTCATAGACAAAATCCATACTTACTTGTTCCCAATGTTGGGTAGGAGTGGGGAGAGGTTGAAGGACCCCTGCAAGAGCTTGATTAGAAGCTTTGTTCTATTGACAAAGTAGGCAACTACATATGTAGTCCATCACGTCATTGCTCATCTTGGGCCTATAGTAATGGCGCTAGATTGCATCCAAGGTCTTGTCCACTCCGACATGACCTGCAATGGCCAAATCATGACATTTTGCTAGAATGGTGGTGCATAATTCTGGGATATTTGGAATCCATAATCTGCCATCACAAAAGGTGAGTCCTTGGGTGTTGGTGATGCCTTTGGATGATTGTGCTTCTACAATCTATAGATCAGGTTTTGTAGCAGCGAGAATCTTTGGCCTAAATATGGAGTTAATCTTAACCTTTGCCACCAAGTTGTTTGTCATTGGCATGCAGATGAATGCATCTACACGTTGCTTCTTACCTTCCACATAGGTGATTGTCATGTTGAAACGTTGGTGCCACTTTGCCCAACAAATTTGGCGATGAGATAGATCCTTTTGTGTCTCAAGGTAGACTAGAGGTTTGTTGTATGTCTTTACTACAAATGCCTTCTTGCCCAGATAGTGCTACCAATGCTTGGTTGCAAGCACAATAGACAGCTCTTCTTGTTTTGTGGTGTGGTAGTTGCACTCTGCCGGTAACAAATTTTGAGAGAAATATGCAATTAGATGCCATCCGTCATGCTACTCTTGTTGTAGGACTGCTCCTATTGCTACACTTGATGCATCTGTAGCCAACTTGATTGGACGTTTTGGGTCATACCACTTCAAGATTGGTGCATGTAGCAAGGCGGGTTTCAATTCTTGAAAGGTCAACTCTTGTGTGGTTCCCCATGTCCACTTCTTTCCTTTGCCAAGTAGTGCCGTTAAAGGCTGTGCGACCTTGGAGAAGTCCTTGACAAATCTACGATAGAATCCCGTCAACTCCAAGAAGCTCTTGAGTTGAGTCTGATCTTCTAGTGCACTCCATTTTTGAATGACCTCTATTTTATCCATCAATACTTGAATGCCCTTTGCACTTACTCTATGCCCCAAGTAGTCTACTTCAGACTTGCCAAACTTGCACTTTGAGATTTTGGCATATAATCGATTATGTCTTAGAATCTGGAGGACTTCTCATAGATGTTATTTGTGTTCTGTCATTGTGCTACAATATACTAAGATATTGTCCAAGAAGACAATAATAGACTTATCCAAGTATGGACAAAATATGTCATTCATTAGACTCATGAAAGTGGCAAGTGCATTGGTGAGGCCAAAAGGCATCACAAGATACTCAAAGTGGCCATACTTGGTTCAAAAGGTAGTTTTGTACACATCCTCCTCTACAATTTGGATTTGATTGTCACTACTCCGCAAGTCCAATTTGGTGAAGTATCTTGCTCCATGGAGTTGATCAAACAGGTCATCCATGCAAGGCAAGGGTATTTGTTCTTCATAATTTGCTTATTGAGACCCCGATAGTCAATACACATGCGCATTGTACCATCCTTCTTCTTCACAAACAAGACAAGAGCTCCATATGGTGATACCCTTTCTGTAGCATCTCCTCAATTTGAGTCTTACACTCCTCCAACTCATGAGGTGATAGGTGATATGGGGCCTTACAAGGAGGTATCTTCCTCGAGAGTGTCTTAATTTTATGATCTACTCTCCTTTTTGGTGGTAATGTTGAGGGTAGATCATTGAAAAAGACATCTTGAAACTCATCCTCCACATCCTTCAATTTCTCAGGAATTTGTCTATCAAGTGGTGCACTCTGGACTTCTCTTATTAGACCCATGAAACATCTATCGGTCTTATAGACAATTGCCATCCCTATGACATATAGAGGCAGTTCTTGCCTGTGTGATTTTTCTTTAACCCCAATGATTGACCATTGGTAGGTTCTCACTACTTTCTTCCTCCAATCTACCATAGGGTTGTAATGCTCTATCCATGGCATGCCTAAGATTGCATTATAATGAGCTAATTGTATCACTTGCCACTCAATTGCTTTCTAATATTCTCCTACAAAGAGTGTTACCCGTCTAGGTAATGATTCAATCCTCTCTATTTGCCTGTTAGGTAACTCTACTTCTTCACTCTCATCTCTCTCTAGATCCATTCCCAATCTTATTGCAACAGAGCGAGACAAGAAATTTTTTGTTGCTCTTGGATCTATTAATACTCTCACTTGATTGCCTTCTAGTACTCCATTCACGACAGTCAATTGTGAGGTTGCCTTTTGGGATCTTTGCGTGTTTGTCTTCTTCCTTCCCTTGCTTCTCTGCTTCCTTATTGAGCCAGTAAGGCTACAAGGTACATTTATTGGCAATCTTCATTTTTTGAAGTGATTTCCACCTCCTCTTTTGCAATGTACCTCTCTATGTTGTTCAAAGATCACTTGTATGAAGGCCAAGGGCCTCTAGGGAAACAAGCACAATAGTTGGTAGATATATGCCCAATACGGCCACAATTGTAACAACGACATTGTTCTCCTCGAGTTCCTTCTCCTTGTTGGACTCCATCTCTTTGTTCTTCTATTTGTCCACGCTTCTCTTGAAGCAGTCATGCTCCTCAATCTCAAAATTGAAGGTTGCCTAATTCCATCGGTACTGGCATTTCTGCCCAATAATGTTGAGGTGGAACTACTCCTTCACCTCCACCCAATGCTCCGGCTATTCTCTACGCATAAGCAATGGCTTCCAATATCGTGCTGGGATTTTGCACCATGACTTCTTGGCAAATCCGCTCATTCAACCCTTGTTTGAAATTGTCAAGAGCCTTTGCTGGACTCATGTTGGTTATTGCAACTTGTAGATCCAAAAATACCTCCACATACTCTTGTAAGTTGTTCTTCTATCTCAATCCACATAGTTGGATTTGGGCCATCTATACAGAATCCACCGATTGGAAAGTCTTCAACAATCCTTCTTGCATTGCTATCCACATGACTTTCCTTCTCTCTACCAACATGGATTGTTCCCAAGCATCATACCATATGAGGGCTTAAATGGTCAAGTACCCACATGCAAACACGCCTACAACATGCTCCGTGATCTCTATTGAGAACAATCAAAACTATCAATTCATTCTCAAGATCCAATTTTCCACTACTCTCATCGTACGCTACCCCTTGTAAGGCTTGATGTTGCAGGTCTTCTTCATCTGGAGTAGCAATGTGGCTTCATCATTGATAAGGTTTGTAGGCACGGGTGCCTCTCCAAGTACTTAAGTTGTAGGTATTGGGTTTTGAGACGGCTCTTCTTCTTGCATTGCTTGATCTTTCCTAAGGTTCTGCACTTGACTTTGTAATGTCTCCATCGTCATCTTAATCTCTCAAAATTCATTCAACATCCCTTGCATTAATTCTTGCAATTGTGGATCCATGGTTCTTGCAACACTCAATTGCTAATGTCTATGTCAATATAGAGTCAATATGATCACTCCGGAAGGCGCACAAACTATTGAAACTACCATTGGGGCCTCAAAAGCTATCACTCGTTGATGATACTCTCACCAAAATTCCTAACCACAAAATCTCTAAATATCACTTTTAGTCTCACTACATAACGGATTTCTACATGAGTGTTGAAAGGGAGAGGATTTGGGACATTCACATCCATATCATCATAATAGAATGTAGATTGTCAAATCCCACTCTCTGTCATATATCACCACAGGTAGAATCATTGGGTTTGGTGAGTTCATCACCCTGTCCATGAATTCTACACCAAAGTGATAAACTAGCAATACCCTCATTTGCTCATGTTAGATGTACATAACCTTGATGTGGAATAGATTCAAGAATGGAAAGCTAGGTGTGGGAAATTGTCCTCCCGGTGCATCCATCCCATCCGCTCTCTAAGGTCCTTCCTAAGCCTAACAATTACTCTATGTTCTCCACCTCAAATTACTCAATTTCAGTAGTTTATGCTCTTCCAAGAGGGGTGATCCACTCTCTTGGACTAAAACACTCACTCTGATACCATTGTAATACTCCAAGGACAAGAGAAGAGAGAAAACACTAATTTCACACTCAATCAATCGATGCCCCAAAAGAGCACCTTCTCTTTATTATATAGACCAAGAGGATCTCTTCCAAGGAAGCTCCACCATAAGATTAGGCACATAGATAGGTGACATGTCAGCAAGTTCCACCCTTGGATTACTTACTTGGATGGGTGGCATATTGGTCCAGGTCCTATATGGTTGGTCAAACAAGCTGACCAGAGGGAATCTTTTAGGGAATCTTTCTATAGGAATCTCATAATCACGTGGGTAAGGTACCATTGGAAAGCTCTCAACAAGAAAAAGCAGGGGGGAGAGAAGGCTAGCCTTTCCTTCATTGGGAAAAACTTGCACATTTTCAAGGCCTAATTCATCAATTTAGGCCTCCAAAATTGCCTTCAAAGATTTTAGGTATATTTTGGTTCCTACTCTATAAGTAGAAGTCCCCTTTTGATGATATCTCTTTCTAATCTGTTTAGTCCATCATGTGTAAGATCATTCCAGATGTTACCAAACTAATTCTCACCTTTAAATCATATCTCCGGCTATTGATTCTAAGGTCTTCAAGTCTATTTTGGTTTTTGCCCTATTAGTAGAAGTACTCTTTTGGTGATAATTCTATCTGATCTATTTTGACCATCATATATAACATCATTCCAGATGTTACCAAACCGAATTTCACATCTAGATCATATGGCTAGCTCTTGGTATGACAGTATATCACTTTGAGATATATTGATAGTTGATAGTGCCTTATTTCCATATTATATGAACCATCTTCATGGTGCTTTCCATCTTGTTAGATTACTCCTCCTTATACAAGAGGAGGTACATCACACACCTCATTATGGGACATCTTGGTGGCTCTCCTAGATAAATTTTGAGGTGAAACACTCTCAACAATTACCGCACCAAGGAATAGACTTGATATTGTCTTAGGGATTATAGTGCAAGTCCAAATGTTAGTTTAGCAACACCTTTGTAGGATCTTCCTCGTATGATAGAGAGTAGGAATGGACGTATAGATATAGTCTAATGTGGATCTATTAACCTATTATTAGATACCTTGATGCAACACTAGAGCACACTCAAGTAGAGTGCCTTTATGAGGATACACTCCAGACTACTAAGGTGTTATATGGCATTATGATCACTTGTACATTTTGTCACCAATATATAAATTTTTGCATATTCTTTTACACTTATTGCATATTTGCCACCCACTTTTTTTGATGTGTAAATATATGATGTTTGTGAGTATATTTTAAGTGTATGTTAGTGTGAATCCTCACCTTAAGCATAGTTTTTCTACAAACTTGACAAGTATATGTATTTATCAAAAGAATGGATCTTGACTCAAAAGTATCAAATTGAGTTAAACTCATAAAAAGACTCGCTTTATTCTCAAGAATTGATGATTTTCTTGTTAAAAGATGAGCCCCACAAGTATTACTAGGAGAGGTTCAATTAGGAATTTGAGAGTTTATTTGTTGAGAATTGACCCTTGGCAAGACAATGATGAGAAGTTTCATTGTAACTCTAACTGATTTGATTATTTGAAAGTTGATATTTGATGTTATTAACATCTTGCTAAGTGGATTCTAGATCTTAAGCAGGCATTTCTTTGTCTATTGCATTTTTATGTCTAGCAAAATTCAAGTAAATGCATGGAATTAGATAGAAGTTTGATCATATGCAAATGACAACTTAAAGCACTTTCACTTGAAGCCAACCAAGCAAGTTGGACATGATCAAAGTAATGAGAGTGGCCAATAATTGCTATTGATCATACACATATAACTCATCCAAGATAAACCTCTAAAAATGACTAACAAATCACATGGGCAACGAAGGAGTTGGGCAGGTGAAGAAATTTAGCACCACTAAGTATCATATAGTTAGAAGCTATGTAATATTATGTTCTATATTGGCATAGAGGTAAAAAATTCATTAGTATGAACATGTTGTAGAATACATAAGAAGATAAATTTGCAACTTCCACAAAGCATAATAGTGAAAAGAACAAGAGCTTTAATCCTAAGAGAAAGTCAAAATGGTGTGAGTAGGTTAATCTTACATGAAGGTTAAGAGATACTAAATAATATTAGTTCTCATAACTAATTCAACATCTTCATTCTCTCAGCACTCATGAGCATATCCTTATTCCTCAATGGACAACTTAGACTCTCAAAATTGAAGAAAATTTGGAATTGTTACATACTTTACTTGCCACACACGTCCCACAATATTGTTTGGTCTAGAGCAAACTCCCACAAGAGGCCAACAAATCCTCACAAATTGACCCCCTTTAAAGCAACCTTGTAAACCCCAACCAAAGGTGAATCGTTGCAATAGCATTTGAGTTGAGCAAACCCTTGCAAAAGATGAGCAAACCCCCATAAATTGAACTCTGCAACCTCCACAAACCCTATGCAAACCTTTGCTTTACCCTACAAACCATTTCCTTAACTTGTGGAAACCTTGCCTTACAAGATTTTCTTATAAGCAAACAATTTTACAAGACCAATAATTGTTACCATAAGAAATTAGATCCATGATGCACTATACTACAACTAAGAATAATTTATTTATTAATAATTAAGAATCATTTGTTCTATTATAATTAAAATTTTCTTTTATGTGCAATAGAGGGGCAAAAGGTAGATTAAAGGATATTAAATAGCTTGATACTAGAAGTACCATAACGACTAAGCATCTATCTCCAAAATCATAGCAATAATCAAAATCAAAATCATGTTGCTCTTTATTTCTTGGGTGGTATTCCCTACTTGAGCAAATTTTAGAGTCATCAAATGAAAAAGCTTTGATTAATCATTGCTCTCTTTGTTTCTTCACTTTTGTACTTAGGATTGCTCTCACACTTCAACTTTACACAAAGCTTTTCAATTTGGCTTTTCAATTTTTTTAGCTTTGATCTTAGCTAATTTTGCACCTCTATGTCTTCAAGAGACTTTCTCTTCAATCTGGTATAGCTTGTCATGTCTTGTGCAAAAAGTACAAGTGTAGGGATCATCTTTAGATTTCCATTATAAGACTTCTTCCTCTTGCTTGATTCACCCTCCTCCTCATCTTCTTCTTCTTTATATCCTTTTGAAGGAATCTCCTCTTGGGCTCTTGTTTCTCTTGTTGCAAATAAAACATCCTCCTTGGGTAATTTATAGTTTTTAGTTGGAACAAACTCACCTCAATAATCCTCTTCAAGCCCATCTCACCTCCCTATGACTACTCAAATCCATGTGTAAAAAGGATAGTAAATGCATGTGAAGTTATTTACAAAAGAATGTCTTCTCCAAAAACATTTGTCATACTCTTTGGGTGTAACTTTGCATGTAACTTCATGCTCTTTTCTCAACCATTCAAAAATGTTCAAGTCACTTCCAATCCCAATACTTACAAGTATAAATGGATAAATATTAGCTATACTCCAAAAAAAGCATATATTTTGTCAAAATGAGTACAAAGATGATTCAATTTATGCTATATGGTTATCCATCTGTGTTTTATCTCCTTCTCAATGAGACCTTCAGTTGTGTACTTGTCCTACTAATCTCAAGCTGATTTGTATGACTTCATATAATAGGCACATTTTGTCTAAAATCTCTTTCCATTCAGAGACTTGAAAACCCTTCCCAAATCTTACAACAAAAATGGCCATGTAATTGAACGTTGTACTCTTTGCAAGTCCTATCATGGATCTACTTGAAATGTTTGAATCTTCCAAATCATCAATAGTTTGAGCATAGTGATGAATGTTTATCTTGAACATCCCTTCATTGCATTTTGCTTTGCTCATAGTGGAAGGCACAAATATAATAGAGGACACCATTTGAGAAGTTCATGAAATCTAATGCTATGTGCATGAATGAGAATTGAATAAAAACTAGCTGAAAGTAGAATGGGAGGAGAAAGATCTATGATTTGAATGAGAGAGGGAAGAGGATTGGAAAGAGGAGAAATTTTTGTCCATGGTTTCACTAAACTCAATTCCAAATTTTCAATTTGGGTTTCTCAAAGTTGACATGTAATCAGATTTACAATGGGAGAATTACTTCATTATTTTGGTACCATAGATCAATCCACTTCTCTTTTATTCAAATAGAATCACTAATTTAAATTAATTTAGAATGGCACCCTTTGGTAGCACAAATTCACCTTTTGGTATGATATTCAAATTTTTAAACTTGTGCTTGTGATAAGTAGTAGGTTTTGGATTTGTCTCACCCTTAATATGCATAATGAATCTTAATTGTAACTATTTAAAATATTTAATAGTCCATGTTGTAACCCACTTATTCACCCCATACTTGAAAAATGAAATAACTCATTTTTTTTAGAGCATTCATTTCTCTAATGATTCTTTTTAATGGAGTCTTTCAAACTATTATTAGAAATATCCCATAGCCATAAAATTCCAATAAATTCTATTTTTGAAACCTCTTATTGTGTTGTGCCAAAGAAATGTTACTTTTTCAAACCTAATATGTCAATTGCAATTGCAACCCTAATATACTAATTGAAGCTAGAGTACTTGCAATCAATGTTTTGGGGTGGAGATTAGGATCAGGTTTGCCACAAAATTCAATCTTAAGTTTTGGTCAAAATAAATTGGGGCAAATTCCCAACATTTTTTGTGGCTAGGTCTTGTAACAATGTGTGAAATTTAATATGTATTACTCAAATAAAGCATTCAATATCATAGATTGAGTATACTTGGATCTTTAGAGTTAAAGTTAGACCAACTTAAGAATTGATCCATATTTTGGGATTGGTTGTAAAGATCTTATGCAAAATTTCACAAGGGATTAAAGAGTGTATGAAAAATTATTTTTTAAATTTGTTTGGCTGACGGTTTACAAAAAGTAAGATCTATGCATTAAATTGTAATAAATATTATCATAAGCTCATATGAATTGTTCCACCTTCAATTATACTTAATTGTAAATTTTGACATTGGAGGTCATGGTTTGAAGATTGGAAACTTGCTAGAGTGTTCTTGAAAGTTATATAAATCCTTACCAAGAACCAAGATGACAACTTGATTAGAGTTTCAAATTAGGGTTTGAATCACAAAAATCAAGCTAAATTTAGTACATTGTCATAGGAGCTATAGTGACCAAATGGAGCTTTCTATATATCATTAAAAAATTTATTTTGTAGGCTTTCCATTGAGTTTTAGAACAATGGAATTGAAACTATGATGAAGAATTTGTGTTTTAGAACAATGGAATTGAAACTATGATGAAGAATTTGTCTTAATGTCAGTCAAGGAGTTATTTTCTTAACAAAAGGTATAGAATTTCACTATTAGGAGTTTGGAGTACAAGTTAGTAGTAACATGGAGTTAGCTAATGAGTTAGCAAATAGTCCAAGTTATCTAAGAATATTCTAAAAGAATCTAGGAATCTTCTTGGTTTTTTCCAAGTATTGGGAAAAAAATATGCCAAGTAGGTGGCTTCTAGGAGGAAGTTTCTTGGGAAGCTTCCCGGTTAGCTTAGCTTGTATGCCGAGTAGATGGATTTTAGAAGAAAGCTTCCAAACTAGCTTAGCTTGCACTCTAATAAGATGACTTCTAACAAGCTTCCCAAGAGCTTTCTATGTTCCTTATAAATACCAAAGCCCAAGCTCATGCTAGGATTTAGAGTTTCTCTCACTTGAGAGTCCTAATGTGATCTTCCACTCCAGTCTTCCATTCTCTTATTTCTCTCATAGGTCTTTTATATTGGTATCAAAGCAATAATGGGATGGATGGAATCTATAGAGCACCCAATCTATTTCTTCTAGGCCATTAGGATTTCCATGTCCATGTACTATGAAAGCATCATTTCATGCTTTGGGGAAATTTTTTTGAATGCAATACCTTGTACAATGAACCGTTCATACTTCCAATTATAACTTACAAGAAGCAATGTATGTGTTACATCTATGTGTTAACTTTGACAACTGCAAGTAGCAGTTTGATAGAGTGATAATCATGGTGGCAATGCTCAAATTTATCATTGTTATGTAGCAAAAAATTGAGCACCTTTACTTGATTGTTGGAAGAGAGAGATTATCAACAACCAAGAGCACATAGAGAGTGGCATTTTGAGAAGAAGAAGAGAAAAATCAATTTTAGAGGCCAAAGGTATTTGAAGGCAAGGATCTCCCAAGTGTTATGGAGAATTTGTTTTGATTATGAATGATATGTTGAAGCTTCAAGTTGAAGAAATATTGACTCTCTTGGCTTCAAGCCAATAAGGAGTAGGAAAACTAAGGTAGCAATTTTGAATAGAGCAAGTTCAATGATAGTTTGTTGCACCAATCTTGGCATGAGAAGAATACAAGGGTGCAATAGTTAGGAGATTCCAAGCAATAGATGTTGCACAAGCCATATGACATAGATTTGCAGAGTTGAAGTAGATTGGTTCTATGAAGAGCTACATCACTCAACTCCAAAATAGAATAGTGTAAATTCTTGAGATATTGGAAGAGGTAGCTTTGGATTGATTTGTGAGAGGCTTGAAATCATGCACTAATTAGAAGTGACTATGTGAGATCCCAAACACTTGGAGAATACAATCTGAAGTCTAATGTACTCCATAGAACTATCTTCTCATGACTCCTCTCTACTTCCAACTCATTTCAATACATCTTCAACTTGTTCTAAAATTTAGCTTTCAATGCTTCTTTTCCTCCATGTATTGGACAAGTTGAGTCCCCACAATTCTGATCAATTCTTGCAACCTGTCTTCCTCTTAATTTCAATCTCTCAACTCACAATGCTAGGCCCTATCCTTCTCATTTGCAACCTTTCTAAAGCTCTCTAATTCTTGCTCCATCACCACTTCCATTGCCTTTGAATGTATTGCTTCCAATTGTGCATCAACAAATCCACCCTTCAACTTCTTGAATGCTACCTTCTGCTCCTTCAATTCTTCAACTTGTTGTTCAAGTTCATCACCATGCTTTACAAAACCCTCTTGAAAATTATCAAAGTTCTTCCTCCAAAAAACACCATCAACCCAAAGTTCTTTGGCCTCTTCCTCTCCTTGGGTTGACTTTGCCCTTAACTCCAAGACTTCTTCATTCAAGAACTTCAATACTTCTAGCTCATCCTTCACTTTGGGATGATCACTCTTCAAATCCTCCTTCTTCTTCTGCAACCACAACAACAAAGGATAGACAATCTTTGACAAACATGTGACTCTATTGAAATCTTCATTGCCTTCCCTTTCTTTGGCTTTGATTGGTGCTTCTTTGGCTGGTGGCTTACCCCAAAGTCTTTATCTTATCACCTTCAATGTCATCTTATCTGAGCTTTCTTGTTCTTCCTCGACTTTACTCGGTCTTGCAGCTCCTACTTGCAAACTTCTCTTTAATCTTGCTGCTCTTGGAAACACTAAGCCTTGCTCCTCTTCTCTTTCCTCAAGAACCTCTACCTTGGAAAACTCCGCATATTGGCTATCTCCTCCTTCCATGTGTGCAATTTGTGCATGGAATTCTTGATTGTCTTCTTCAGCTCCTTCTTCCATTGACTACTAGACTTTGGGCTCTCCCTCACTCTCACTACTAGATTCTTAACTTTGCAATGTGAGATCTTCTTCTCCTCTTGAGTCTTCACACTAAGACTTAGCTTCTCCTTCTAATTCTTCACCTTAGGACAAGTTCTTTACCATTGCCATCTTTCACTTTGGGTTCAACCTCCTCATCTTTTGTGGTTGAATTGTAACACCCATTTATGCATGTATGTGCTATTGTGATATTTAGTTTGGTAATATAAATACTTGAAAGATATTATTTATATAGAGATGAAGGATATTTCTACATTAGTCATGACTAGCTAAAGTCATTTATAGCTAAGATAGACAAGATCTTACTTTAGAGGAAGTGGAAAAGATGAGCATCACTATTTTTGATTCTAATGTATTGACTTGGTATTATTCCTAGGTGTTTGGCTTTGAGGAAAGAGTTGAGAATAGCTATGCAAGGAGAATCTAGTGAGGGCCAAAAGCCTCATCAAGCAATGGTTGATTAGACTGGTTTGGAGTTTGCATATGTGTTTTTGGATGATCTACCAAAGGGGTTACCTTTGATCATGGTATGCCCTTCAAGATCAGGTTATTGTTAGAAAGTACTCTAGTGGGTAGAGCAATCTATTGGCTCTCACCAAAGGAGTTGGGAAGGCTTTGAATTACATTGATGGAGTTGTTGGAGAAAGATTTCATATGACATCGTACATCTCCTTGGGAAGCACTGGTACTATTTGTCCGAGAGAAGGTTGGAGGACTTTGATTATGTATTAACTACCATTGTCTCAATAGAACAAACTATGAGGGATGCATATCCTTTTCCTTGAATTGATGACTTGTTGGATCAATTAGATGAGCTTGATACTTCTCAAAATTGGATCTTTAAATTGTCTCTAACAAATTCTTATGGATGGAGCAGATTCACAAAAGATTACCTTTTGTACAAGATATGAGTATTTTGAATGGAAATTTTTACCTTGTGGGCTCACTAATGTTCCATTAGTCTTCATGGATCAAATGCATTAATTGTTGGATGGGCTATTGGATTGATACATGATAGTGTTCCTAGATGACATTTTGATTTTTAATAAAACAAAGGCAAAACACAAAAAAATGTTTGGGAAGTCTTGAGAAGACTACACCAATGGAAGTTTTATTACAAGAAGTCTAAGTCCATCTTTGGCAAAAGGGAGTTACCTTCTTGGACCGTAAGGTTTCAACCAAGGAGATCAAGATGGAAGAGGAGAAAATCAAGGCTACTACCAGTTAGCTTACTCTTCAGGATGTTATGGAAGGTCAAGGATTTAATGGATTGATGAGTTTTTACCAACAATTCATCCATTATTTTTCTCATGTCTTTCCACCATTAATTGACCTCCTGAGAAAGATAGTAAGTTTGAGGTGGAACACCAAACAAGAAGCATTAATTCAAGAAGCTAAAGGATATGGTAACTTCATGACACATCCTCTAACCATATAATGCTTAACTCCCTTGTGTGGTTTATTATTCTTTAAATTTACAATTGGAGTTGTGTTGCACAAGCATTCCCAAATGGAATGCATCTCATAGCCTTTATATCTAGACAACTAAATGAAACAAAAAGGAATAAGTATGCTTGAGACCAAGAAAAATTAGCAATAGTGTATGAAAAAAGAGTTCAAAATTGAAAATTTGCAAAGTTGAATTTCAAATTTGAATTTTGATTTGCAATTTAAATTTGCAAAGTTGAATTTTGATAACCCCTTTGCAAATTTGAATTTTGATCCATTGAGTTCCTATTCATTGAGTGCATAAAATTGGTTCAATTATGGATAGAGGTTCATGGATTGTTATTTGTGTTTTGTTTCTTATGTAGCTCCTATATGGCATATATACATCACTACAAAACATACATTGTTGTCAACATCATACATTTTAGAAGCACAACTCACACATAAGTTGTATATGGACTCCTAAGTGCCACAATAATCAGTTTGTTCTCAACTCAACTCACACTCAATCAGATTAGTACTTGGATTTGTCACTCAACAATCTGCCAACAACTAGGCACTGATTACAATCAAGCCACACCAACTCTAGCTAAGAGATTCTAGATGATGCTTGTTGGCCTTTTTCCACCATAGCCAGGAACTCAAAGGCTCAACATCAGAGAAGTAAACTCTCTAGAGCTGCACTTTGAAAATATACTCCCTGATCTTGACCTAGGTCTCCAACCCTAATGGTCCCACTGGCAGCACACCCGATGGTGCAAATGGTGCAAGTGAGGTGGGCCTCACCATGTAGTCAATACCTTGAACACAAAATCTGACTGTCAACAACAAATATATGAGTAATTGCCAAAATACTTCTAATTACCAAAACTACTACTCTAGACTCCGAGCAATCTAGGTGTGATGCTACAAATGGCATGACACTCTTCCAAGAACATGTAAATCTTCAAGATAATCTTTTTATATTCAATCTTTGTCATTGAGTGCACCCTCTTGTCTAGCATATTGTCCAGATTCCTTAGTTGTTAGTCCAAACTCAACATTCTCAAGTCTTTTGAGAATGGTATCAAAAGTGCCTTTGTCGTGCATATATACATCATTACACAACATACATTGCTGTCAACATCATACACTATAGAAGTACAACTCACACATAAGTCATACATAAACTCTAAACAGCCACAATAATCAGATCATTTACAACTTGAATCAACTAAACTCAGATCAATACTTGATCTGATCCTCAACAACTTGCTAACAACAAGGTACTGATTACAGTCAAGTCACACCCACTCTAGCTAAGAGAATCCAAGTGATGCTTGCCGGCTTTTTGTCCACTCTAGCCAAGAACTCGAAAGCTCAACATCAGAGAAGTGAACTCTCTAGAGCAACACTTCCAAGGTATACTCCTGATTTCAACCTAGGTCCCATCCCAAAAATCCCATTAATGGCACACCCAACGGTGCGGATAGTGCAAGTGATGGTGGGCCCCGCCATGAAGTCAATACCCTTAACACAAAATCTGACCATCAGAAAGTAGTCTCTGAGCCTCAAACTACTATCATTGGAACTCTAGTGTCCAAGCAATCTAGATGCAACACTACAAATGGTATGACAGTTGTCGTGCATATATACATTGCTACACAACATACATCAATGTCAACATCATACATATAGAAGCACAACTCACACATAAGTCATACATAAACTCTAGAGTGCCACAATTGCCCTCCTAGCTAGCGGTAAGGTCCCTCTAAATCCAAATAGCCATCTACTCCAAGTATATGGTATACTCTATGATGGGCAAAGATCAAGAGGTCGGGTGCTATGGAGCCCCATCGTTAGTCGCTTGTCTGCAATCTATACCATATAAATGATGAACTAGCTATAGGTCAAGTGCATCAAGGACATAACCAGTATCCTTGAGGAACCACCATGAGGGAAGGAGTCATACATGCCATATGCTATCCTCTCAAACAACTATCACACACTAACATAGTAGTAGCTCCACCAGAAGAGCCACATAACATACACCTCAAGCTTACTGTAATACCAAGAGCTAGCCATATGATCTAGAAATGAAATTTGGTTTGGTAATATATGGAATGATGTTATACATGATGGTAAAAATAGATCAGATAGAAGTATCACCAAAAGAGTACTTCTACTTATAGGGCAGAAACAAAAATAGACTTGAAAACCTTTGAACCAATAGCTAGACATATGATTTAAAGGTGAGAATTGGTTTGGTAACATCTAGAAGGATGTTATACATGATGGACTAACAAATCAGAAAGAGGTATCACCAAAAGGGAACTTCTACTAATAGAGTAGGAATCAAAATATGCCTAAAATCTTTGAAGGCAATTTTGGAGGCCTAAATGGATGAATTAGGCCTCAAAAATGTGCAAATTCCTCCTCCCAGTAGTTGAAAGGCTTGCCTTCCCTCCCCCTGGTTTTTCTTGTCAAGAGCTTTCCAATGGTACCTCACCCACGTGATTTTGAGATTCCTACAGGAAGATTCCCTAAAAGATTCCCTCTGGTCAAAGCTTGTTTGACCAACCAGATAAGATCAGGACTGACATGTCACCCATCCAAGTAAGTAATTCAAGGGTGGAGCTTGCTGAAATATCACCTATCTATGTGCCTAATCCTATGGTGGAGCTTCCTTGGAGGAGATCCTCTTTGCCTATATAGTAAAGAAAAGGCGCTCCTTTGGAGCATCGGATGATTGATTGTGAAATCTGTGTTTTCTCTCTTCTTTTGTCCTTGGAGTATTACACGTGCACGTACAAGTGCCAAGCTTGGGTCCATGGCACCATCAATGTTTGGGAGGTGGCATGGCGCACAATTGCGTACATGATCATTCCAAACAACACCATTATGTCCTTCCAACACAAGGACTCCAGAGTGAAAAACCTCACACACACTCAAGATAGTATGGCATGTCGAAACATCAAGTGTCGTTGGTGTTTTCTAATGTAGATATACATAGTCTCTTGGATGAAATTGATGGATTGAAGGTCTATAACTTCCTCCTTGAATGGTAGCATAGCATAAGGTATCTCTATGCTGAGCAATCACCAAGTTCTCAAAGGCCATTGGCATCACTCTTTGAGAGATCTCTACACGTTGAGAACATGCGCTCGTCCATACATCTAGATCATCCAAGTCCAAAACTACAGTAGCATCTCAATGAATGGTTGTAGGTAAATCTGGATCTTTTCCATAGAGTAGGAAGGAAGGAAAGAAGGATGCTAAGGAGGCTTGACAGCTGAACCGACAGTTGAAGGCCAACCAAGGTCATTGGAGATCCCCATCTCCGAAGTGGTCTCTTTGCAAACCATACTTTTGCAATCCTCCCTTCATTGTTGTTGCGGGGAATGTTTGGTCTCGAAGGTGTGCCGAGCACATGTCTGCTTGTGCTCAGTTTGTACCTATTGTCTTTCTTTGTGGATTTTCCCATTGTCACGGAGTGGTCGGTCTTGAGATTGCATTGGCACTTGGCTGCTTGTGATTAGATAGCTCTGTTTATCACTGGCTCACACCTTGCCATTTAGGGTCCTATTCTTGCACTCCTATCTGGTCGGCAGTCCTCTCTTTATGGTTTCCCAAGTTGGGCTTCTCCAAAATTATTGTTTGTCCAGGTTCACTAGCTAATGTTCAAGTTAGTTAGAGATGGTTTATATTTACCGGGGTGATAGTGAACTTTGTCTGACAAGTTATAAGTCTTAAGCCAGTTTAAGATCAATGTGAAAAAATAGTGGGAAGGATCTCCCTATGTACCATGACTCGGAGCTCCTAGAATAGAGTCCTCCTTGACACTTTCACAGATTGAAATATTCACATTTAACCACGGAACCACGAATACACCACAACATCAGCCTTGCAATTTACAATACTAGGGAGAAATACCCAACTCCAGACCAAACATGGATCACCTAAGTTCCAACTGTCCAAGCACATCAGAAGACAGATTCAACCAAGTTCCATTCCCTATCTCTTACAATCCGTTGCCTTCCTATCTTGTCGTAGTTGTCTCATGACCCGCCTCAAGTCCTCCCTCTGTTTGGTCTCTCCTTTGTGAGTTCTCCTCTGTCCATCGTCTCCTTCAAGAGTTCTCCTTTGCCAACACTCCCTGCAGCCAACACTCTTCACGGCAAAACCCACAGCAAACTCTCATTCAAATGACTCTCCTCTGTCTAGCCTCTCCTTCGTGAGTTCTTCCCTATCAACAATCATTCCTGCAAACTCTCCCTCAAAAATTCACTTCCCTATCACACTCTGCTCTTCTGAAAACCCTCAAAGGAACCTCACTTCTGTCAACACTTATAATAGCACATACTCTCTTCATTAAAAAATACAACCTCTTGTCTTAGCTGCTCTTGTGAAAACCCTCAAAGAAACCTCACTTCTGCCAACACGCACAACATATACTCTCTTCATTTTAAAATCCAACCTCTTGTCTCAGCTGCTCTTTTGAGAACCCTCAGAGGAACCCCACTTCTGTCAACACTCATAGCATATACTTGAAATTTCAATCTCCTGTCCAAGGCCAAGTTCTTCCTCTCAAACTCTTTCTCCAGCCTCTCTGTAGGACCAAGCCAAACCTAATTTGAGTTTTCTCCCTCTCTTCTCACTGTCACTCACAAAAGCTGAACAAAAAACCCTCGGAAATCTCCATGCTCTCCTTCTTGCTCCTGTTTAGTGCAAGGCAAACCTAGGTCAAAACCCTCATGTCACATGTTATTGCTTAGGGAAAAGAAAAACCCTTCAAAAATCTCCCTTTATTTCTCATTGCTCAGGGAAAAAGCCCTCAAAGATCCTCCACTCTCCTTAGCAAGCCAACTCCAAACCTTCACTCTAGTTCATGTCCAATCAGAGAGACCATAACTCAAAATTCTTTTCTCTCCTCCTGTCACTCAGCAAGCTGAAACAAACCCTCCAGAATTTCTCCTTCTCTCCTGCACTCCTGGCCAAGCCAAAGCAAAACCCAACTCAAAATTCTTTCTCTCCTCCTGTCACTCAGCAAGGTGAGCCAAATCCCTTGAGGATTTCTCCTTAAGCCCATGTCCGCTCAAAACCCTTACTGATTCTCCCTCTTAGCCAAGGCCTCCAGAAGCATTTTCAACTCTTTCCCTAGTCTTGTCACTGCCCAAAGGCCTCTTGAAGCATTTCTCTCCACCTTCCTTTGGTCCTCTCACTACCAAAAGGCCTCTTGAAGCATTTCTCTCTTCTTCCTTTGTCCTGTCACAATCAAAAGGTCTCTTGAAGCATTTCTCTCTTCTTCCTCTGTCCTGTCACAGATCAGGCCAACAAAAACCCTCAAAAAACCTTCTCTTTTTCTCCTATCTTGTCACTGACCAGGCCAACAAAACCCTCCAAAAACCTTCTCTTTTTTTCTGTCCTATCAAAAGCCATGACAAGCCTTTGAAAATTTTCCCTTTACTCTCTTCCTACAGTTCAGATCAAGCCAAACCCTCCCGACATTTCTCTCCTTGCTCTAGCCAAAGCCAGCCCTCAAAATTTCCCCTTCCTTCCTATCCTATCACATGCCATGACAAGCCTTTGAAAATTTCCCCTTTCTTCCTGTCTTGTCACAAGCCATGACAAGCCTTCAAAAATTTCCCCTTTACTCTTATCCTGCAGTTTAATCAAGCCAAACCCTTCCGACATTTCTCTCCTTGCTCCTCTACAGCCAAAGCCAGCCCTCAAAGTTTCCCCTTCCTTCTTGTCTTGTCATAGGCCATGACAAGCCTTCAAAAATTTCCCCTTTGCTCTCTTCTTGCAGTTCAGATCCAGCCAAACTCTCCTGACATTTCTCTCCTTGCTCCTGCACAGCCAAAGCCAGCCCTCAAAATTTTTCCTTTCCTTCCTATCCTTCTAGCCCATTTCCTGCAAAATTCTCCTCCTTCAGCCAATTCTCATAAGGCTTTACACTCAAAAAATATCCATGCCCCTGTATTGTCAAAACCCTACCATCCCTTCGTGAGAAAAACTCTTTCTCCTCTCCACTATCACAGACCAAGGCCAAAAAAAGTCCTCCAAAATTTTTTTCTCTTTTTCTCATGTCCAAGCCTTGTCTTCTTCCTGCTCTCTCCTCCTGAACCTTCCCCTTCTGCCCAAAACTTGTCACTCCTCTGTCACTTACTTGTCACACCTCCTGTGGGAAAACAATTCCTTCCTTGTCCACTGTCTGTCCTAGCCTGCTCAAAAGCCTTCTTCAAGAATTCCCTTCACAGATCAAGCACTCCCCAACCAACATTTGGGGAAATTCCCAAAAAGTTCTTTTGCTCAAAGTGCCCACATAAACTCTTGAGATCCTTTTGTTCAAAAACACTAAATGAAATACTCACAAAAGACTTATTTGCTCAAATGGCACCAGAAAAAATATTCTCTCAAGATTTACTTGCTCAAATGACACTAAAAAAATATTCCCGAGATGCTAGTTCCATAAACCTGTCATGTGTCGGTGTATCACAAAGTTAAGCTCCGAGTGTTGTGTAACACAAAGAAACTCTTGAGCTTAGGTATCACAAAGGGAAACTCTAGAGCTCATCAAATGGCACCAACTCTTTGTGAATCATTTTCACGATGACCATTTACCCCCACCAATCCTGTGCAGCCTTTGATCTGTGCCAGCATAGTTCAGCATGTAAATTTTTTAGTTCCCTTCCATGGCACCATTTGAATCATCTTCAGAACTGTAGTTGTGGTCTCTTTCCTCTCTTATTACCGATCACCATTTGAAAAGTTAAACCCCTTTTGCCCACATATGGCAGATGATGTTCAATACCATCTAGATCTCGCACATTGTAGGTGGCATTTTTGTGAACTTTGGTGACAACAAATGGTCTATACCAACGGCAAGCAAACTTCTTGAGCACTGAATGGTGTATTGTGAGCCGGCCTATCTCTCACTTGTGATGAACCTTCACATGGGCTCTCCTTGGACTAAAGAAAAATCCAAAACAAAAAGGCTTACGGGCCCAAGAGTTCTCAACTCTTTCCTCAAAGCCAAACACCTAGGAATAATACCAAGTCAACACACTAAAATCCAAAATAGTGGTGCTCATCTTTTCTACTTCCTCTAAAGTAAGGTCCCCTCTATCTTAGCTATGACTAACTTTAGTTAACCATGACTAATATAGAACCATCCTTTATCTCTATATAAATAATATCTCTTAAGTACTTGTAATACCAAGCTAAATATCACAATACCATGCACATGCAAAAATGGGTGTTACATTTACCCCCGGACTAAGTTTTCACTTTGTCCTCAAAGTGAAGGTCTCTCTACCTTCTACGGCACATATTCAACTTATCATGGTTAATCCTATCAAAGTGTCTTCCTCCCAACTCCTTGAGATCATATGTGTAATTGCCCCACACCTTTTCCACTATGAAAGGTCCAAAGTACTTAGGCAAAAACTTCTTTTGCACTCTCTTGAATCAAATGGAATCAAACAACATTACCCAATCACCTTCTTTGAAAGGCTCCACCTTCTTCTTGCCTTGCCTCTTGTCATAGCTCTCCTTGTGTTTCCTTTGGGCTTGCTCCACTCGAACCATAGCAACTGCTCTTGCCTCTTCCAACTCCATGAGTTGATCCTTCCTTGACTTCTCTGCATCACCTCCTTGTGCTTTCTTCAATCTCCTATGAATGCTTTGGAAGGTAGGAAGATCAGAGTGAATAGGTAAGGTAGACTCAATACCATATACCAATTGAAATGGAGAATATATGGTGGAAGTCTTCATGGTTGTCCTATATTCCAACAAAATTGCATGAATCCTCTTGTCCTAATGATGTTTAGCCCCCTCCATTTCTGCATCTTTGGCCAACATCATGCACAAGGTCTGATTGGTTCTCTCTGCCAAGCCATTGGAATTTGGCTCATAGGATGTAGTTACTCTATGTGTGAGAGAGAAATGTCATAGCATGGTTGTAGTAATGCTTCTTGTAAACTCTCCTCCTCTATCAGAAACCAACTCCAAAGGGTATCCAAATCTAGTGATAATGCGTTCATAAAGAAATCTACCAACTTCATCTTCATTCTTGTCCCTCAATGGTCTAGCCTCAAGCCACTTGGTAAGGTAATTAGTAACTACCACAATGTACCGATTGTTCCTTGGGGTTCTATTGAGAGGACCTACAAAATCAATTCCCCATTTCTCAAAAGGTCCTAGCAATGGAATTGATCTAAGTGGTGGAGTAGATGTAGACTTTCTAGAAAAAGCTTGACAAAAATGACAAGTTTTGCAATAATCAAGACAATCCTTGAAAATCCCTCTCCAATGGTAAGCTGTATCTAGAATCTTGAAAGCAGTCACCTTTCTTGCAAAGTGTCCTCCACATACTAAACCTTCATGAAACTTCTTCATAAGTAGGATAGACTCTTCCTTACCCACTGCTCTTCAAAGTAGACCATCTGCTCCTTGGTGAAAAAGAATATCCTCCACCATTGTGTAAGGTCTAGATCTTGCTGCAAGGGCCTTCCTCTTTGTAGCATGCATCCCTTCTGGATAGTTACCTCTTGTCACAAAATCCACAATCTTCTTGTACTCCATTGGAACCTTTTTGAGTGACTGAGATTGTCATGAGCTCCTCAATTGGGAAGGAATCATCCACTGGCTCATCTCCATCATGATCATAGGCTCTAGATAACAAATCAGCATTTGCATGTTTCTTTCCTGGTCTATCCTCAATGGTGTAGTCATACTCAAACAAGAGTATCATCTACCTTACTAGTCTCTCTTCAACATTAGGCTTGTTGAAGATGTACTTCAAAGCCTTGTGATCCGTGACAATGGTGGCTTTCCCTCCAATCAAGAAGTGTCTAAACTTCTTGAGACCAAAGATCACTGCCAACCCTTCTCTCTCCGTGACAGAGTAGTTCTTCTCTGCTGAAACCATTTGCCTACTAGCATAAGCTATTGGATGATCATGCGTATCTTGGTCTAATTGACTAAGAGTGCATCCTATAGCTACATTAGAAGCATCAGTGTAGAGGATGAAAGGCTTACTCCAATCAGGTTTAGCAAGAATTGGAGCTACAACAAGGGATTGCTTGAGCTCCTCAAAAGCTTTGAGAGCCTTCTTGTCCTCCAAAATCACCATGTAATCTACACCCTTCTTCATGTAGATGGTCAATGCATAAGCCTTGTTGGAAAATGAGAAGATGAACCTCCTATAGTATCCAACCATCCCCAAGAATTGGCGTAACTTTGTCAAGCTTGAAGGGAATGGAAGGTCTGAGATTTTCCTCACCTTCTTAGAAGCTTGAAGGGAATGGAAGGTCTGAGATTTTCCTCACCTTCTCAGGATCAACTGCTATTCCATCCTTGGAGATGATGTGCCCCAAAACTAGACCTTCTTCACATCCAAAAATGCACTTCTTTGGGTTGAGTGATGCATTTGTCTCATCCAAGCATTGCAAGACCTTGATTAGGTGCTCAAAGTGCTCCTCCTTTCTCCCATAGACACAAAAGTCATCAATGAAGTCTCTCTTAAATTTTCCCAATGAAAGATTCAAATACCTTGTTTATGAACTGTTGGAATATGGCTGGAGCATTGCAAAGCCCAAAAGGCATGACCTTGAAAGCGTAAGTTCTCCAAGGTGTGGTGAGTGTGGTGAGTTGTTGATGCTCTGGTGCAATCTTGATTTGGTTATATCCACTATAACCATCTCCAAAATTGTACCTCTCATGACCTGCAACCTCCTCCAAGATCTCATCAATGAATGGCAATGGGTAGTGGTCCTTCTTGGTAACAACATTGAGCTTCTTGTAATCCACACATACCCGAAGCTTGCCATTCTTTTTCTTCACAATGACAATTGGAGACACCCATTCTGAATTCTCTACCTCAAAGATAAATCCAGCCTCCTTGAGCTTATCAATCTCCTCCTTCAAAACCAACGATATTGGTGGGCTAATGTTACGTTGCTTTTGGCGGATTGGTGTTGCATGTGACTCCACCTCTATCTTGTGCTCCTCCAAGGTGACTTCCTTTAAATCCTTGTAATTGAAAGCAAACACATGGATGAACTTGTGGAAAATCTCCTCAAATCTCACTTTCTTCTCCTTGGTAACATTTGGGCCATAATTGAGGGTTGCTAACCTTCTCTCTACCTCCTCAAGTGTCAATGGTGATTTATTTGGGTCCTTCAAAACCTCTAGCTTAGGTGCAAAATCCATAGCACACAAAGGATACACATCTAAATCAGATTCAAATTCATCTTCCTTCGTGGAAGTCTCCAAATCTGTGTGTCCACACTTGAAGCTCATTCTTCAGAATCTGATTCCCAATAATCAGAAGATGGTGTATCTGAATGTGAAGTGTTGGTGGTGTTAGTCACATGAACTATGAGTCTATGGTTTGATGACCCAATCCTCAAGTACCCTTTGTGCCATCGATCAGTTGTGTGTGTTGCTCTCAACCATAGCCTCCCAAGAAGCAAGTCATAGCTTGAATCCTTCAAGACTTGGAAAGTCATGAGATTTTGAACTCCCATAACTGAAACTACCACTTTATCCATCACCCCTATTGGTTGAACTTGTTGCTTTTTTGCCATGCTCACCACAAATGTTGAAGGTCTTGAGGCTATCATACCCAACTTCTTCATCAAAATTTTTGACATGGCATTCAATGTTGATCCTCCATCAACAAGTGCATCCTTGATGTTGTGACCATTCACTCTCACATCAATCTTGGAGGCATATTCACAAGCCTCCCATGGTGTTGGCTTGGCATCCACCACCCCCATTGATACTGGAGCTTTTGCCTTCTTCTTCCTCTTGCTCCTTGTAGAACTCAAACAACCTCTAAGCTCCTTTCTCAAGGTAGGGTTCAAAGTAATCAATTGGCCCATTGTGATGTTAGCCTTGTGGCTACCAACATCCTCCAACACATTATAGTTCCACTGTTGCTTTGAAATCAAGAAATCCTCCATCCCCAACTTCTTCCTTGGAGTCTTTGTTGTTGATGGTGTTGAGGTGCAAGTGCTCCTAGTAGACATAAAAGTATCCTTGCTTGGAGTACCTCCTTGAGAAAAGTGAACATCCTCTGCAAAACGAGCTCTCTTATTCTCTTGTGCCAAAAGCTCCAAATTAAGACCCTTGGAGTTTGAGCACTCTCCCTTCTCATACTTACTCTCAACCACATCTATGGATGCTATCCCCTTAGCTTTGTTTGGATTAGGAGCCACTTGGGTTTCACTACCTCCCTCTTTCCCTCTATTGGCTCCCTCATAACCCCTTCCTCCATGGTAAGTGGAATTTGGATAATTCCTTTGGATATGGCATCTTCCTCTACAACCAAAACAATTTCTATCATTGAAATTTTTGGCTGGTTGTCCTCCTCTATATGGATAGTTTCCATAACTCCTAGGCCCTCTCCCTACATGCTGATCCACCTCTCTCTTCTCCGATAGTTGCACCACATTGATCTTGAGATCCGCAAGTTGTTCTCTGATGGTTTGAAGTAGATCATTTGGTGGAGGTGCAAGAATTGGAGCAACTACTACTTGTGGTGCAACCCTTGTTACCAAAGTGTCAAAAGTTCCACCATACTTGTAGCCTTGAGGAGGATGCACAACCTCCTCCACCACCAAATCACTCTCATCTTCTTCCAAACTCTCCTCCATACAAATTGCGATCTTGATAGCTTCAACCTTAGAAGAAGGTTTCTCATATCTCACCTTGCTTTTGATTTGTGGTCTCAACCCTCCCACAAAATTCTTGGTGAACATGGCCCCTATGCCAATCATTGTAGTCTCCACATCATCCCCACCCTTCCTCAACACTATGCAAAATCTGGACTCTAACTTTTCCACTCTTTCCACATAGACTCTCACTTTCTCTCCATCTCCTTGTTTGAGAAAGGTAACCTCACTCATTTATCTCTCATAACTCTCATCTGGAAGAAAGTTCTCAATGAGTACTGAAGTCAAAGTCTCCCAAGACTCTTCTTCCCCAACTTTCCTCTCTCTTTTGGTATTCTGATTCATACCATGTAAGTGCTGCATCTTCAAAGAAATCTGGTAATAATGAGGCCCACTCATTCTTCCTCCTCTCATTGTTTCCTATGCAAGCTCTCTTGAATTCTCTCACAAAGGCCTCCCTATCTTCTCCATCCTTGCCAAAGAAAACCGGAAGTTTCCCCATCTTAACCTCTCACTATCTTTCTTTTCTCTCAATTTTTTTTCCTTTTTTTCTTTTTTTTCTCTCACTCTATTACTAATAGAGTATATAAATGACTAACACCATCTCAGAATAATCCACTCCAGGGAACACAAAAGGTTCAGGTTGCTCCAAGATTTCTATAGCAACATCAAATCCTAGAGTGCATATTAAGCTAACTCTCATGGATAGTTTATCCATAAGTTTGAAAGATTATCTCCATCACTAATCTTGAGAACTAGATGATGAAGGTGGTAGTATTTCTGTAGCTGTACTGAGACTCTCTCCAAGATCCTTCACCAAAGTCTCCAAAACTGCTTTAACTCCACTACACTCATGTCTTTTTAGAAGTCCTTCCACTCCACAAACCTCACACAACTCCTTGGTCTTAGATCTTCTCCCTCCTAATCTTGGTGAAGAATGTCCAACATGCAAACCCAAGTCAAGTAAGCCTCTTCTTTCCCTCAATCTCTTGCTCTCAAAGGTCAGTGGACATGAACTTGTCTTATGTCTCTTCTTTCCATATAGAAAGCACTTAGACTCACTCTTTCCTCCAAGTGGTGTAGGTTTTTGGATCCTCTCAACACTCTCTTCAAATTCTATTGTAAACTCTCTTTTCCTCAAATCCACCCTTACAATCACCTCAAAACCTTTGGGAACCTTTCATTGTCTCGATTCCCACTCTTGGTGACCCTCCATGTTCCCAAGATGAATCTAAACGCTCAAACATGCTTTTTGTTGCTCTCAAACTCCTCATGCATGAGATCTCCACTCTGTAGAATTGACACTTCCTCACAATTTCACTCAGTTCTCTCAACTAGTATCTGACAGTCCTCTAAAAATTTTCACACGTGATCACAACTCTAGGGTGTCTCTCCTTGCAAAATTTCAGATCTTTTCATTGAGCCATTTGGCCTAGACATCTTTCTATTCAACACACATATTTCAGATTTGGTCTGAAAACCACCCCCTCACTTCAAAAACTCAAGAATGATCTCTCTCTAATTTTTGTGTCAACAGGTAGGATATAACAGACTGAATTTTATTGGAAAGTTTCACAAAAATCCATTGAAAATTAAAGAAATGGCAGACTTTGTACAATTTTCCAAAGAGCATGCAATTGTTTACCCTATCAACTTTCAAAAATTCTAGCCCAATGCGCATAATAGCTCTCACAATAATTCCAAGTGTGCTAACTGAAAAATAACCCAAGCTATCATGTGTAGAAATTTCGAGTTCAGGTCTCAAACTTGAGATTTTGCTCAAAATCACCTTAATCCCCAAAATCTGCAATCCACCTCACACAATCTCTCCAAATCCTCTCATGTGTACAAGATGTACAAAATCACTTCAAAGACATCATAATGAACTACAGGGTATACAAATGGATCTTGGTTCTCTAACATAAGTTCAGCCCTCTTCTCTCCTAATGTTCACTCCAAGTGAGCTCTCATAGTCTCCTTCTGCCTAATGTAGAATTGAACACAAAATATTATCTTGCTTTCTAGAGAGGTCCTGGTAACGGAACCAAAAATGTGAGACGGCCTGTCTCTCACTCAAGATGAACCTCTGATGGCTATTATGGTAGCACACCATGGACTAATGTGGTGCCCACATTTTTTGTTTTTTTCAAAATAAAGAAGAAGAAGTGTATAGAGAAGTCGGATTGCGCCTGTATGGCCAAAGAAGGCGAAGAAAAGAGTCTTCAAGATGAAACCCAAAGTAAAGTGACTTTGGGTCATAAGGCAAAGTACTCCAAAATGCCCTGTCAGCATACAACCCAAAGTAAAGTGTCTTCGTATTGGGGGGAGCTCAACCCGAGGCAAAGATAGTCTAACAACCTTTCGTCGGGGCAAGAAATTCAAGAAGGGACCGTCCAAAAACTGGCGGCCCATACGCGCAAAGGTTGATTGACAGTGACAGGTGCATGCAGGAGGTGTGATTTCTGGGTAGAAACTCAAAGTGAAGAAAGACAAAGAAAGCGCAACTCTATAAAAATCATACTCGCAATGACGAAATGTCAAGTAATTTTACATCGCCATTGAGAAGTCGTCTTGCAGGTGATTGTGGGAAGGGAAATAGAGTTGGAATCGCATTAGTGTGTAAGGGAGAAGTTGCGAGAGTGAAATCGAGAGATAGTGAGAAGGCAGAAGAGATGGGAGGAGGAAAGAAGAACTCTGAATTTGCAGTGAGAAATCATGCAATTCAGAGGTTAGATGTGATCGCTAGGATTGAAGTCTTGAGCCGACTTCGGATCACTTTCTTGGCATGGAACTGGAATGTGAGCTTTCCAGGTTTCATGATAGAAATCATCGAGAGCAAGTGTCTCAATGGACCCAAGGAAGAAGGGAAGAGAGGAAATCCGGCTCGCTGGACAGAGTCGGATTGGAGACTTGTACTCGAGAAGGAAGCAGGCTTGGAGAAAGGGGCCACGTTCTTAGGGAAGAGAGAGATAGCTCAAGAAACCCAAGAAGTAAGAGATGCATTTTCATCAAAGCGGACAAAGAATGGGTACAAAGTTGAGAGCTACAAAGACCATGTGAAGAGAGGAATTGTGAGTGCGTTGATGGCCATCCTGAAGCCGGAGAGAACCACGTATGTAATAAAACACCAAGCGGTGTTCTTTCACAAGTTATTTGTAGGAGAACCGATCAATTGGGCGAGGTGTTTCCATGGGAGAACAAGACAAATGGTGTGGAATTTGCGGGATAAATTGCCTCCACACTACATCGTGCCGTTTGTTGCGCATTTCTACCTTGGGTTGAATTTGTTGAACTCGGCGGAGCAAACTCGGATGGTGTCGCACTTCCATCCTGATCTGAGAAAGGAGGTCGATGTCAAGGAGCAGCAATACATCTTGCAAATCAAGAGCACCGATGACTACTATACAAAGACAGGGAAGAATGTGGAGATCAAGGTGAGTACCCCAAATACAAAGAAGAGAAGTAGGCAGGACAAAGCCGAAGACACAAAGAAACCTCGAAAGACCAAAAGAGGCAACCCGAGGCAAGGTATGGCGGTGATTGAGTCGGAGGATGAAGACTCAGAAGGTGATGCTGAGCTTAAGACTGAAGACTCGGAACACAAGGAGGAGCCCAAGCTAACACTACAGAGTGGAGATAAGGGTAGTGATAATGATGAAGGAGGAGAAATGACATTGGCACCAGCTGCTGCAGAAGAAGAAGAAGTGCAGGTAGAAATCAAAGCCAAGGACAACACACAGGTGGAAGATGAAGTAACTATGCCCAAAGAGAAGAAGATCGTAGTGCAGAGAGGAGTTTGCTCAAGACGTAAGGTAAAATGCAAAGCTGGTCCGAGTACGGTGAAGGAAGAAGCACCTGAAAGCTCGTGAAGTGAGGCGTCTATTCCGATACGACGAATGTAGAGAAGAAGGCGAGTATCGGGAGAAGAAGAGGTAAAGAAGGAGATCACTCCACCGGTTGAAGTAGTTGCCAGTGATGGAGTGGAGTACCTACGAGAAGTTGTGTGCCCATTGTTAGTAAAGCTAGAGTACAGGAAGAAGGAGATGCAGTCGACTTGTCCAGAGGTGAAGACTGTGTTGCAGGTATTAGCAAGACTGGAAGAAGAGAACTCGAAGTTGAAGAAGAGTATAACCTGAGGTGAGGAGGAAAGAGAAGTACTGCAAGCGGAGGCAGTAGTAAGAAGTCAGGTAATTGAAGACCTGAAGAGAGAAGTGCATTATCGAGAGGATCTTGTGAAGAAGAGTGACATAGCAAGGAAGAGACAAGTAGCTAAGTACGAGATCTTGAAGCAACAGTTTGCTGATTTAAGAGTAGAGGTTATCCATGCTATGGCGAGAGTAGCTGCAAAGGATCAGGAACGCGATAGGGTGATGAAGAGTGTCGAGGAGAAGAAGCAACTTTGGCAACAAGAGTTGGCAGCACGATATAGAGAAGAAGAGAGATTACAAGAGTTACTTTGGAATCAGGAGGAGAGAGTGGTACAGAAGGAGAAGGAGAAGGAGATGGTGAAAGCCGAGTTCGAAGCAGAATTGGCAATGTATAGAGAGGGTTGGCTTGCAGATCGAGAATGTGAAAGGAAGATGAGATTGGAGCCATTGAAGGAGATTGTCCTCAGGATGAACGCAATGCTAAGTACAGAGGCAAGCATTCGGATTGAAGAGACGAGGCTGCACGAGTTGAAGCTGTTGGTGCAAGAGACAAGGCAAAGATGGGTGAAGGACACGGATTTGAATGCTTTGTTAATTAGTCTCAGAACTCGTGTAGACAGGAAGATCTTAGAGGTAGAAGACAACATTTTGATTAGATAAGACTTAGTGAAAATAGAGATAGAAAAACTTCAGAAAGATGTTAGAGAAAAACCCAAAGTAGATAACATAGGAGTGAAAATGTCTTCGGAATTACCAGTGGAGACCTTAGAGAAGAGTGGGTCGGAAGATAAAGAGTTAGAAAGATTACCCACTAGTGCAATTTCAGATCAGGAAAGAGAATTGCTGGATTTGGTAGAAGAAGTAGAAGATATGAAACCCAAGGACAGAGTAGTAGGAAGTAAAATTACTTTGGGTTCGGGTTTGAAAGCCGATGACGAAGTAGACATCGGATCCGATTAGTAACAATTTTGAGATATGAAGAGGCAGATATGAAGAGGCAGATATGAAGAGGTGCATTGTCATTTCGGATTTGTAGGTTAGAAAAGTTGTTGTAGAACGGTGTAGTTGTTAGAACTGTCGATTTGTTCACTACTTAAGAGTGCCATTCGCAATATCATGTTGTTCAGTGCTCATAATTTTTGAGAATAGATAAAGAAAAGTGCTATGAAGTAGTGCTCGTTGCTTGAGCTTGATTCCGAGTATCAACTTTGTGATTGTGTTTGTGAGTGTTTGGGGAAATTCGAAGTGCATGTCAGTGTACTTGTTGGATGTTAGATTCCACAGCCTTGATCTTCATTCTGTGTGTATGATCCTGAGTGAAGTGCAATTGAAGTAATGCCTTGACAGATCTGAGAGGAATTGTAGTGTTGGTAGTATTCTGCATTTGTGAGTGCAGTGCAAGGTTGATGTGAAGCAATTTTGATTGAGGAAGTTGTGCCTTCAGTGGAGGGGTAGAACACAATTCTGAGGTGAAGTTGTTTTGTAGTGGAGTGCCATTTTTGGGAGCGCTTAAATCATCACAATCAAGATTTTTTGGAAAGAATTGAAGGAGTTGTGATTAAGGAGTGTGAAATTCGTGACAAGACTGCGGGTCAGTGCTTGTTACTCTCTTCTGGGTGTGGTTTCTACCTGAGAGATTAAAGACGCAACCAAGAAGAACTACATGTTACTGTTTGACTTCGTATTTGACCAATTCTGACTCATATCTCTGTGGGAATGAACTTTACTTACTCGATTACCGCAAAAGTGATATTTGCCGGGTTGTCACAACTAAGAAGGCAAGGAACCCCAACTCCATCATACTCCTCCAAGGCTAACACTCCAAGACTCAAGACATTGCTCACTAGAGAACTCAATGAGAGAGATAGTTGCAAATGAAAGGATGGTGAGTACCTCCTCACCCCTTGTTTATATACTTGTGAAATAGTTCCGTACTAAAGTTGATCATTACCGCGGTAACTCAAGTTACTAGACTAAAAGTCAAGTAAAGTAAAAAAGTAGAAAGGAATATCCATTCACATGGGCATATTCCCCTAAGCATGTGGTCTAATCTTGACCCAACCACTAAGTCAAGGATTCCTTCACATGGGCTATCCTTGGACTAAAGAAGAATCCAAAACAAAAAGGCTTGCGGGCCCAAGAGTTCTCAACTCTTTCCTCAAAGCCAAACACCTAGGAATAATACCAAGTCAACACACTAAAATCCAAAATAGTGGTGCTCATCTTTTCTACTTCCTCTAAAGTAAGGTCCCCTCTATCTTAGCTATGACTAAATTTAGCTAACCATGACAAATATAGAACCATCCTTTATCTCTATATAAATAATATCTCTTAAGTACTTGTAATACCAAGCTAAATATCACAATACCACACACATGCACAAATGGGTGTTACAGTACGTCCAGGTTGTTATCTGAAATCAGCACCCAGTCCCCTTCAATGATAGGCACCGGCTGCAGCCGGTGAGTCTTGTCAAAGTATATTTTGCTCCTAGCCACGCTTCCTTCACCTTCTCGCGTGCCACTTGTATTTTCTATGTTGTCAGGTCAAAATGCTCGATTGTGTGCAAAATCAATTCCTCTGTAGACACGTTATCCTCCCACTGAACAGTTCTCCAACTTATGATGTCCTCCTCCACAGGCATAATAGGTAAGTGCCTTGATACTAGTTCAGCTGGTGGCATCCCAATCACTGAGCTGCAAGTTATCCTATCTGCCATGAGTGCTAATGGCAACAAATCAGGCCATTTGTATGGCTCACCTTGGCATGCCTTCACCAATGCGTTCACTATCGGTGGATGACCCCATTCACTCTTAATGTTGGCCTTAAGATTGTAGGCAGTTTTCAAGTTCAGTTTGATGTTGAATTTAGCAAAGAACTCAGCTACTTCCTTTGCGTCCAACTCCCTCCGATCTGCCCTCATCTAGTAGAAGCACCCGTGCTTGGCAATATTATCCTCTAAAACAAACCGACACATCTGTTGGGTATGTGTAGATGACAACGCTCTTCCCTCCACATAATGAAACAGATCTTTCCTGGCCAATACTAGATATTTAGCTCCTCGGACTCCTAAAGGCATATGAACCAAGTCCAAAACCCATTGAAAATGAAGGTTCAGCGGGTAATTAGGTTTCAAACCATCCTTGTGCCTTACCTTGGAGTAGATCTGACAAATTTCACAGGTCTCCACATACCGCCATACCTCCGTATAAATACCTGACCACCAATACAAACCCTAGATGAGCTCGTATGTACCCTAAACCCCATGATGTCCAGCAGCCTCTGTATCATGCGACTCCCGTAGCACTCTCTGCTTTGTCTCCTCATCTCCCAACACCCTCAATGAATTGAGCGGTCCTTGGGCCTTTGCCAAAGATACCCGTCCTTTAAGATAAATTTGTTGGACTTCCTTCTAATCTTCTCAAACTCTTCTCTGGTCCATTCTGAGTTTTTCTTTAGAGAACTAAGATACTTTCCAACAATCAGAAGATCATCCTTATACAACTCTTCTCTAAAGGGTAAATTCAGATCCAGCTCATGTAGATCCACCATACAGTCATTCTTAGTTCCTTCATAGCACGCTCTAGACAACATATCAGGCATTTGATTGTCCTTCCTAGTTAAGGTACATAGAAAGCTATGTACTTTAGCTATGGATTAAACATCCAAATAAATGCTATCCAACGCAATATTGCTATGTTTGGAGTGTCACAGTTTGCAACCATTCCAAGCAGCAACAAGCAATCTGTTTTTAAGATGACATAGGCACCAATTAGGTTGCTTCTATCTTGTCTTAGCGCTATCTTGGCACCCCACAATTCCAGTTTGATCTGAGGATACCTCTGCTGCCATTCCGTGAAGATCCTTGCTCCAAACCTTGCTGCAAATCTGTTGCCGTTCTCGTCTTCTTGGCCTACAGCCCAACCAGCAGCACAGGAACTCAAGTCAGCTATAACTATGATCGGTCATCCATAGTCGTAGTCAAGCAAGTGGAGCACTGGCGGGTTCTACAGTGCTTTCTTTAGCTTTGCCATAGCAACCAAATGCTCTAGCCTCCAGAAAAATCTGATCCTCTTCCTCAAAAGCTGGTAGAGCGGCTCTACAACATGAGCAAAATGCGGAATCCAGATACGGTAGAAAACACATGCCCCCAAGAACCATCTTACCTCCTGAACCAAGGAACAGTCTTTGATCTTCCTGATAATGTCCACCTTCTTTGGATTCAGTTTCCTCCCACACGAGCCACACAAGTGTCCCACCACAAGGATTTCTCCAAGCCCAAATGCCTACTTGTCTCCAAAAGGAGTCACCCCCGCTTCCATCAACCTCTTCAATATTGCCTCCATATCTCGAATGTGATCCATGACAAACCTCCTAATACCTTGATCCACCAAGGTTCATCCTTCTTACTCTCTGTGCAGCCCTTGATAGATATATCATCTAGGAATGGATGGGTCTTCTCAGGGATAAAGGACTGCAAAATACGATTCATAGCACTTTGCATATGTGCCATAGAGTTAATAGGTCCCATCAGGAGAGTACACATACGCATCAGCCCTAATGGTGTCCGCATGGTGGTTATGTCACGACTTCCTTCAGCAAGTTGAAACTGATCATAACCCGAATAAAAATCTCCTACAAAGTAAACTGCCCTCCTTGAAAACTCCTTAGCAAATTCATCCACAGCCGGTCCAACACCAGAATTCCGGATTGTTACCTTATTTGGCGGTTGCATATCCTGTATGAACCGCAACTTCCCGTTCTTTTTTGTGACTGTGAACCAGCAATTTGAGTATGGCGCTTTTGATGGCTCCAAAATCTTTGTTTGAACTTTCTCCTTAAATAGCTCTGTCAGCAAGGGCAGAAGCACCTTTGGCACTGGTATTGGTCTCAAATCCCACTGTACATGAGGAACCATGAAAATTATCATCGGTGTAACTTCTTGTAGGTTCACACACCCAATCTCCTTGATCTTGAAAGCAAAAGCTTTCCCACACTTACCAATCATCTCCTTAAATGCATGGCGCTCAACCTCCATGAGCAAACCATCTCCTTCGATTGTAAGTTCAACTAGGGTCTCCTTAGTAAACAAATGACCGATATCCCTTTCTTGTCTCAATCTTGGTTCCTCTCTAGTCTTGCACAGTAGCTCAAAAGCATCCAATGGCAATGGGATAGCAATGGGACAAACCTTCTTGTCCACTACTTTGTACTTAGTGTTACACTCCACTTCATGAACCAACTCTGAAAGTGCTTCATGAAGTTCCTTTCCTATCTCAATCACAAGTTCTCCTTTCTCCATCGCCCCAATCACCTCCTAGAATGCCCTGCCTTCTCCCCAATCCTCCAGCACTCCAATGATAGTCTTGCTATCATCCATCTCCCTTGCTATTTCAGAACTCTCTCTTTCTTTCTCATTCTTTTCTGCAAAATTCTTGATGTGCTCTCTACGTGTGCAAAGCAAACAGTTCTACTACTCTCGATTCCCACATAGGTCCTATCAAAATAGTCTTCCTTGCTGATTTTCTGTGGTGGGATATAGTATACGGCGCCTTGTCCTCCCACCTTCTCTACCAAGGCGCCTAGTGGAAACCCCACCTTCCAGTAGGCCTCTCTGGATATCTCTACTCTCTCCTGTTCCTATCGCTGCCCGTCAAAACAGTAGGGAATTGCACTATTCTGGCCCCGTTCTGACTTCTGACCTTTACCACATGAGTCCCATCATTTAGGACCTTGCTCTCCATCCTAAACTGAGTGATGAAGGGCTGTCCTAGGATCACCAAGTAAGACAAGGTATCATGCACAAACACGTTGATAAGCTCTACCACATTCCCTATCTTGATTTTGACATCTGGACAAGCTCCTCACAACACATTCATGGTCCTATTTACAGAGTTTACCTTCCAGTCAATGTCACGGTCCACCTTCCAGCGCCCTTCATTGTAGACCACCTTTGACATGAGGTTGACCTCAGATCTTGAGTCAATCAACGCTCTCACTGGGTGCTTCATCCCTTGCATCTTGATCTCACATTTGCTGCAACTCCTCACCCAAAAAGAGTCCTGCACCTCTTCCAACAAGGGCACAAAAGACTTCTCATCCTCAAGAGCAACATCATAGACACGTGCCTCCTTGGCCTCATCATTTGGCTTTTCTTGCTCCAACTCTAGGCCAAAAGTCCCTACTTCCCCTTCAGTCTCACTCCCGTCCTCGTACAGCAAAGACATGTGCAATCCTTCCTTATAGAATCACTTCTTCTTTGCCTTGACAAGGATAAGGTCATGCACATCCTTCCTCAAGCTTCCAAAGAATTCTTTGTTTGTGAAACCTCTCACCTCTTGTTTCTAGCACTTTTTGGCAATCTCTTGAGGATCAAGTTCCATCTCTTTGTCCCAGCTCAACAACCAACCTGGCCCCTTCCTAGGAGATCTCTCTCCCGGCTTTTGGTTTGCTGCTCCATCTACATCCATTCAAGACTCTTCTCCAATGCCCAAATTCTGGTCCTTGCCCTTCTGTGCATCGCTAAACTGCACCTTTTTCCTTCTAATCTGCCTTCTCACCGGTTCCACTCACTGTTGTTTTTCTCTTGCTTGCCCCTCACTCTCTGTCCGCTGATCAGATTTTTGTTTCTCTTCCACCATCGCATCCCAAGTAGCACCAACTTCCACTGTGATAGCAGTTATTGCCACCGGCACATCCCACCCCGACTTCCTCCGGACTTGCTCTGCAAGTCTCTTCTTCTCAACTTCTCCCAGGTCTGCACATTGTCTCACTTCACTCATTGCACTATACACACTAGGCTCAAAAGCAGCGACTGCCATACCTACTTCATGTTTGCCCAAGTGTCTCTTCAACAGTGCCTTCATGCCCCCTCTGTTCCAGTTCAGCGGTATTGGCTCTCCAATGTCAAAGAAGACAACCTTTTTCATTCCGGGCTGTCCCACAAATTTCACCAGCTGCTTACACAACGCTTCTAATAGCTCTTGGCAATCTCTCCTGGCATGGCTCTTACTGTCACACCACATGCACCCATAGAGTTGCCTCCTCTTTCCACCTATTCTCGTAGTGCTACTCCCACTTTGCAGCTGCTTGACCTTGGTGGTCAGAATTTTCAGCCCCTCCATCAGTCGTGATATCTCATCAACTGCTCCTTCTTTAGCCACCTCGCTCACTCATTGTTCCACTTTCTCTCTCTCAGGCCCAACCACATTACTCCAAATAGGCACTTTGGCTATTGCTTCTTCATCTAGCTCTCTCTGCCTCCGTCTGTGGCTCACCCAAACAACCGCCTCTTCATTTTTCCCCACTCTACCGCTCCCAACCAATCAGGTTGGAGCAGATCAAGTGCATACTCCAACTCATCTCGCAAATGACTATCTGCAGCTCAAAGGAAATAGTTAGACCTCTGTAGTTTAATGGCCTCAATTTCACAGGCTGAAAAATGTCACAACCTCTTATTAAACTCCCTTAGGAGGTCTTGAGACCCCAAAATTTTACTCCTATTGTTCACCCAGTCCAAAAACATGGCCTAGGTGACCTGATCTGCATCCTGCAGCAAGAATTCTTCCTTCATCATTTGAGAAAATTCTCCCCATGTCTCTGCTCGTCTCACCAAGCCCTCAACCGCCTTCCTGATTTTGAGCTTTGCCAACATAAGAAACCGAGCAATGGCAACGTTCTCATCCAGATCATGAATTTTTACCTCTCTCCAGTAGACCTTCAAGTACTTGGTCACGTCCTTACCGTTGAACTCCCCTTTGCTGGTTTACCACAACATGCAGGCACTTTGTGATTTGTGAAGACTGCGCCTTCACCCTGTCTCTTTCCTTGTCTTGATCCTTCATGGCTCTCATGGTTGCCATGACAATCAGCAAGATCTCCTATTCCCTTGTCATAGCTGCAGATGAGGTCTCTCGCCCCATCTCTACCTCAGCTCAACCAACTACTATCCACTTAGATCAGTCCAATCTGTCCTTGTTCCCTTCCCCAACTCGAATTGGTCTTAACGTCTAAGCACAAGCCTTGAGATTCCCCAGCATGGTCACCACTTATGTCACATGAATGTTTGGTCTCAAGGGTGCGCCAAGCACATGGCTGCTTGTGCTCAGTTTGTCCCTATTGTCTTTCTTTTTGGATTTTCCCGTTGTCACAGGGTAGTTGGTCTCAAGATTGCATTGGCACTTGGCTGCTTGTGATTAGATGGCTATGTTTATCACTGGCTGACACCTTGCCATTTAGGGTCCTATTCTTGCACTCCTATCTGGTCAGCAGTCCTCTCTTTATGGTTTCCCAAGTTGGGCTTGTCCAAAATTATTGTTTGTCCAGGTTCACTAGCTAATGTTCAAGTTAGTTAGAGATGGTTTATATTATTGGGTGATAGTGAACTTTGTCTAACAATTCATAACCCTAAAGCCAGTTTTAGATCAACATGACCAGATAGTGGGAAGGATCTCCCTATGTACCATGACTTGGAGCTCCTAGAAAAGAGTCCTCCCTGACACTTTCACAGATTGAAATATTCACATTTAACCACGGAGAACCACGAATACACCACAACATCAGCCTTGCAATTTACAACACAAGGGAGAAATACCAAACTCTAGACCTGTAACACCCATTTGTGCATGTGTGTAGTATTGTGATATTTAGTTTGGTATTACAAGTACTTAAGAGATATTATTTATATAGAGATAAAGGATGGTTCTATATTTGTCATGGTTAGCTAAAGTTAGTCATAGCTAAGATAGAGGGGACCTTACTTTAGAGGAAGTAGAAAAGATGAGCACCACTATTTTGGATTTTAGTGTGTTGACTTGGTATTATTCCTAGGTATTTGGCTTTGAGGAAAGAGTTGAGAACTCTTGGGCCCGCAAGCCTTTTTGTTTTGGATTCTTCTTTAGTCCAAGGATAGCCCATGTGAAGGAATCCTTGACTTAATGGTTGGGTCAAGATAAGACCACATGCTTAGGGGAATATGCCTATGTGAATGGATATTCCTTTCTACTTTTTTACTTTACTTGACTTTTAATCTAGTAACTTGAGTTACTGCGGTAATGATCAACTTTAGTATGTAACTATTTCACAAGTATATAAACAAGGGGTGATGAGGTACTCATCATCCTTTCATTTGTAACTATCTCTCTCTCATTGAGTTCTCTGGTGAGCAATTTCTTGAGTCTTGGAGTGTTAGTCTTGGAGGAGTATGATGGAGTTGGGGTTCCTTGCCTTCTTAGTCCATGGTGTGCTACCATAATAGCCATTAGAGGTTCACCTTGAGTGACAGACAGGCCGGCTAACATTTTTGCTTCCGTTGCCCGGACCTCTCTAGAAGGCAAGATAATGTTCCGTGTTCAATTCTACATTAGGCAGAAGGAGGCTATGAGAGCTCACTTGGAGAGAACATTAGGAGAGGAGGGGCTAAACTTATATAAGAGAACCAAGATCCATTTTTATACCCTGTAGTTCATTATGATGTCTTTGAAGTGATATTGTACATCTTGTACACATGAGAGGATTTGGAGAGATTGTGTGAGGTGAATTGTAGATTTTGGGGATTAAGGTGATTTTGGGCCAAATCTCAAGTTTAAGATCTAAACTTGAAATTTCTACACATGATAGCTTGGGTTATCTTTCAGTTAGCACACTTGGAATTATTGTGAGAGCTATTATGCGTATTGGGCTAGAATTTTTGAAAGTTGATAGGGTAAACTGCTCCCGCAATTGCATGTTCTTTGGAAATTTTACAGTCTGCCATTTCTTTAATTTTCAATGGATTGTTGTGAAGCTTTCCAAGAAAATTCAGTTCATTATATCCTACTTGCTAACACAAAAATTAGAGAGAGATCATTCTTGAGTTTTTGAAGTGAAGGGGGGGGGGGGGTTTCAGACCAAATCTGAAATATGTGTGCTGAATAGAAAGGTGTCTAGGCCAAATGGCTCAATGAAAAGATCTGAAATTTTGCAGGGAGGGACACCCTAGAGTTATGATCACGTGTGAAAATTTTTAGAGGACTATCACATACCAGTTGAGAGATCTGAGTGAAATTGTGAAGAAAGGTCAATTCTGTAGAGTAGAGATCTCATGCATGAGGAGTTTGAGAGCAACAAAAAGCATGTTTGAGTGTTTAGATTCATCTTGGGAAAATGGAGGGTCACCAAGAGTGGAAATTAAGACTATGCAAGGTTCCCCAAGGGTTTGAGGTGATTTTAAGGGTGGATTTAAGGAAAAGAGAGTTTACAATAGAATTTGAAGAGAGTGTTGAGAGGATCCAAAAACCTACACCACTTGGAGGAAAGAGTGAGTCTAAGTGCTTTTTATATTGAGAGAAGGGACATAAGGAAAGTTCATGTCTATTGACCTTTGAGAGCAAGAGATTGAGGGAAAGGAGAGGCTTACTTGACTTGGGTTTGCATGTTGGACTTTCTTCACCAAGATTAGGAGGGAGAAGATCTAAGACCAAGGAGTTGTGTGAGGTTTGTGGAGTGGAAGGACTTCCAAAAGGACATGAGTGTAGTGGAGTAAAAGCAGTTTTGGAGACTTTGGTGAAGGATCTTGGAGAGAGTCTCAGTACAACTATATAAATACTATCACCTTCATCATCTAGTTTTCAAGATTAGTGATGGAGATAATCTTTCAACTTATGGATAAACTATCCATGAGAGTTAGATTGATATGCACTCTAGGATTTGATGTTGCTATAGAAATCTTAGAGCAACCTGAATCTTTTGTTTTCCCTAGAGTGGATTATTCTCAGATGGTGTTAGTCATGTATATACTTTATTAGTAATAGAGTGAGAGAAAAGAAAAGAGAAAAATAAAAATAAAATTGAGAGCAAGAGATTGAGAGAAAGTAGAGGCTTACTTGACTTGGGTTTGCATGTTGGATCTTCTTCACCAAGATTGGGAGGGAGAAGATCTAAGACCAAGGAGTTGTGTGAGGATTGTGGAGTTGAAGGATTTCCAAAAAGATGAGTGTAGAAGAGTAAAATCACTTTTGGAGACTTTGGTGAAGGATCTTGGAGAGTGTCTTAGTATAGCTACATAAATACTATCAACTTCATCAGCTAGTTCTCAAGATTAGTGATGGAGATAATCTTTCAACTTATGGAGAAACTATCCATGAGGGTTAGATTAATATGCACTTTAGGATTTGATGTTGCTATAGAAATCTTGGAGCAACCTGAGCCTTTTTTGTTCCCTAGGGTGGATTACTCCGATGGTATTAGTCATGTACATACTCTATTAGTTATGGAGTGAGAGAAAGAAAAAAAGTTTGAGAGAAAGAAAGATAGAGGGAGGTTAAGATGTGGAAACTTCCTGTTTTCTTTGGCAAGGATGGAGAAGATATAGAGGTCTTTGTGAGAGATTTCAAGAGAGCTTGCATAGGAAACGATGAGAGGAGGAAGAATGAGAGGGTCTCATTATTACCAGATTTCTTTGAGGATGCAACACTTACATGGTATGAGTCAGAATACCACAAGAGAGAGAGGAGAATGAGGAAGAGGAGTCTTGGGAGACTTTGACTTCAGCACTCATTGAGAACTTCCTTCCTGATGAGAGTTATGAGAGATTGATGAGTGAGGTTACATTTCTCAAGCAAGGAGGTGGAGAGAAAGTGAGAGTTAGAGTGGAAAGAGTGGAAAAGTTAGAGTCCAAATTTTGCATAGTGTTGAGGAAAGGTCGAGATGATGTGTAGACTACTATGATTGGCATAGGGGCCATGCTCCCCAAGAATTTTGTGGGAGGATTGAGACCACAAATAAGAAGCAAGGTGGGAGGATTAAGAAACCTTCTTCCAAGGTTGAAGCTATCAAGATCGCAATTTGTATGGAGGAGAGTTTGGAAGGGGATGAGAGTGATTTGGTGGTGAAGGAGGTTGTGCATCCTCCTCAAGGCTACAAGTATGGTGGAACTTCTGATACTTTGGTGGCAAGGGTTGCACCACAAGTAGTAGTTGCTCCAATTCTTGCACCTCCACCAAAGGATCCACTTCAAACCATCACAAAACAACTTGCAGATCTCAAGATCAATGTGGTGCAACTATGGGAGAAGAGAAAGGTGGATCAGAATGTAGGGAGAGGGCCTAGGAGTTATGGATAATATCCATATAGAGGAGGCTAACCAACCAACAATTTCAATGATAGAAATTGCTTTGGTTGTGGAGGAAGATGCCATATCTAAAGGAATTGCCCAAATTCCACTTATCATGGAGGAAGGGGTTATGAGGGAGCCAATAGAGGGAAAGAGGGAGGTAGTGAAACCCAAGTGGCTCCTAATCCCAACAAAAGTAAGGAGATAGCATCCACAGATGTGGTTGAGAGTAAGTATGAGAAGGGAGAGTGCTCAAACTCCAAGGGTCTTAATTTGGAGCTTTTGGCACAAGAGAAGAAGAGAGCTCATTTTGCAGAGGATGTTCATTCTTCTCAAGGATTTACTCCAAGCAAAGATACTCCTATGTCTACTAGGAACACTCTCACCTCAACACCATCAACAACAAAGACTCCAAGGAAGAAGTTGGGGATGGAGGATTTCTTGATTTCAAAGCAACAGTGGAACTACAATGTGTTGGAGGATATTAGTAGCCACAAGGCTAACATCACAATGAGCCAATTGATTGCTTTGAACCCTACCTTGAGAAAGGAGCTTAGAGGTGGTTTGAGTTCTACAAGGAGCAAGAGGAAGAAGAAGGCAAAAGCTCCAATATCAATGGGGGTGGTGGATGCCAAGCCAGCACCATGGGAGGCTTGTGAATATGCCTCCAAGATTGATGTGAGAGTGAATGGTCATAACATCAAGGATTCATTCGTTGATGGAGGATCAGTAGTAAATGCCATGTCAGAAAGGTTGATGAAGAAGTTGGGTATGATAGCCTCAAGACCTTCAACATTTGTGGTGAGCATGGTAAACAAGCAACAAGTTAGACCAGTAGGGGTGATGGATAAAGTGGTAGTTTCAGTTATGGGAGTTCAAAATCTCATGACTTTCCAAGTCTTGAAGGATTCAAGCTATGACTTACTTCTTGGGAGGCCATGGTTGAGAGCAGCATGCACAACTGATCGATGGCACAAAGGGTACTTGAGGATTGGGCCATCAAACCATAAAGTCACAATTCATGTGACTAACACCACCAACACTTCACATTAAGATACACCATCTTCTGATTATTGGGAATCAGATTATGAAGAAGGAGCTTCAGGTCAAGCTTCTTGAGGGATTCTGAAGAAGGAGCTTCATTTTATGAATGACAAATCCTGAGACAATGGTGTGTTTGATCTGTGACTAGCATCAAGGAAGCTCTATTTTAGGAGCTCTCACTCCATCCATATGAATGGTTTGATTCAGTAGTCTGGGTGCCGAGTTGAGCCCGAATAGAATACTATTTATTGTTTGTAAAATTTCCAGCCATTTCAAGGAACCAACGGGTCCAAAACCATAGCTGAAACTGCATGAGCTAGCCAGTTCTATGAAGGCCAAGGACAAACACAAACCATCAAGAAACCCAGCCTCAAGAAACAAAGAAAACCCTAAATCCTTACAGAGCTGATATTTCCAACACACCAGGAATAAGAAGAGAATGTTAGTCTATGAGAAACTCTTAATCAACTACAATAAAGACAAACTATCAAAGACAACACCCCCCCCCCCCCCCCACAAGGCCTTCCAAAGCATTTTCAACTAAACATATTTTTGCTCCTCCACTAAGGAAAATACTCTTCACTCTAATAACATAAAACATAAAACAAAACCTAAGCTCATATAACCCAACATTATTTCTCGGCTCAAGCCACATTAAGAGAATCCTTGAGTTAATAGCACCACAAGCTTTTCCGGCTTCACAATAATATGGCAAAGAACTTCCATGGTAAGGAAGCATAAAGCAACTCCTTAGACATATCAACATAAAGTCTGACTTCCTTACAACAAGAAGAAGAGAAAATAATTTCACACCAAACCACAAGGGCACGTGTGGGTTATTTTCCCGATGACAACGCTTTACTCCAAAATGTCCTAGCTCCTCATGAGCATGATAGACAAACTATGGTCTTTGAGATGGAAGTGGTCCTACTTGCACTCTACCATACTCCTATACACACAAAAGGTGTGTGCCCTCCAATCTTAATCATTTGACTTGCTGAAGGACACAATCTCTCTCCTTGGCCCCAATTGTGCCACCCACAACACCAATGCAAAGATAGTCCATCACTAAGAAGTCACCATGAATGTCTCACTAAACTTTACCAATATCTTCACTCTTTGGATTTGTGACCTCAATAACTCCTCTTGTATGCGATGAGAGAGATACCACCAAAGCTTCGGAAAATATACACAGAAAGGCCAATGCATGCCAACCAAGCACCATCTCCTCATTTATCGCACCATGCCAACATACTATAGTCTAATCTTGTTGGCTGGGACATGGGTTTCTACTCAACCCATCTGCAACACAATTCACCAGTTTGTGAACAACCGTGAAATCATACTTCTATAAAACCAAAGCCTATTGTGCAAGCTTCCTTGAAAGCTTGTCATTAGTAACTTTGGTGTGTCACTTGAGTTACTTGTCTTAGTCCATGGTGCGCTACCATAATAGCCATCAGGGATTCATCTTGAGTGAGAGACAAGTAGGCTCACATTTTAGGTTTTGTTGTCGGGACCTCTCTAGAAGGCAAGATAATGTTCAGCGTACAATTCTATATTAGATAGAAGGAGGCTATGAGAGTTCACTTGGAGAGAACTTTAGGGGAGGAGAGGGCTGAAGAATTTGGAAGAATTTAAAGAATTTGGACTCATTTGTATACCCTGTAGTTCATTATGATATCTTTGAGGTGATTTTGTACATCTTGTACACTTGAGAGGATTTGGAGAGATTGTGTGAGGTGGATTGTAGATTTTGGGGGTTAAGGTGATTTTGGGTAAAATCTCAAGTTTAGGATCTGGATTTGAAATTTCTACATATGATAGCTTGGGTTATCCTTTAGTTAGCACACTTAAAATTATTGTGAAAGCTACTATGTGCACTGGGCTAGAATTTCTGAAAGTTGATAGGGTAAACTGCTCCCGCAACTGCATGCTCTCTCAAAAATTGTAGAGAGTCTGCCATTTCTTCAATTTTTAGTGGATCATAATGAAACTTTCCAAGACAATTGAGTGCATTTTATCCTACCTGTTAACAAAAAAGTTAGAAGGAGATCATTCTTGAGCAAAGAGTAATAAGTTTTTAAAAATGAGGGGGGTGGTTTTCAGACCAAATCTGAAATATGTGTACTGAATAGAAAAGTGCCTAGGCCAAATGGCTCAATAAAAATATCTAAAATTTTGCAAGAAGAGATTCCCTGGAGTTGTGATTAAATGTGAAAAATTTCAAAGGACTGTGACATACCAATTGTGAGATTTGACTGACATTGTGAGGAAGTGTCAATTTTGTAGAGTTTAGATTTCATGCATGAGGAGTGTGAGAGCAACAAAAAGCATGTTTGAGTGTTTAGACTCGTCTTAGGAACATAGAGGGTCACCAAGAGTGGAAATTAAGGCTATGCAAGGTTCCCTAAGGGTTTGAGGTGATTATAGGGGTGGATTTGAGGATAAGAGAGTTTACAATAGAATTTGAAGAGTGTTGAGAGGATCCAAAAACCTACACCACTTGGAGGAAAGAGTGAGTCTAAGTGCTTTTTATGTGGAGAGAAGGGACCTAAGGCAAGTTCATGTCCATTGACTTTTGAGAGCAGAGATTGAGAGAAAGGAGAGGCTTACTTGACTTGGGTTTGCATGTTGGACCTTCTTCACCAAGATTTGGAGGGAGAAGATCTAAGACCAAGGAGTTGTGTGAGGTTTGTGGAGTGGAAGGACTTCCAAAAGGACATGAGTGTAGTGGAGTAAAAGCACTTTTGGAAAATTTGGTAATGGATCTTGGAGAGAGTCTTAGTACAGCTATAGAAATACTACCACCTTCATTAGCTGGTTCTCAAGATTAGTGATGGAGATAATCTTTCAACTTATGGATAAACTATCCATGAAAGGTCTATAAATATGCACTCTAGGATTTGATGTTGCTATAGAAATCTTAGAGCAACCTAAACCTTTTGTGTTCCCTAGTGTGGATTATTCTTAGATGGTGTTAGTCCTCTACATACTCTATTAGTTATAGAGTGAGAGAAAAGAAAAGAGAAAAAAAATGAAATTTGAGAGAAAAGAAAGATAGTGAGGGGTTAAGATAGGGAAACTTCCGGTTTTCTTTGGCGAGGATGGAGAAGATATGGAGGCTTTTGTGAGAGACTTCAAAAGAGCTTGCATAAGAAACAATGAAAGGAGGAAGAAGAAGTGGGCCTCGTTATTACCAGATTTCTTTGAGGATGCAACACTTACATGGTATGAGTTAGAATATCAAAAGAGAGAGGAGAGAGACGGGGAAGAAGAATCTTAGGATAGTTTGATTTCAGCACTCATTGAGAACTTTCTTCTGGATGAGAGTTATGAGAGATTGATGAGTGAAGTTAACTTTCTCAAACAATGAGATAAAGAGAAAGTGAGAGTCTATGTGGAAAGAGTGGAAAAGTTAGAGTCCAAATCTTGCATAGTGTTGAGGAAGGGTGGGGATGATGTGGAGACTATTATGATTGGCATAGGAGCCATGCTCACCAAGAATTGTGAGGGAGGATTAAGACCACAAATGTGAATCAAGGTGAGAAATGAGAAACCTTCTTCCAAGGTTGAAGCTATCAAGATTGCAATTCATATGGAGAAGAGTTTGGAAGGAGATGAGAGTGATTTGGTGGTGAAGGAGGTTGTGCATCTTCCTCAAGGTTACAAGTATGGTGGAACTTCTGATACTTTGGTGGCAAGGGTTGCACCACAAGTAGTAGTTGCTTTAGTTCTTGCACCTCCACCAAAGGATCCACTTCAAACCACCACCAAACAACTTGCAGATCTCAAGATCAATGTGGTGCAACTATGGGAGAAGAGAGAGGTGGATCAAAATTTGGGGAGAGGACCTAGGAGTTATGGAACTTATCCATTTAGAGGTGGCCAACTGACCAAAAATTTTAATGAGAGAAATTGTTTTGGTTGTGGAGGAAGATGTCACATCTAAAGGAATTGCCCAAATTCCATTTACCATGGAGGAAGGGGTTATGAAGGAGCCAATAGAGGGAAAGAAGGAGGTAGTGAAACCCAAGTGGCTCCTAATCCAAAGAGAGGTAAGGGGATAGCATCTATGGATGTGGTTGAGAGCAAGTATGAGAAGGGAGAGTGCTAAAACTCTAGGAGTCTTAATTTGGAGCTTTTGGCACAAGAGAAGAAGAGAGCTTGTTTTGCAAAGGATATTCACTCTTCTCAAGGATTTACTCCAAGCAAGGATACTCCTATGTCTTCTAGGAGAATTTGCACCTCAACACCATCAATAACAAACACTCCAAGGAAGAAGTTGGGGATGGACAATTTCCTGATTTCAAAGCAACAATGGAACTACAATGTGTTGGAAGTTGTTGGTAGTCACAAGGCTAACATCATAGTGGGCCAATTGATTGCTTTGAACCCTACCTTGAGAAAGGAGCTTAGAGGTGGTTTGAGTTCTACAAGGAGCAAGAGGAAGAAGAAGGCAAAAGCTTCAATATCAAGGGGGGTGGTGGATGACAAGCCAACACAATGGGAGGCTTATGAATATACCTCCAAGATTGATGTGAGAGTTAATGGTCATAACATCAAGGATGCATTGGTTGATGGAGGATCAATAGTGAATGCCATGTCAGAAAGGTTGATGAAAAAGTTAGGTATGATAGCCTCAAGACCTTCAACATTTGTGGTGAGCATGGCAAATAAAAAACAAGTTCAACCAATAGGGGTGAGGAAAATCTCAGATCTTCCATTCCCTTCAAGCTTGACAAAGTTACACCAATTCTTGGGGATGGTTGGATACTATAGGAGGTTCATCTTCTCATTTTCCAACAAGGCTTATGCATTGACCATCTACATGAAGAAGGGTGTAGATTTCATGGTGATTTTGGAGGACAAGGAGGTTCTCAAAGCTTTTGAGGAGCTCAAGCATTCCCTTGTTGTAGCTCAAATTCTTGCTAAACCTGATTGGAGTAAGCCTTTCATCCTCTACACTGATGCTTCTAATGTAGCTATAGGATGCACTCTTAGTCAATAAGACCAAGATGGGCATGATCATCCAATAGCTTATGCTAGTAGGCAGATGGTTTCAGCAGAGAAGAACTACTTTGTCATAGAGAGAGAAGGGTTGGCAGCAATCTTTGGTCTCAAGAAGTTTAGACACTACTTGATTGGAGGGAAATCCACCATTATCACAAATCACAAGGCTTTGAAGTACATCTTCAACAAGCCTAATGTGGAAGGGAGACTAGCAAGGTGGATTATACTCTTGTCTGAGTATGACTACACCATTGAAGATAGACCAGGGAAGAAACATGCAAGTGCAGATTTGTTATCTAGGGCCTATGATCATGATGGAGATGATCCAATGGATGATTCCTTCCTGGATGAGGAGCTCGTGACAAACTCAATCACTCAAGAGGTTCCAATGGACTACAAGGAGATTATGGATTTTGTACCAAGAGGAAACTATCCAGAAAGGATTCATGCTAGGGAGAGATAGGCTCTTGCAGCAAGATCTAGACCTGACAATGGTGGAGGATATTCTTTTTCACCAAGGAGCATATGGTCTACTTCGAAGAGCAGTGGGTAAGGGAGAGTCTATCCTACTCATAAAGGAGTTTCATGAAGGTTTAGTATGTGGAGGACACTTTGCATGAAAGGTGACTACTTCCAAGATTCTAGATGCAGGTTACCATTGGAGAGGGATTTTCAAGGATTGTCTTGATTATTGCAAAACTTGTCATGTTTGTAAACTTTGCTAGAAATTCCATATCCACTCCACCACTTAGATCAATTCCATTGCTAGGACCATTTGAGAAGTGGGGAATTAATTTTGTAGATCCTCTCAATAGAACCCCGAGGAACAATTGGTACATTGTGGTAGTTACTGATTACCTTACCAAGTGGGTTGAGGCTAGACAATTGAGGGACAAGAATGAAGATGAAGTTGGTAGATTTCTTTATGAACACATTATCATTAGGTTTGGATACCCTTTGGAGTTGGTTTTTGATAGAGGATGAGAATTTACAAGGAACATTACTACAGCTATGCTATGACATTTCTCTATCACACATAGAGTAACTACATCCTATAAGCCAAATTCCAATGGCTTGGCACAGAGAACCAATCAGACCTTGTGCATGATGTTGGCCAAAAATGCAAAAATGGAGAGGGCTAAACATCATTGGGACAAGAGGATTCATGCAGTTTTGTGGAAGTATAAGACAACCATGAAGACTTCCATTCGGTATTTTCCATTTTAATTGGTATATGGTATTGAGTCTACCTTACCTATTCACTTTGATCTTCCTACCTTCCAAAGCATTCATAGGAGATTGAAGAAAGCACAAGGAGGTGATGCAGAGAAGTCAAGGAAGGAACGACTCATGGAGTTGGAAGAGGTAAGAGTAGTTGCTATGGTTCGAGTAGAGCAAGCCCAAAGGAAACAAAAGGAGAGCTATGACACAAGGCAAGGCAAGAAGAAGGTAGAGCCTTTCAAAGAAGGTGATTGGGTAATGTTGTTTGATTCTATTTGATTCAAGAGAGTGCAGAAGAAGTTTTTACCTAAGTACTTTGGACCTTTCATAGTGGAGAAGATGTGGGGCAATTACACCTATGATCTCAAGGAGTTGGGACAAAGACACTTTGATAGGATTAACCATGATAAGTTGAAGATGTATCATAGAAGGTAGAGAGACCTTCACTTCGAGTACAAAGTGAAAACTTAATCCGGGTATAAATATAACACCCATTTGTGCATGTGTGTGGTATTGTGATATTTAGCTTGCTATTACAAGTACTTGAGAAATATTATTTGTATAGAGATAAAGGATGGTTCTACATTAGTCATGATTAGCTAAAGTTAGTCATAGCTAAGATAGAGGAGACCTTTCTTTAGAGGAAGTGGAAAAAATGAGCACCACTATTTTGGATTCTAGTGTGTTGACTTGATATTATTCCTAGGTGTTTGGCTTTGAGGAAAGAGTTGAGAACTCTTGGGCATGCAAGTCTTTTTGTTTTGGATTCATCTATAGTACTAGGATAGCACATGTGAAGGAATCCTTGACTTAGTGGTTGGGTCAAGATAAGATTATATGCCTAGTGGAATATGCCCATGTGGATCAATCGGTACATTGTGGTAGTTACTGATTACCTTACCAAGTGGGTTGAGGCTAGACCATTGAGGGACAAGAATGAAGATGAAGTGGGTAGATTTTTTTATAAATGTGGTACCCATATTTTTCATTTTGGACGAGTTTTGAAAAAGAAGTGCCATGCTGAAACCAAATTGAAACCAATTGGAGAAGAGATGAGTGGAAACTTGTGTTTTGATCAGACCCGGGGAAGTCTACTTCATGTTAGAGGAAGAATGACTTAGACTGGAACAGACCCGAAGTTTACTTCGTGTCAAAGGAGGGAAAAACTTGAATCAGACGCCGAAGGACGGTTTCTTCGCATCGGAATGAAGGTTACAGGTCAGGATTCTTGCGGGGGCTATATCTCGGTGTACACAAGTTCAAATCAAGTGTGTTATATCTTGTTGGAAGCATCTCGTTCAGGGCTTTCCATTGCAATCAAAATAGGAGAGTTTGGAGGTATGTACAAGAAGTTACAAGCATTTTAAGTTTTGGGAGTAGATGTACTTCGGGTCAATGTGACTTTGGACTTCGGACTTAGGGTTTACACGACTTCGGGTCTAAAGATTTCACCTCAAGACAAATATGATTCAACCCAAGGTAGTCGGACCTCAGAGTGCAGTGGAAGTGACTTCAGGAATCTTGTGAGAGGTATTGGAGGAAGTTAGAGTAGGGAAAATAAGTTAATTAGGATACCCATGACTTCAATTTCAGTTCAGATTGAAGTGTAAGATTAGACTATAAGTGTCTTCGGGTCAGTAACATGAGTGATTGGGGAAAGTGGGTTACAAATTGAAGGTGTAAATAGTGTATTCATGCTTTCAATTACAATTCTTGATGATGACACAATAGAATTAGTAAAGGAATTGATAGTAGCTAGACCCAAAGTAAGAGAAGTAGGAGTGCATGTGTCTTCGGATTTGACATTTGACACTTTAGAGAAGAGTGGGTTGGAAGATAGAGATTTAAAATGCTTAATTATGATAGGAATTGCATATCAAGAAGGAGAAATGTTAGAATTAGTGGGGGAATTAGGAGTTGTGAAACCCGAGGACATAGTAGTAGGAGGTAAATTTACTTTGGGATCGGGTTTGAAAGCCGATGACAAAGTAGACATCGGATTGGACTAGTAACAGTTTTGAGATTTGAAGAGGCAAATATGAAGAGATGCATTGTCATTTTGGATCTGCAGGTTAGAAGAGTTGTTATAGAACGGTATAGTTGTTAGAACTATTGATTTGTTCACTACTTAAGAGTGACATTCGCAGAGAAATGTTTTTCAGTGCTCATTAATTCTGAGAATAAATAAAGCAAAGTGTTGTGAAGTAGTGCTTGTTGCTTGAGCTTGATTCCGAGTATCAACTTTGCAATTGTGTTTGTGAGTGTGTAGAGAATTTTGAAGTGCAAATCAGTGTGCTTGTTGGATGTTGGATTCCGCAAACTTGATCTTCATTTTGTGTGTTTAATCTTGAGTGAAGTGCAATCAAAGCAATGCCTTGATAGATTTGAGAGAAATTGTAGTGTTGGTAGTATAATGCATTTGTGAGTGTAGTGCAAAGTTGATGTGAAGCAATTTTGATCAAGGAAGTTGTACCTTCAGGGAGGGGTGGAACACAATTCTAAGGCAAAGTCATTTTGTAGTGAAGTGTCATTTTTAGGAGAGCCTGAATCATCACAATCAAGATTGTTTGGAAAGAATTGATGGAGTTGTGATTAAGAAGTGTTAATTTGTGACAAGACTACAAATCAGTGCTTGTTACTCTCTTCTGGGTGTAGTTTCTACCTGAGAGATTAAAGATGCAACCAAGAAGAACTGCAATTGTTACTTTGCTTTGTATTTGACCAATTCTGACTCGTATCTCTGCGGGAATAAACTTTACTTACCCAATTACCGCAAAAGTGATATTTGCCGGGTTGTCACAATGAACACATTATCACTAGGTTTGGATGCCCTTTGGAGTTGGTTTCTGATAGAGGAAGAGAGTTTACAAGAAATATTACTACAGCCATGCTGTGACATTTCTCTATCACACATAGAGTAACTACATCCTATAAGCCAAATTCCAGTGGCTTGGCACAGAGAACCAATCAGACCTTGTGCATGATGTTGGCCAGAGGTGCAGAAATGGAGGGGGCTAAACATCATTGGGAAAGAGGATTCATGCAGTTTTGTGGGAGTATAGGAAAACCATGAGGACTTCCATTAGATATTCTCCATTTCAATTGGTATATGGTATTGAGTCTACCTTACCTATTCACTTTGATCTTCCTACCATCCAAAGCATTCATAGGAGATTGAAGAAAGCACATGGAGGTGATGCAGAGAAGTCAAGGAAGGAACAACTCATGGAGTTGGAAGAGGCAAGAGCAGTTGCTATGGTTTGAGTGGAGCAAGCCCAAAGGAAACAAAAGGAGAGCTATGACAAGAGGCAAGGCAAGAAGAAGGTAGAGCCTTTCAAAGAAGGTGATTGAGTAATGTTGTTTGATTCTATTCGATTCAAGAGAGTGCAAAAGAAGTTTTTGCCTAAGTACTTTGGACCTTTTGTAGTGGAGAAGGTGTGGGGCAATTACACCTATGATCTCAAGGAGTTGGGAGGAAGACACTTTGATAGGATTAACCATGATAAGGTGAAGATGTACCATTGAAGGTAGAGAGACCTTCACTTTGAGTACAAAGTGAAAACTTAGTCCGGGGGTAAATGTAACACCCATTTGTGCATGTATGTGGTATTGTGATATTTAGCTTGGTATTACAAGTATTTAAGAGATGATATTCATATAGAGATAAAGGATGGTTCTACATTAATCATGGTTAGCTAAAGTTAGTCATAGCTAAGATAGAGGGGACCTTACTTTAGAGGAAGTAGAAAAGATGAGCACCACTGTTTTGGATTTTAGTGTGTTGACTTGGTATTATTCCTAGGTGTTTGGCTTTGAGGAAAAGTTGAGAACTCTTGTGCCCGCAAGCCTTTTTTTTTAATTCTTCTTTAGTCCAAGGATATCCCATGTGAAGGAATCCTTGACTTAGTGGTTGGGTCAAGATAAGATCACATGCTTAGGAGATATGCCCATGTGAATGGATATTCCTTTCTATTTTTTGACTTTACTTGACTTTTAGTCTAGTAACTTGAGTTACTGTGGTAATTAGTAACTTTGGTACGTAACTATTTCACAAGTATATAAACAAGGGGTGAGGAGGTACTCATCATCCTTTCATTTGCAACTATCTTTGTCTCATTGAGTTCTCTAGTGAGCAATGTCTTGAGTCTTGGAGTGTTAGCCTTGGAGGAGTATGATGGAGTTTGGGTTCCTTGCCTTCTTAGTCCATGGTGTGCTACCATAATAACCATTAGAGGTTCATCCTGAGTGAGAGACATGTCGGCTCACAGTACTCACCACCAACCAGGTACGAGAATCATCCATCAAAGGAATGTTCTCCAAAAGATAAGTTGGAGAAATGAACTTATGGACCTAGAGATGTTGTAGTATCCGTAACATCTCCCAAAACACACTAGAACAAGGATCTTGAAGACCCAAACCTTGGCCAGCACGTGTATGTTCCTAACATGGCCATCAAGTGAATAGGCCCATGTCTCTCTAGGTCATGTGCCCCCCGTAAGGAAATGTCATTTTGTAGGTCATTTTAAACCTCTGACTGCTGATATTGGTAATTACTCATGATACCAATAGGCCAAGTGTGCCACATGATGTAGAGAGACTTGCTTAGTAGTCTGATCTCTCTCTACATACAAGTACCTCTATACTCATATACCCACCTGTAATACCGCAGCTAGTCCGGTGCTAATCCTACCGAACAACTCCAATAGACATATCCTTCCACTGGATACTACCAAGCAATGAGTGTGGTATCCAAAGGTGTCAAAGTAATTGATTCTGGAGGCTCATCCTCACACTCATCTCTTGATGGTATGAAGGCTCCACTCCAAGCCTATTGCACCAACTAATTTGCATGCTGCTATAATGCCTCCTTTGAAATCCACAATGGAACATCCAAGGTGGATGGAACAATCCTGCTCATACTCCAAATCCGAGTAATCTCCTCTGGTATTAGATTATCCTCTGGTACTAGAGTATCCTCTGCATGGGCATTCCACCCCAACAAGTCACCAGGCCAGGTAACTACACCACTAAAAGCTTAAGCTGATGTTGTCATGGTCCCAATTTGTAGTGAGCCATGATTTCCACTACTGAAGTGTACCGATAGGCGACATACCCGTCCCTCACTAGACTGCCAACCTGGTCTATAGAAGGTTGTCTCCTCCCAATAGTCAATGATGAAATCCATGGGGTATAACACTACTCCCTCAACTATAGTATGACTTAGCTATTGTTGCAATAGCCTGAGCTCTCACCACCGGGCTATCAATCGGATGACCAAGCTGAACCTGGACAACAAGCTCCCCATGTGTGATGTATTGTGTCACACCACCACCTAGAGATATCTCAATTTGAAATGGACACCTCTCCACATTGGTCTTCCGTAACTCCGGACCGACTACTGCAGCCTTCCCCAATATAAGAGGTTGGGCACTAAAGTCTAACAAGACTCTTTGTGGTGTATAGACCTTCCATGAAGGTCCCACCAAATGGAAAATCCCTCACTGGTTATCCAATAGGACAACACTAGGTGTGAACCGCGCTCTCTCAAAGGCTGGTCTAGCTAGCAACTCCTACAGTCTAGTCACTACTGCCTGCCATAAAGCACTGGTTGTTGAACGGATCCTATGCTCCTCAACCAAGTTAGCTCCACTATTAACCACCTCTGCTCTAGTAGTAGGAACCGCATCATCCCTACTCTCACGAAGCATGGCAACCAACCAAAACATTGGAGTTGGGTCAACTTCCAATGTAAACATGTCATTGGCTGAAAACAAAGGGCATCACATAATCAATTGAGCCGCCCCCAACATCCTAGTAGACTCAGTCTGTGTTGTAGCAAGTGGTTGACTAGCAGGTAGTCTATCATGCACTCCATCACCACCTACCACACTTACATTGGGATGTCTAAGAGCCATGGATAATGTCTACAATGCCTCAGATAGTGTGAAAGATTGGGGAAGTCTGACTTGTCTCCCAACCTCTCCACTGAGTGGGGATAACTCCATTGATGCTCCTCTAGGCTTTGGAGCACGTATTGCACTCCAAGCTACTATTGCAGATGCATCCACCTGTGTTTTTTTGTACATGAAGTCCAAAGCATCTCTATTACTAGCATATGAGGTGGAAGCCTCAACACCTGAATTTGATCTCCTTTGAGCAATGGCTATACTAGCTAATCTTTGCTCCAACTACTCAATCCAAGTAGCCATAGTTGTATCAAAAGTAAGGGTAGGTACTACACCCCTACTAGGTGTAGATCCTCTACCACCACCTCTACCACCTTGTCCTCCATGAATTGGAGCTCCTCTACTACCTACCATAACAGCCCTACCACACCGTAATTCCGAGTGTAGGTCAAAGCACCGGTCACTAGTGTGACCAAATCAATGGCAATGCTCACACTACCTCTATGCTGGATATGATGCACTAGAGGTATGAGGTCCACTGCCCTAAGTACACTCTCTCCTATGGTGAGGTCCACCACAAGTCCAACAAGCAAGGGTCTAGAACCACTAGGCCTTCCACTCGCTCCATAGGATCTGGGTTGTCCACCTTGTCCTCAGAAACCAATTGGGTGTGGTGCACTCTAGAAGTTGTGGATGAGATCTCCCTACCAAATCTAGCTTCACCACTCTCTCCTCCACCATGTTGAGCTCAATACGCTCAGCCAAACCAAAGACCATTGCCAAAGAAGGCAAAGTAGCCTATAACAACATAGCATCATGAACTCTACGTAGCAACTCCTTGTCCAATATCCCATACCAAAACTGTATTACCTAGGCCTCAATAACTCCTTGAGTGAAACTGATCAGCCGCCTCATGTGAGTGTATGCCTTGAGTAGGCTCCCTCCAACCTTCCGCTGAAACTCTTGCAAGCTCCTCAGCTTGTCAATATGCACTCCCTGGTAGTTCTACCTCAAACACTAGGAGAACTCCACCATAGGGTTAAACCTTGGTAGTTCACCACCTCTTATAGTGGTACCTCCACTCGTGGTAGCACTATCTCCAGCTGGTGCACGTCCATTAGCTCCACCAACACTACTCGAGCTAGAACTCATAGGTATAGCCAATCTACCCTTGGCAACCAAGCCTGAAGTGATGGAGACATATTGGAGACTAATATTGTTTCCATAACTCAATCTCCTCCAAGTGAGCTCTCTTGAACTCATGGTAGTCATCCATCGGCAAACCCTCCAAATGCTAAAATAACCCCTTCCATCCCATGAATAATGTAAACAAAATGGGTTCCGCATCTATTGCAAATCACACCAACTATCAAACTCCTAGATGAAGTCATCCAGCTTAATAGTACTCACTATACTAGAGTAGCACCTAGGGCCTTTGGAGGCCCCATAAATCTTGTCCATGTCCCACAACAACAGTGTGGACACGCCAAGTGCACTCTCAACTTAATCAACTCGTGTATCAAACTCCAACTCATAATCAATCTCCTCCCTCATTGGGACCTAAGATATAGGTTGATATCGCGTGCCACTCCAAGTAAACCTATTGTGTACTATAGGGCTAACTCATCTAGAATCCCCAAAGAACTCTATCGTGATAAAGTAACAACAACTACAACAGCAAACCAGAACCACAAACTGTAACGGCAAATTGCAACCACAAGTACCCCACCAAGTGGCAACAACAATTGAGCACCACCAAGTGCCAATACCCATGGAACACCACCTACTAATGTAACTCTAATTGAGATAACTACATTAGGGGGAAAAGGCAACCTATAACTTGCCGACGCACTCTCATGGTCTACAGGTCATCACTTCCTGCCTCACTGGAGAGAAACAAAGGTAGTCTAATTGGTCATAACTCCAGCCTCATTATTGAGAGCACACCAGAGCACCAATGCTCAAAATTTAGAGCACCTCACACAAACGAGGTGCACAAACAAGAAGTAGAGAATGGAGGGGGTCAAATCACAAGAATGTTAAACAAAAACACTCCATCTCATAAATCAACACGTGACTAACTCTGCAACCATTGGCATTTGACATAATCAAAGTACCTATCTACTTCTTGAGCTATGAGGATCACCAAGGAGCGGATCAAAGTTCTTCTTGCAAAAATTTGATGTAAATCTAACGTAATGGCTAACCGCCAAATCCTCCGCTTACTCTTCACTCAAGCTAAATTGGAAAAATGGATTTTTTCCAATCTCTAATTTGCAAGGATGTGCTCTCAACTCCACCTTCAATTTTAGTTTCTGAGCTTGACTTGCAACAAATTGGTCTTGGGCTCAAAATCACAACTATTGCTTGAAAATTACTTCTCCTTGGTTCCAAAGTATGCCAGCACTTCTACATACACACTCTCTCAAGGAAATCTAAACTACTTGATTGAGACACCACAATCCATCGAGCTTGGAGATACCATCAACACTCACAGTTCATGTATCCAATTTCCCCTTGACTCACTTCTCTAATGTAATCAGATCATTTACAACTCAAATCCACTAAACTCATATCAATACTTGATCTGATCCTCAACAACTTGCCAACAACAGGGCATTGATGACAACCAATCCACACCCACTCTAGCTAAGAGAATCCAAGTGACGCTCACCGGCTTTCTGTCCACTCTAGCCAAGAACTCGAAGGCTCAACATCAAAGAAGTGAGCTCTCTAGAGCTGCACTTCCAGTGTATACTCCTGATTTTGACATAAATCTCATCCCAACGGTCCCATTGATGTCACACCCAACGGTGTGGATGGTGCAAGCAATGGTGGGCCCCGCCATGAATTCAATACTCTAAACATGAAATCTGACCATCCGAAAGTAGTCTATGAGTAACTGCTAAAATGCCTCTAACTACTATCATTGGAACTCCAATGTCCGAGCAATCTAGATGCAACACTATAAATGGCGTGATAGCCTCCTCCTCCCATGGATAATTCATTTTGTATGCCTTGTCCTCTAAATGTGCCTCCTCCCACAAATCCTCGAAGGAAGGTGCTTCTTCCCATGATGAGATGTAGAGGAAATGCAAACACAACTCCTTAGGTTGCAAGCAAATTGTTTCTTATTACCATACAAATAATAGCAATTGATGATTGGTTTTGTATGGTCCCTCATCACTATGTGCAACTTCTTGACTACATGGAGAATTTGGAGCACTTAAACCAAATACATGAGGGAAGCAATGGAAGTGGGAAGAAGATGGTGCAAAAGAGCACCATATTCTCATATATAGCCAATCATTTGGTGACTTTTGGTGTTGGGTTTCCCAAGACTATGAATTGTGCAAAATTAAGCAAGAAGTGGGCCGGATATATGCAATCATATATGTAACAGACCAAAGCCCAGGAGAGAAATAGGAGAGTAGAAACTCACATTGGGACACTTGAATGAGGGAAAACTCTGAATGCCTAGCATGAGCTTCAGCTTTGGTATTTATAGGTAGCATACAAGGCCCTTGAGAAGCTTCTCAAGAAGCTTCCTTGAGCAACTTTCTTAGAGTGCAAGCCAAGTTAACTAGGAAGCTTCTCAAGAAACTTCCTTCCAGAAGTAGCCTACTTGGCGTGCAAACTAAGCTAGTTAGAAGCTTCTAGAAGCTTCCTTCTAGCAGCTACCTACTTGGGGTGCAAGTTAATTACTCAGGATGCTTCCCAAGAAGCTTCCTAGATGCTTTTGGAATATTCTAGGCTAATTTGGCTTATTATCTACTTTGTTAGCCTTACTAACTACGTTGCTAAATTCCATATTGTTACATATTCCTCCACTGTTAGTTGGTGACGTCCTTGTCGCCATTGAAGCTTCATACTCCTAGATGGCCGTTTGTGTATTCTGGAGGTGAGAAAGAGGTTCCCATGTAGCATCATGAAGGGGATACCCTTTCCAAAGGACCTTGTACTCTGTATGTTGACAACGTCCTTGTTGGATGTGGCAATATGCAAGGATATGATCAACTTTGTACTCCTCATGATCCTTGATAAGAATTTGGGGAGGAGGAGGTTGGACTCAAGAGGAGAAAGAAGAGGGATTATGAACAAAGGGTTTCAACTTGGAAACATAAAAGACATGATGGATGCGCATATGAGAAGGCAAAGCAAGTCAATAAGCAACAAGAGACACAATTTTGGTGACATCAAAAGGTCCTATCCAATAGGGGGCAAGTTTACGAACTTGGGTATCAAGTGGAAGGGGTAGATTACTAGAGGATAACATAACTTTATCACCAACTTCAAAGGTGAGATCACAATGATGATGGTCCGCATATTGTTTTGACAATTTTGAGCAACAAGGAGGTGCAATTTGGCTTGTTGGAGAGATTTGGAGATGGTGGTCAAGAAGGTTGAAGTACGAGGGACTTGAGACGGAGGAGGAGCAAGAAGAGAATCTAGGACAAGTGGATCTTGGCCCAAATTGAGAAAGAAAGTTGAGCCCAATGCTTGCCTATTAAGAATTATTGTATGCAAACTCCGTAGGTGCAAGACATTGATCCAATTGGTATGGTGAATATTGACAAAGGCACAAAGCATATCTTCCAAGGTGCAATTTGCACGTTCAGTTTGTCCATCAGTTTGAGGATGATAGGATGTGGATAAAGCAAGCTTGGTGCCAAGTAGTTGGAAGAGTGCTTGCCAAAACTTTCCGGTGAAGCAAGGATCACGGTCAAAGATGAGTACACGTGGTATCCCATGATGTTTGAAGACATTATCAAAGTAGAGTTGTGCCAAGGTTGGAGCGTCTACAATATCAACCGTTGGTGCCAAATGGATTTTCTTACTAAGCTTATCCACAAACACCACAATTGTTGTGGGACCTTGTTGTGTCTTGGGTAAGGAGGTGATGAGATCTAAGCTTACATGTTCCCAACAAGTAGCTAGAATGGGAAGTGGCTAAAGGAGTCCACTCGGCATCTGGTTACTGGCCTTGTTACGTTGACAAATCTTACACAATTGGACAAAGTCCTGAACATCTTGTGTCATGTTGGGCCACCACCATTGGCATTGGAGGGTGCGCAAGGTCTTTTCTACTCCCATGTGACCAACAATTGGTAAATCATGGGCTTCTTGAAGGCACACAAGTCGAAGATCACCTTTGGCTGGAATATAGATCTGGTCCACATGGTTCAGAAGGCCTTCCTTGAAGGAGAAGGTGTTGTACTCCTTGTTGCATGCTGTCAGACAACCATGTACCATTTGGAAGAAGGGATCTTGTTGTAGAGCTGATCAACACTTGTTATGGACCTTGGGGTCAATCAACATCATTGTAATTGCCGCCGTGATGAGAAGAAGAGCCTTCAAATCAGGTTGTTGTGATAGAGCATCAAGGATGATGTGGAACCGATCTGGTTTATACTCAAGTTTGATGTCAAATAATTGGAGTTGCTCTTCTCATCAATGATGTAGACTCTTCATGTGCTCCAAGTGTAGGGTTTGCAACAATGGCTTGTGATCAGTTTGCATGATCACTTGTTTCCCCAAGAGATAATGCCTCCATACCTTGGTGGCATATACCATTGCAAGTTTTTCCCAATCTCAAGCAGAGTAATTTCTTTTAGCTGTATTTAGTTGCCAAGACACAAAGGCAATGGGATGTAGTCCATCTCGGAATTCTTGTTGCAACATAGCTCCAATTGCAAAGTTAGAAGCATCAAAATCAACCACACAAGGTAGTTGAGGATCATATGGTTGAAGAATGGGTCTTGAAGACACCATATGCTTTAACTTCTAGAATGCTTCTTCATGCTTGGTGGTCCACTAGAAGCTTGAGTTCTTCCCCAAGAGGTCAGTCAATGGTGTAGCCACATGAGCATAATAGTGGATGAACCATTGGTAAAAACTGGCCAATTCATTGAATGCTTGTACTTCTGTAGTATCTTTTAGGGTAGGCCAATCAATAATGGCCTTGATCTTCTCTTCTTCCATCTTGATCCCCTCTGATGAGATCTTATGACCCAAGAAGGTAACCTTCTTTTGCCAAAAGGCACACTTTGACTTCTTGCAATAAAATTGCCATTGTCGTAGTCATCTTAGGACTTCTTGCACATGATTCACGTGTTTTGCCTCTGTCTTACTATAGATTAAAATATTATCCAAGAACACCACCAAGGACCGATCCAATAGTCCATCCAACACCCGATGCATCTGATCCATGAAGACTACTAGAGCATTAGTGAGTTTGAAAGGTAGAACTTTCCACTCAAAATGCCCATACCTTGTGCAAAAGGCAGTCTTTTGCATATCCTCTCTATCAATAGGAATTTTCCAATAGCCGCTACAAAGATCCAACTTGGAAAAGTAGCATGCTCCGCTTAGTTGAGAAGCAAGTCATCAATCCAAGGCAAGGGATATACATTTTCATGGTCTGCTTATTGAGCCCATGATAACCAATACAGAAACAAAGTCCTCCATCCTTCATTGGAACAAATAGTATCGGTGCTCCCCAAGGAGAGGTACTATGTTGTATAAAGTCCTTCTCCAACAACTCTATAAGTGTTATTTGCAACTCATCCAACTCCTTTGGTGAGAGCCAATAGATTGGTCTACTCACTGGAGTACTCCTTGGCAATAACTCCATCTTGAAGTGCATACCTCAATTGGAGGGTAATCCCTTTGGCAAATCATCTGGAAATATGTCTGCAAACTCCTTAACTATCCGATCAACCATTGCTTGATGAGGCTCTTGGCTCTCTGTAGATTTTTCTTGTGCAATTGGCTTGATCCACACCGCAAATACAAACTTATCTTCCTCCAAAGCTTGCTCCATGGCTGCTTTACTAACAAACTTCCCTTCTAGGGACTCATCTCTCTTCCAAGCTTTCTCCATGGTTGCCTTCTCGAAAAACTTCCCATCTTGAGACTGACTATTTTTAGGTGTCCTACTCAAAGGTGCCAAAAAACCTAATTGGAAATTCCTACCTTAGTGTTGTACTTGAATTTGGCATTGGTCCAATCAAATTGAAACTTATGATGTTCAAGCCAAGGTAGACCCAAAATGATATCATAGAGTAGAGGTGCTACTACAAACCTCATACACTCCAAGTACTCCTTCTCAATCTTGAAGGTAACAGCATGCGAGGTGCAAAATGCAAAACCCTTTCTACCATCTGCCATCATCAAACTACTTCCAATCATTGGCTTGATAGGAATATCCAATCCCTTTGCTACTTACATAGACACGCAATTCTTTGAACTTCCAAAATCAACCAAAATCCTACAACCTTGATCAGATATCATACCTTGCATGTGAAGCAAACTTGCATAGGTCGAGCCTTCAATCCCATTGGAACTAATCTAGCTCCCAATAGGTGGCTCAAAATTTCCTACTGGGATTCCTTGTTTCCTTGATCATTCCGCTCCACAACCTCCACATGGCCAACTTGTCGAGGTCGTCCATTCTTGAGTGGACATTCAACAATGCAATGCCTTAATTAGCAACAATAAAAACAACCACCATTTTGTTGCAATTTCTCTCTATCTGTCGGGCCAAGTGGTCTTTGTTGAATGGCATCAATCTCCATTGGTGTTGGCTCCTCCACTTGTGTGTAGTGTATTGGTAGGCTCTGTGAAGGTCGAGGTCAAGACCAAGTTGTTGCCACCATGGAATCAAAACGTTCGGCCAACCGCATGGCTTCCTCCAAGTGTTGTGGCTCTTGCATGGTTACCTCTAATTTGGCTCTTGCCTTCAAGCCCCTCACAAATTGATCCAGAGCTTCACCTTCCAGTATATTTGGAATTTGCATGATGGTGTTTTGGAACTGCATGATGTAACTTCTTACATAGCCACTTCAACTCTGCCAACTTATCCCGTGCAGCTCGTGTGGCATTTATAGCTTGGAACCAACTTATTATTGCACTCTTGAATTTTGCCCATGTCAAGATTGGTGCAAAAATTTGTTGTTCAACTCGCTCCACTTGGAATCTCCACCATAGCTTTGCTACTCCATCCAATTGGCTAGAAGCCAAGAGACTCTATTTTACTCATCTTGTAGATTGCTAGCTTCAAAATAACATTCACAATCAAACACAAAATTCTCCACTGCACCTGGAAGATTCTTGCCTTCAAATACCTTAGGGAATCTGATTCGATCTTCTCCTTATCGATTTGGTACTCTCTCCACTTGCTCTTGTTGTCAAAGATCTTGTTCATCCAACAATCGAGTAAGGTGCTCGATTTGTTGCTACATAGCAAGGATAACATTGGGTATTACCGCCATGGTTGCTACTCTATCACACCACTCCTAATCTATCTTATTTATTAACACATAGAAACAACATGTCCACCGTTCTCCATAAGTTACAATCGGAAGTACCAAGGGTTCCTCAAATATGGTGATCATATGTAGGAAATCGTGTCCAAAGTGCAAGGTGATGAATTGTGTGAAACAATGCTTGGGTAGTACTTGGACGTGAAAATCCCAATGGTTTGGTGGAAGTGGATTTGGTGGTCCATAAATTCCATCCATCCTATTCCTGCCCTGATACCAATGTAAAAGACCAAATCTGAGGAGAGAAATAGGAGAATGGAAACTCACATTGGGACACTTGAATGAGGGAAAACCCCAAATGCCTAGCATGAGCTTTGGCTTTGGTATTTATAGATAGCATACAAGGCCTTTGAGAAGCTTCTCAAGAAGCTTCCTTGAGCCGCTTTCTTAGAGTGCAAGCCAAGTTAACTAGGAAGCTTCTCAAGAAGCTTCCTTCCAGAAGTTGCCTACTTGGCATGCAAGCTAAGCTAGTTAGAAGCTTCTAGAAGCTTCCTAGATGCTTTTGGAATATTCAAGGCTAATTTGGCTTATTCTCTACTTTGTTAGCCTTACTAAGTACGTCGCTAAACTCCATATTGTTACAATATAAGTTGGCCATAGATTGGAGAGAGAAGTGCATAAGGGAAGGTCTCATGAAATTGGAATTAAACAAGGGTGGGTTATTAAACAAGGATTATAAATTGAATTGTCATTGTACTCATTATCACCAAAATGGATGCACTATTTAAGGAAGCACAAATATATCTAATCCCATAGTTTTAAATATGGAGCTTGGAGAGGAGAATGATATTGTTGAAATTACCATAGGAATTGAGGATGAGAGTACCAATGTTGATGTAGAGGGAAATGTAAATACAGGTGTTGGAGAGGATAGCTTTGTTGATAATTTTGCAAGCTTGCAAGCAAAAGATGAAATAAGAGTCTTGGAGATTGGAGTGTTGAATGTTTCATGAGATTCTTTTAGAGATGAAGATTACTTCATAGCTCACAATACTCCATCTCAGTTCTCATTTCCTTGTACCCAAGGAGGAAGCCAAAGGGACAATGGTCATGCATTACCTATGGTAGATGAGCTAGAGGATGAGAATAGGACTCCCTCTAAGTTTAAACACTCATTGTCGTTTCAATTCCATAGAGATCCATATAAAATTAAATGATGACTTATCTTAGAGAGGTAACCCAAAAAAGGAGGGAAATTTAAGTCAAAGAGAGGAGGATAATTTAGGACAAGGGGTGAAGGAAGCTGAGAGTGAAGATGAGGAAAATGTCAAGAGGTGTTGGAAAACCTACAATATCTGCATTTGAACTTGTACAGGATTTGCAAACCATAGCACTATGAGGAAGGAGGTGATGGGTACAAGGCTAGTAATCAAACTGGCCTAAATTGAGGGCACTAGCCTAGCAAAAAGGAGGAAATCTAAGACTTACAAGTGGGCAAAGCTAAAGAAAATCAGAGCCAAATAGGAGGAATCCAAGAAGAGCCAATGAGAAATCTGAGAAGATATTATATGCATAGAAAATTAGAGTAAAGGAGTTAGAGCGGTAGATACTTGATGAGAAAATGAAGGCCAAAGCTGCAAAGAAAAAGGCAAGACAAGAAGGCAAAGTAAGCACAACAACTTGCAGTGTTTATTGAGTGTCTCGGGACAGGGAAGAACCCCAGGAGACTAAGTGTTATATTGAGAAACTCTCCCCGTGTGTGTGATGAAAATAGTGATAAATTTGAAATATAACTCTATAATTGCAGTATTAATTTTGCCAATTTGCATCCCATGTTTCTCTTTCCTTGTTTTTATAATTGATTGTGGTGGATGTGAATTTATATCCTATTTCTAGCAATTCCAAACCCCTTAAGCCGAGAGAGCTGGTTCCACATCTCACAAGGTTCATAGTTCTTTGCATGTCTTTTGATGGGTCAATCTCTCTAATGAATTTTTTTTAATTCTCTATCAAGCGAGGGTAATGTGCAGGCTCTCTTATAAGTAATTCTTGGTGTTTATTGCGTCCTTTTTGTTTTGTTTTTGTTAATGGGGCATGGAGCAATTTCAAGAGAACATGTCGGTTGGGAGATGCTTTCATGATAGGGAGGATTTTTATCTGCATTTTTCCACCTAGATTTTACCAAGGTTCTTTAATCAAATCTCAATAGCCCATTGTTTCCTGGCCCATATGAAGATGAATGTGAGCTTTTTTTAAACAAAGAAAGCTTATGGTTTGAGCCGGTTTTTGGCAGTTTGTGAAGGTTTGCACAAATTTGTTGCGCAACCAAAGTGAGATTTGTGCAGGTTTTGCGCAAACCAGGAGTCGGTTTGCATAAAACCTGCAGGTTTGCATAGGTTTAAGAGACAAGTGCGACCGGAAAGAAAATACAAAGGAGGGGAAGACCCCATCAAATCGAATAAGGGTGAGACAAAATAGGTAAAATGGGCTAAGCCCCAATAGAGTCAAAATGAGATATCTGCACTACTGCACCTAAGATATCCGAGCTATGTGTAGGTTTAAGGCACCTTAGAGAAGTTGTCGTAACTATGCCAACATGTTGATTCATCCCTTCTATGACTAACTTGTCCGGATTGTTTGTGTAGCTTCTACGGTAGGCAGACGTATAGAATTAAAGCTTGATCCACGTGTAAAGGGGAAGCTACAAAGAGCTGATCGAATCGCTCCAGAGCTAAATGCAACCCTTGAGAGTAGAAAGTGTTGGACCTCATCATAGTTTCAACAGGTTTTAATTCTTAACAAGCGAAATTGCAAAGAAAGGCGAACGGATTACCTCAATCTTTTAAGATTCCCACAAGGCATTGTAGTCGCAATTCTTTTGGACCTGCTGTGGTGGTGACCAAATCTTGAGAGCAAGCAGGGAATTTGAGACCAAGTAGGCCCTGCACATAACTTTGAGTCATGATTTTGGTCGACTGTCTTAATAGATTATGGACTCAATGAAACTCAGAACCGAGTTAAAGCTGGAATTCTAACACATGAAATTCCTAGGTTGTGCTTTTCTCTTTTACATATGTATCTTCTGGTACACTTTCTCCATGTGATCAACGATGATGGTATTCCCGCTGGAGAAAAATTACCTTGTCAAGGAGAGAGCTCCCGAAATACTAACTAAGTGCAGCACCATCTGCGATACGCTGGCGGAGATCATGCATCCCACACTTTTCGTGCCATTGGTGTCCTTCACAACCAGACTGAAAGCAGACTATCTTACATTTGTTTTCATTTTACTGTCTGTCTACCCCATCGCGGTCACCAGGTCTACCTATAATAATGCCTTCACGAAACTTTGAAACTGCTCAAAATTCTCTTAATTTTCGATTCAAGTTGCACACCTCTACAACAGTTCAATAGAGTTGTTGGAGCAATTATGAATCATATTAATGCAAGAGTTAGCCCAAGTTTGAATTCCACCACATGTCTATCAAAAAGGACAGAAAGATTAAGCCCTTGTGCGAGAGTGATAAGCTCAAATCCATTCATCATCAAGTTCCCATCTTTGTTTTTATTTGCTCTTTTACATATTGCTCGTGCAAAAAGAATAAACAAGGCATGCATCCAAAGTTTTGCTTTTGTTAACCACGCCGTCCTTTGGTTGTACAAATGTTATAAACACCTATCTATCATATAGGTTAAGATCCATATTCAGATTCTTCAGCTCCAATACGGTCGACTTTGAGCATCCCTTTGAGCAACTGTAACCTGACAAACAGATTTAAATAAGATGTTGTCATCCCTGTCCAAGCTTTCTTATCCCTGTTTTACATTGTACTGCTCTACCTTAACAACACGAATGAAAATGTTCTAAGGTTATAGACAGCATTTACAACATAGAGTTGATCGGCAAGCACTTCACTTACTGATCATTCATGGGGCTTATCAATCTTGTACATTTTCATAGTCAAAGACAGGCCACCTCCTATATATTTCTGGTGAGCTCGTCTTAACTCAAAGACCAGGCACACAGCACCTCTGAACCAATATTCTCTTGATCAAACTTACAACTGCGATGCTTTTGGAGGGTGCTTGCGCTTTAATGAATCTCCAATTTCCAAAAATCTTCTACTAGGAGGTGGCTCCAGTGACGTTCTAGCTTTGATGCCCATGGTCATCATCTACAAGACTTCCGCTTACTTCTATCTATGTCGCATTTGAAGCTCAAAAGGTCAAAAAATGGCTACACAATTTATCGATGTATCTTCAGAGGAACGGGTGATTGTAATTTGCCAAAGGAAATGACACTGATGTGATTGGAGGGTAAAGTAGAGCAAAGAGCAGCAACAAGGCTGACAACCGAGCTGCAGCAGCTTAGGAGAAGCTGAAGAGAACGTTTATGCTGAGGAGCATGTGTTGGCTCCAGTGAATTTTCTTTCAAGCTGTTTCCATTCTCTACCAGCCGACATCCACACTTTTGGCAAATGACGGATGGAAAACTTGTTTCTTTGTGCAAACCAGCAGTTGGTTTGCACGATAGATTTGCGCAAACCTGCAAGTGGTTTGTGCTAACCACCCGCAGGTTTATGTAGGTTTGCGTAGGTCTACATAGAAAACTGTGCAAGTGCAAACATATCGTGTTCTAAATCGAGGTGGATCCACAAGTTCCATCTGAATATCGTGTCACACAATTACTAATCGTTATACCAACAAAATATGAAGCAAAAGCAAGAAAACTTTGTTAAGCAAATGACAAAAAGATTTTCATCCGCCTAGATATACTTGGCACGAAGGATCTGCAACCGCGAGATTGGAACCGCAATTAAAAGACACGTGGTCGTCCAATGACTAGAAAATTATTCATGGAAATGAGCCATGCTTGGCTAATAACTGGCTAACTTGAACCGTTCTAACTCGATCTGAGGCGATCTCCATATCCTTTTACTAAACAGATTGTTTTAGGATCTGAATTTAGTTCATACTTGAGCACTGCCTGCGGATTTGTCTTGGTGATCCAGTTTTGACTCCGATTCTTCCCATCTTCTCCATTGCAAGTCCAAATTGTATAAAAAGCTTTCATGGAGGGGATCTGACAAATCAAGGAAAAAGCTTAGGCCTCTACATGTGGAGACCAAAATATTTCACAAGTTCCATAGTTCTGTAGTTTTGATTTCAAATGATATTCAATTAGGAGGTGTTAAAAGCAGGCAACGGATTGATGAAGTGACTTTGGATGTGAGCAAAGCCCTCTACTTTGGATGTTTGGACAGGTGATGGGAATTATGAGTATAATGGGAGAAATTTACTGCGAAGAGTGTGGGTGCAGGTAAATGTGATGCTTACAGATCCGATTTACAACAACCATATTGCCAAACGTGTCTTTTATCCTCAGTTTGGCTTTGTCAGCTTTGTAATCAAAGAAGGCAAAAAACCGGAAGTCTATTTTGTTCTGATTTGGACGTTCATCTCTTAGGGTAGGAGAGTGGTTATCCCTCATGGAATGTATCAATTTTCACTTCTGCATTTGAAATCAGAAGAAAACCAATTCTTCATAGTAGATTACTACAGGGGATTCGTTCAATTGTCCAGAGGGCAGAGCTAGCAATTCAGATAGGATGTAAACAAATAAGGGTGAACAAGTAATACATATATACCTATTGTACTGAATAGTATCATCGAACCAATTGTACACATCGTCTTCTAGGTCTCCATCTTTGATAATACACATACAACACAATTTATGGAACATTGATCTTTATTCACTCTTAGTTTACAACTTCTTGATGCAATTCTAGACATTCCCTCATGATGATAACAACTCGGAGGAAGTCTCTACTGTGATCTTGGTGAATTGTAGGCTCCCCGTCATTGATGACTGTTTCGGGGAATTCAAAATCTTCTTCATCCCATGCATGGTGTCTATTCATAAGGAAATTGTGTAGTATTATACTTGCACATATCCATTTCAAAATGTAGCCATTCCTTTCAATACTTCTTCAATTGATCCCCCGGCGAGTGCCACCAAGCTTTTAGTATCCAAATACAGTGCTCATTTGCTACCCTATCCTTTGCTAAGTATCTGTTAAATTGTTTTTTGTATGGGTTCTAGCAATCTGAAGGGAAGGAACAACATTGCTCATGGGGTGTAAGCTGAATCAGCCAACAGGTAATGTCTGTTGTCAAAGCCATTCAAACCCATTGTGGTTCAAATTGTTCTAAAGCGATGATCTCCTCAAACAAGTCATATCATGACACAATCTGGGCATACCTAAGCCACAACATCACCTCAACATATTACCACCCATTGGAAATGTATATCATGAGTCATGAGATAATGGCATCACTATAATGACCAAAAACTCTCAAGCTATTACAAGTCATGAGATACTAGCATAGTTTATGGTGAAAATGGAAAGGATTCCAAGGATCAGTAACACAGACACCAAGATTAGTAAAAAAAAAAAAAAGGCCCTTACCCCTTGAAAAGTGGACTACCATTCTTTTGTCATTGCATATAACCTACACATCCATAAAATATGATCCTTTATGGCTGAAATATATTATCATATAGCAGATCTTTGTGCCAAAGGGAAGACAGTACCGTCAAAAAGTCCTACATATCTTACAAAACCCTTCTCAGCAAACGAGGCAGAAACCCTATCCCTTTCCTCATGGTCTGGTCAGTTCTTCTCATTGCACATGATGGAAATTATTGCTTCCCTCACTTTGTTTTTATAAGTAATCTTGGGTCACACACTAATATCCTAAATGTTGATCTCCCTTGACAAACTAGTACTATTCCCATTATGTCCAAATCTATTGAGAGCACAAGAAACTTGAATCCACGTAGTGGATTGCTTTCTTCCCTCTTCCTTCATCTCAAATAGGGGATGTTCAATGAGAATTTCCACTGCAGTATAAAATGAGACTTTGTCCATGCGTATCTTGTAGGAGTTATTGTAGGATTTTTGAAATATTTGTTCACAAAATAAGTGCATACCCCCTGAAATGTATCAACTTCTATCAACTTCTATCAACTTCTTTCTATTCTATCCCACCACTTACAAAGCAACTCTGCAATGCCCCCATCCTCTATATCATCTAAATTGTATTCCAACGAATTCCACTCCATATCTTAATCAAATAGATCAACATCATTCTCATCAAGGTTTATTTCACAGTGTATCATCGTATACGTACTCATACTTCCGTGTCATGCATGTACTTTTCAATGCGATTTTTTAGCAGCATTTGAGCATTGATCTTCTGTATCTTGATTGCTTTTAGTGGCTTTCCTGTCAATGATCTTGCATCTACACTATTTTCTGTGACTCTAGCTCTCAATTGTCTATAGCTTTCTCTCTCATTCCCCTTCTATTTTTTGTTCTCATACTGGAGCACAATGCAGAGATTACACAAGCTACACTTAATTGTGAAGTTTGAATTAATAATTATCCCTAATTAATGTTTATCACCTCCCCATGCACACCCTACACCCCATAATGAAATCACTTCTTTTTTCTCTCTTGCCCCGTCAATAAAATTATGGGATATAGAGCTTACCTCGAAATGTCAAAGTTTTTTTTCTCACAGTCAATAAAATTATGGGATGGAGAACTCACTTCGTAGGTAAGTAAAATTATGGGATGGGGACTCACCCCGTAATTCAGAACAGAACGGGTACCCTGTTTCACCAAACATAAAAACAATTCGAAACCCGATATTTTTTCTGACTGAGACTGAGACTCCCTATTACTTCTATTGCTCGTCGATATCTGATAATCACAAGGTCCTTTGGGGCTTTACGGCTTTACTACCGAATACAATTCTCTCTCAGAAAACTTCCATACAACTTACACGATATATCCCCTTCACTCTGCGAAGGCATATGAACACAGAGGATAGAAGTTAAAACAGTTTGAAGGACGTTAACGTGAGTGATTTTACCGAGTACATCTTCTTAAAGAATCACTTGAGATTCACAACGAGTAGTGAAAGACGAGGAGATTCTTGGCAGTAGAGTTAGGAAGACCTGTAGGGACAAGATTCCGTAGATAATATCTCGCGTAATGGACCTGCCTCAATGTAACACAACCATTACCGATACGTCACAACGGTGTGTTCGATTCACTACAAAAAGTTTGTACAATGTAGAGCAGAATTCAATAGGTCCTTGATACTCCTTATTGACCGCAAAGGACGATTGATGATTCCACTAATTAACTAGCTTAACCTCTCGTCGGTTTTCCAGTTTCATGAAAGCAGCTCTAGCTGAGATGTAGCTGAAAATAAATCCCAAACTTTGGCGGAAAGACAAGACTTCCTAAATCTCAGCTTGATAATTTCACAGATGATTGAATCCTCCAACAATGCGTCCGGTGATTCTATGATCTGCCAATTTATATTTGAGGATACAATTTACATAATTCAGCTCTATCTTCGATACAATCAAGTTGACAGTAGATCTCCTTATCCGCCCCGGAGAGGAAAGTCTGGAAACTCTATTTCTCCACTCACGATCTTCACAATGGCAGGTTATGAAGATCAAGGTCGTCATTTGAGGCCCATAGTTTCCTCCAGGCTTCCTCAGCCAAAATTCCTCATTAGTTATTGACATTTGGTCGAGAGTACGATATGATGCAAAGTGGGGATGTCTCACTTCTTCGTTGGGGCCTCCCAGAATTTTGAGCGGCTAATTATTTTCTTCGCCTTCTTTAAGACAGCGTCACGATTCGCTGAGCCGGTCACGGTGACTTTCTGCTTTTCGATATCACATTGTACAGAAGCAACACCGTCCATCTGGTTAAGCTTTTTGTTCACCTTCTCCACACAGCCCTCACAACACAATCGCATGCTCAACTCAATAACTCCTTTCTTCGATTCATCCTCCATCGCCTCTTTCTTGAATGGTGCCGGGGGTGGGTTTGGTCTTCCAATAATCCACGACTCATCGTATCCGGCATACAATGCTGCTGGGTGGTAGCGACCAAAAAATAGCTGCAACAACAGTGGAAACTTGATCAACATATGAAAGAAGCATATCCAGCTACCCAACAACTAGGAAAACTTAGGAATATCACGACCGGACTTAAATTACTTCTGAAACTAATTACCTGAATTGCCTGAACTAGGAAACTAGGAACTAGGAAAATTGCCTGAAACTAATTACAAATTACTAATTTGCACTCGAATTATCACCTCGTTTTGATTAAGCGCCATCCTTCTTTACAATAACAAGTCACACCGCTAATCTCGTCCTTGTATGACGCGATCCGAAGTAGGAGAGGTGGGTGTGGAAAACTGGCTAACGGCTGGTCAAGACTAGACTGTGTGAATTCTGGGCGGGATTGGAGAAGTGGTGTGGGAGGTGGCGGATGAGCAAAACTTGTGTTCTGTAGCTTCCAGAAACTCGAGGAGTACCCACTTCTTTCAACCTCAAATCTGACGTACAATGTAGCGATACACTTGTGAAGGAAAATTATTGATGCAGAGCGAATGGTAAGAAAAGCAAAGTATGACTTATGCTACGAGTGATCGCGGTCCATTCTTATACCGGACTGAAAATTCTCATCCTCTACAAATCGTTTTCGCTCAGCTTCCATACGCGTCCTGGTCGGAGAGTTGTCCCAGAAGCTACTGGATTGTGCGCCTGCACGGTTTCGCAAATCATTGTGTTGAAGTCAAGCGGACGTAGAGGTCGCTCTCTTAATGGGGTAGCTCCAAGAGGAAAAAGCGTCTCGTCAATCAGTCGTCAGCGCTGGTTAGAGACGCCGAGAAGAAGGATGGAAGGGTCCATATCTTTTACTCCGTAAATAATGTTGAGGTCCCCGAGCGCCACGTCTCTTGACTGTAGTATGACATCAAACGAATAAAGAATAAATAAAGAATGCGGGCGAAGAATCATCGATCCACAGGCAGGCAGGCTAAGGACTCTAAAGCTCTTACAGTATTAGCTTGAGCTTATCTCATACAATATTATTTTTGTTCCTATTCTATTGGAACAAACTAATTACCAAAACCAACTATCATTGCAGGAGAAACGGGCGACCGACCGCGTAGAAAACACGAAGGATGTAATCGTAAAGGACTATCATTGCAGGCACTCGTCGTGAAATATATATTAGTAAAGCACAGCTCCAATATGACCTGACTGGAGTACCACCATATTCTGTTGTTTTGTAAGAAAGAACACTTAGCTTTATTACAGCTGACAGCATACGATAACAAGAAGGATAAGAAGACCCGTGAAGCAGTACAAGGATAAGACATAAGGTAAGAGGTAAAATGGGGTTAAGCCCCAACAGTATCGGTATGAGTAGGTTTGAATTGCTCTGATTGTTAATGAGCTTTTAAATCCTACATTGCCGTGCCATTGACTCTATTCGCTCTCATTGGGCTACTTATGTGTTGTAACTATTCAATCTCGATCCGGATTCGTTTATGAACCATTCGTGCATCCAAGTGAGACATAAGTGAGCAGCCTCTCACTCATTTGGTAATAAAACAAGATGCTTTGTTATGCAGGAAAAACACTGAAATTAGAACTTTTGTCGGTGTCGGCGCCCTGTAACTTAATATTCACTACATATAGAGACCAGTAACCAGTACTGATGCAGTTTAGATGTAACCAGAAAGAGACAAGAATGCCCTAAAACAACAAAAGATCCTCAAAACTTCTCATAAATTGTCATGTCATGTTCAAACGCACCTGAGCTAGGCGCTGCACAGCAATAGAATCATCTTATCGAGGTTACGTAATTATCATCATTAACTTGGCTGTTCAAAGTCGTGTCTGATGAGTTTTTCTCTCAATCCCCCTCAACTAGATTCTTTCGTGACCTTTCTGAGATTTCACGTGAGAAAGAATTTTTACGTGCCAATGCCACTTGCCAGTACTCGTTCTCTATCCAGGAGTGGATAACTCGATAACTTCATTGTTTATGCAAACCCTCTCCTGGTAGGTCCATCCTCGGACACGAGGAGCCTAAGACCGTGTCATGTTGGTTCTCCTAAGACACGCCAACAGAGAAACCCTCTTTGACCAATTTTATTTCTCATATCGTTAGTATTGGGGCTTAGCCCCCTTTTACATCTTGCAGCTTGATGGGGTCGCCCATCCGTCTTGTTATTTTATGCGGTCGCTTTTCTTTTATCTTATCCACGTTATCGAGTATTCCTTGTATTATATTCATCATTTCCAAGTCCGTTGTTTATTACGAGTATTGCCAAGTCAATTCTCCGATCTGATACAAATTTTATATCCTTTGTACGGCTACCTTGTTCGACTTCAGTCCCCTCATGAGCCCCTATTGCTCTACCAAGTCAATTAGCCGAATAATACAAATTTTATATCTTTCGTATGGTACCTTGTTTCGATGTCACTCCCGTCGTTATTTTTTTCTTTTCTCGATCCCTTGTATTCGTTTTCCCTTTTCCCTCGGAGTATATTAGTTCGCTTCTCCTATTAGGAAAAGAAATGCAATAGCTAAATGATGATTTACTACTTGGGCTCTCCTATTAGGAAAGAACTGCAATAGCTAAATGATGATGTACTACTTTGCTTCAGCAGTAGCTAAATGATGATGTGCTCTATCACCATCCTTTCACTTGAGTTATAGCAGCAAACTTTTCCCTCACATGTACCTGCAGTAGCGTTTAAGTAACGTCTATTTCTTTTCTTCAGTTTCTGCTTGAGATTGGCATTCACCGTTTGATCCTCAATTTCACTTCTACTACATAAGCGAATCTAATCAAAGGAGAAGGGAAACTTTTTTTAACACTAGCACGATTTTTAGCGGCCAATTTGTTTTGCTCATTTTCCAGCTCACTAGTTGTCGGTGACAATCGCGTATTACTTTATGAAGTCACAGAATTTGCTGCAAGAATGAAAGAGTTGTTCACTCGAAGTTGTATCAAGAGCAAATGGTTGAAAGACCATTTGTATTCCGCTCATATGTATTCCGCTCCGTTGGCCCCCATGAGCGTATAGACTTGGCAATACGGTACTAGGATATCATTTATTGTTTGAAACCATTCATTGCTGTACCTTTTCCCCACACCAGCACCCTTGACGAAATCCGTTTCCAGATGCAGGTCGAACTAAAGTTAATCAAGGTTTAGCCTCGTTTTATCTAAATTTTATTTTGGATTAGTTGCCATAGTTTGGCTATCTTGTGCTCACACCCCAAGAGTAGCATCTATATCTGAATCTTGTGACAAAACCTTGATTAAAATATGACAGTTTTCGTGCAATTATTATAAATACTCATTGCAATATATTTTTATACATTCATTGCAAATCACTAATTTTTTCTCCATACAACTTAATAGTATGTTCATAAGACTTTTCTTGTCGTATCAGGAACAGATAATGAACATGTCATTGTTGTCTCTTTTGACACTTCCATAAGAAAATATCATTTATAACACTTCCTATATTTTTATTCAGGTTAATTTATATCAACAATTCAATTGGTCTTCCAATTTTCTTTTCTGTTTGTAAGACCAAATCCACACAAAATAAGCTGCAAAAGTTAAGCTAAAGGTGTTGGAGATAAGACGTTGATCAGGTTTGGAATTTTGGTCACTTTTGAAGTTGTGGTTTGAATCACCTTATGAACATTTCCAAGGTTGTTGGTCGGTAGATTTTGCACCTATGTGAAAAATTTTCATGTGAGTTCCTTCAATAGAGAGTTCTGGGTCTTGGATCAAGCATATGTGGGTCTGTAGAGGTCACAAGTTAGCCCAGCTCAAGAATTGATCCATATCTAGGGATTGGGGTTGGATTAGGCTATCAAACTCTGCTGGAGTTTAGACAATGTTACAACTAGATATTGTGGAAATTTTGGTTGGCTTTGGGTCCATGGAGAGTGAGAGCTGATGCCACAAGTTCTACAAAAGCTACTGTTGTAAGCTTGGTATAGCATTTTTATCTTCAATCATGATTGAATGTCAATTCTCCTATTTTTGTGACTATGATTGAGGATTTTAGATTCCTAGAGTGGGTTGTGAGGATTAAGTATATCTCTGATCCAAAAATCTGGGGAGGTTGCCAAGAACCAAGAGCAAAAGCTAAATTAGGGATTTCAAAATTAGGGTGGAAATTACAAAAACTAGCCAAGTTTGAGAGCTTTTCAAGGAAGTTGTATTAATGCAATTGTATCTTATTTCCTATCATTAGAAAGCCTATCTCATAGGCTTTCCATTAAATTCTAGAAAATTTAAATCCAAGTCACATAAAGATTATTATGATCATATGAGTTTCATACAGTTTTCCCCGTCTAAAAGACATAAAATTTCTCCACTTGGAGGACAAATTGGTTTGGAATTTGGAATACAAATTGGAAGAAACTTGGAGTACAAATTGAAATTAGCTTGAAGATAAGGTAGGAGTTTCTAAAGCTGATTTCAAAAGCATGGAGAGTTGTTGTTGAATTCTTGTAGTTGGATCTTCTCTGTGCTTGCATGCTTGTTTGTATGCCCAGTTGGCTTGGATTGGCGTGCGGGTGTTGCGCTTAGGTTCTTTCCTTCTACAAATGTTGTACATTTCTCTTTGCTTATGTTGGAAGTGATGACCAGTATACCAAGAGTGTGTGTTATGATGAAAGGTTTGGTTGCCCGTTACTCCCCTACCCAAAAAAAAGAATCTTAGATACAAGAATGGAGTTTCTATTGATTGAGTACCACATGCGGTGAAACTAGTAGGGATAGATTTACATACAGCTTTTGATACATAAGCTCCACAGCTAGGCACCTTGTGTGTTCCAAGAGAGAGAAAGGCAAAGTATGACACCGGTCCTCCAAGGAAAGGATCCTAGCTCTATCAAGTAGAGCTGTATCAATGAGGATGCTAGTAAGTATGTGAGTGTGCATATACTGACTAACATCTACATGGAGCTTCCTAGAGTCTGGGAAAAGAAATTCAATAAACTTGAGGAGTGATGTGTATGCAAGACTTGTCAATAAGTCATGAACCAATTGAAGATATGCTTGGAAGGCACAAGTGCATGAATCCACTGTCATGAAAGGTGGCAACCAAAAAGGAAGACCTTCATGTAGAAGCCGGTCTACTAAACAACAAGGGCCTACTAGAGCCTATGCTCCAACATATGTTGTTGGTGTTGTGGACTCCTTCTTATGAGGTTGCATTTTTTGCCTATATCACTCATCTTATAGTTGTGGGAGCATGCATGTCCCTAACAAAGTAGAGAAAGTATGGTAGATAGTACTATCAAACATCTACATTCTACATCACTCATCTTATAGTTTTGGGCGTATGCATGGCCCTAAAAGAAGTAGATAAACTATGGTAGATAGTACTATCAAACATCCAAAAATGTGGCAATAGTGCCTTTGTAGGTGTCTAATATCAAAAAATTACAAAAATCCTCTTACCCACAAGAGAGCCCAAAACTCTCAAACCAGATACAAGGAATTTGAATCTTGATGGAAAGTCAAAGGGAGTCAAGACCGTGCATGGGCCCTAGACCTTGTATTCATGAGTCTAAGTTAAGTTTGAAAGTAACCATCACACTAACTACATCCTCCAAAGGGCCCACAATATGAGTGTCATCCAAGATAGATAGGAAAAGACAAGAAAAGAAAGTTGTTGCCACCAATCATAAAGTTGCATAATGTGCCATGGAAAATAGAGGCCCACCTTGTCATGTGCCTTTGGCAGATGTCAATTATGAGAACTCTCTTGTTGTAATATGATTGCTATACAATAGAGGGGTCTCAATACCATGGGAAGTACATACAAAGTGGATCAAAAGGGGGGAGGGATCTGATTTGCAGCTGAGCAAAAAGCACAAAATAATATTGGAAAAGAGATGGTATTGAAACCATTAGAGACATCAACTTGGACAATAATCCAATCTAGATGAATGTCCAAGTATGCTTAAATGCACATAAAAACAGTCTCATAGCTCCCTAGAGTAGCCACAACAAATTGACAAGGAAGCAAGAAAGAAGAACAAACTGCCACAACTATAAGCAAGTAGTGCAAGATACTGAACTCAAAAAAATTGTTGAGTACCACTTGCGTACATTGACAAAGTCTGCTCTTTGCCACCAAAGATGGATTCTAACATTATTTATTGTGTTACTATAGTCGTCTTCACATTCACATTGGTTCAATAAACTCTGATGCCAAAGACAAGGAATGAATATTAAAGAATCAGTGATGATTTTGACGCATTAGTTGCAAAAATTACTGGTTTTCTTATGGGTACTTGTAAGAATCCATAAACTTTTTATTGGTACTCATAAAGGAGGTGAAATTTTTATTGGGGGTTTCATAAACAAAATTTATGGGATCTTTACCGCAATGGATCACTCTTGGATTTTATGGGATCCATAAAGAAAACAAGCACAAACATGGGAGGGTTTATAAAGAAAATTGGCATGCAAATGAAAGTAGGTGAAATCTTTATGGACCTTTTTATTTAAGTGAGTGTAACAAGATTGATTAAGGGAGATTCTTAAGTAATTAAATTTACTGCTAATGAGTGTTGAGGGTCAGATTGGGTGAAAATATGCAGCATGTCCAAGGAAGGAATGCAATGAGTTTGGAGAAGGAATATATGTTACCTTACTTGGATTTCAAAACTGAACTCCAATTAAGTTCTATAGGAGGTCTTTTGAGCCCCATAACAAAACTATGGGTCACCTTTTTCATACCCTCTAGATTATTACAACAATGAAGCACCCCCAAATACCAGATTGCATACCCTCTTACCCATCCCACAAAGGTTTCTTGCACCTCCAAAATAATTTATTTGTGAGATCTTTAAGAAAGTGAAAAACACAGTTTTGAAACCTCCATTAGGGGGTTTCAGATTTAAAAGTGATGGATATTTACAGGCAAGATAATGACATTTGTAAATAAGATTATGGTTAGTTGTAAAAAATATTTTGCAGATAAGAGAACGCTCCCATAAATTGCAATATAGGTACACATAAATGTTTTACAAGGTGGGTTGCAATTAGGTATTTACAATTAGTATGCAGTTAGGTACATTTATGGGTGGTCCAAATCAGTCTCAAAATACTGATATCACAACAAGGATTGGGTGGTAAGTAAGGTGATCAACTCTAGAAGTGACATGTATCAAAATTATTATTAAAAATGACAAAAATGGTTATGAAATAATGATAAATTGAAATTTGAATTCCTCCATATCTCCCTCATGAGTATGTTTGAGAGTGGAGAGACGAGGAATGTCATGTCTAGGCTTGAATTGTCAAAATCCACTAGTGAACTTTACAAATATTTGCACCATTAGCATTTCCGTGGCAAGTGTAGACTAGAGTAGTCAGAGTTGAGCATACATACATAGCCCAAGGAAAGTGCCACACCATGACATTTGCAATTCAGTGAGATTTGCCATTGATTGCAATAGATAATTTTAATTTGAACCATGGGACCTTGGAAACTCAATCTCATTCTCTACCTATTTCAATATGGGGGAGTAAGCTTGTATTCAATTCACCCACCATTCCACCTTGACTATCCAACATTCCTCATCCAATTAACCGTTCCTCTCTTTAGCCCGAGTTTGAGTCTATAGCTCCATTGCAAACATCACTAAGATTCCAACAATTATTGAAGATGATAACAAATGGGATCAAAGAGGAGAACCAAGCAAAGGGAGTGAATTGTGATAAGATTGGTTCCAAATTATTGGACATCATTGTGCATAGATCCTAGATTACTTAGAGGAAGAAGAGCATTGTAATTCAATTCATGCACGCAATTTCAAGATGCATATTCAAAAGATGATTGCTTTTAGTTACATGGCCATGCATCTAGTGTGATCTGGAAGTGGATTTCTTGCTTCCTTAAGTGGAGATAAATTATACAAGAATTGCGCTGGATATATAAAGTCTTAAAAGGAGGCAAAGGCATCAAAAACAAAGAGGATTGGATGGATACCATTCTTTGAACACATAGATTTGATGTTTGAAACTTGTGCAAATATATCTCCTCCCACATTAGTTAGTATTGGGAGTGGTTTTGTGGAAAATATTATGGATGGAGATGATGTCCAATGGTGAATAAACCAAAGGAGGCACACTTTGGAGGGATAATTCCATTCATATTCCGAAGTACTCAAGTGCTAGATTTTAATGATGGGATGGAGGAGAAGGAGTTCCATTAGTACCCAAAGATGGAGTGTCACGTGACAAGACCCAAGGGATGGAGTAGTGAATTTCATCTCAAGAAGTAGACAATGAATCTCATAAGAGAAGAAAATTTTCATGACTAAATACAAAGATTACCCCTACCATGGCTACTCTCTCTCAAGATTTAGCAAATGGAGAAGTAACAATCAGTAGAAGCTAGAGAAAGATTGCATAAATAGAAGCTCAAAAGTTTGCAAAACTGCAGAAACATAAATACCTTGTAGTAGCCAAAAAGGAAGAAGGTGGATGATGAACAATTATTTTGAACCAAGAAGATCACATCTAAATTACGGAAACTCTAAATCAATGCAAAGTCAAAGAGATTTTATTCCATGACTTGAATTGGCCGGAGCAATATAAATGCCAAACAAAATTATGAGTATCACTATTGTGTTGTCCAAGATAGATTTGCATCCATGTGTAGAGGTGGTAGTAGTAGTTATGATGTAGATCCAAAATTCCCCATAAAAAGTTTAATTTTGAGGAGGTAGAATAGTCTAGTTCAAAAGGTCAAAATTTTGTACAATCTTATAAACATTTCCATTCTATTTTGAATTGAATGTTTTAAATGTGACATTCACAAGTTGAGCTTGTCAAGTATCTTGTTCAATCAATACTCCCTCATCTACTTTCTGAGATAAAAAAGTGTGTCTTCTTTCCAATATGCATTAGTGTGTTGCAAATGTTGTCCAAGTTCATTCCAACATATTCCAAATTCTCAATCCAAATCTAGAATCTCAAATTTCCTTCAAGTTAGATACCATGCAGATTTCATTACAGATTCAAAAGCTCACCCATGGGATCCTATCCAGAAATAGCCCCCCTTTTGTTTAAGCAGCTTGTGCAGATTGCATAGTCTATGCAATCTGCGTAGTCGATGCAATCTGCTTTGCCTATGCAGCCTACTAAAAATATCTATAAGAAGTTAAGGTGTTTTGAAAAATTATATTATGTTAGCCTCCTTTAAATCATTTTATTTCTAATAAATTTAAAGCTTGAGTGTGTCATTTTAGTGCATGGATAATAAAATAAAATAAAATAAATTTTAGATTCATATATTTCTTTCTTATAGTTCAATTTAAGTTTGAGCGTTTGTTATTTAGTGCAATGATGAGGAGATAAAATAATAATAATAAAATAAGAATAAGAATAAGAATAAGAATAATGATTTGAATAAGTTTAGGATAAGGAAGTAAATATATATATATATATATATATATATATATATATATATATATATATATATATATACCACTAGTGTATGTACAAGAGTATGGTTATACCCATGGCTATGCCCATGATGTACAACCATGATGTAATAGTACATCTTTAAGTCTCATGTAGAGGATGTGGAAGAGAAAGAAAGGACTATAGGTCCCCATCCATAACTACTCATTTGGATGCATAGTGGGCTCATAGAAGCACACTACTAAACTATCATAAGGATCATCCCTATAATCTCAAAATCTCCTAGAGCCCACTCCTCCTCCAAAAACATAATAGTAGGCTTTGTGGACACTCTAAATCTATCTAGAAGAGGTATAAAAACGTCTAATAATGAAGAGTATGAGATACTATCTATATCTATAGGACTAAATCTAGGAGGATGTATAGCACCATGTGGGTGGTTCCTACAATAAGGTAGAGCATGATTTTCAACTATCAATATGTCCTTAATGGATAAACCTAAGATATGAATATACTATAAGGTCTCACCATAAACTCTCTATATTGGTCTAGAAGCCCATTATTATTGCCAAGGAATAACATGAGATGCTTGCTTGAGTGAACTCCAGCCAGATGCAAACTAGGATCCCACATAGAATGTAAGAGTTGCTCAACTTCCCTATTGATAGTCCAAATGATAACCTCAAAGTGTGTCACACAATAGTCCATAATCTCTCTAACTCTTGGTTGAAGAAAATCCCACAAAGTACTACTTGTGGTCTAATATTGCCATCCTCTCCTCATGATCCCCTTACACCTATCCATGGATATAGGATGAGTAGGAACTCTTATGTCTGCTAAACATCTCACATCTAAACTAGAATTTTGCTCCTCATATCTATGTCATAGAGGATACAAGGATGAATCCTCTAAATAAACTCACAGTCTCCTTCATATCTCTAAGCCTAAATACCTCATCCTTCAAGGAGTTCTTCCTCTCTTGAAGCCACAATAACTCCATTGTAGTACTCCTCAATCAAGGTGGGATGCAAGATCAGGTGAAGTGCATGGCTTTCAAGACACAATCTCATATCACTCAAGTGAAAATAAGGCTCCTCCTTAGGCCCATTGATAAGAGCCCACACCTTCTATGTAACTTGAATGGATGTGGAGAAAGTATGTGTCTTATGAGAATTCATCTCTATAACATTAGTTTGAGTCCCACTAGTGACTCTCCCTATGCTTGAGGTTTGAGTCCCCATATGCACTACAAGGAGATTTCTTCTTGTAGATTTCTACAAGAAGAAATCTCCTCCTAGTACTAGACTCCTCATAAGGCTCCTCTAAGATGGTCATTGCCTCATCTAGGGTCCTCTCCATAGTGGCTAACTCCTTCACTTCATCACCAAAGCCTCCCTAGCCTCCTTATATATCTTGAAACAAGGCCAAACCATAGCCTTTCTCTCTCTCACTAGGAAATCCAATGCATCTACCAACTCCTCATGCTCTCTCACACATGTTTCCAACTCCATTATCTTCTCATCTCTCTTTCTCTTTCTTTCTTTCTTTCTTTCTTTCTCTCTCTCTCTCTCTCTCTCTCTCTCTCTCTCTCTCACACACACACACAAGTGTATCCAATTCAACTATCCTATCCTCTCTATCACTCACATCTAACCATTCCTCTTATCATTCTAACTTGGCAAACTTCTCTATCATAGTACTCTCTTTGATACCAAAATGCATCTCCATATCAGCTAGCCTGCTCTCTCTCTAGAAACTCATGCCCTTATATTCTAAATTGTGCTTCCTTCTCCTCCAGGCTACCCTCCTTCTCAATACAAAGGTGCTCTTGAGTCATGATCTGCAACTCCTTATTTTCTAGTAAACTCTCCTTATCCACAAGAAGGTGCTCCTCTAAAGTCAATTCCGCTTGATATGATGCTCTACTCTCATTATATACTAGAGGGAGGTGGTGTCTCTACCCCTCCTAAAAGATGTGTCTCATGTTCAACCTCTACTACTTTATGTACTCCATCATCAAGATTCACAACTCCACCACCATATACATGATGGTCAATATGAGGTAGGGTCAATATCATGAGGTGACCTATGCACAAACCCTTGAAAATCCAAACTAAGATAACACTAAATAGATAAACATAGTTCTTCAAAACATAAAGTATTGAAATATTAAGGGAGTAAAATACAGGAACATAAAAATGAACATAGTACTAAACACCCATACCAACCATAAGTGTTCAAATATTATAAGAGTGAAGTCCATATTTCATATGTATTTATTAAAATAGTACATGTGATATGATATGTATATGTATAAAGAAAACATAATATAATGTCTTCTATACTAAGCTCTCACTCACCAGCCTCTACATTCTTGTCCTCTTCCTTTGCCTCTCTCTCCTACGAGTCACGGAAGAATACCTCCTCCTCCTTGCCTTTGGCTCTTATGCATCACCTTGTCATCATCCAACATCACTCTCTCCATGGACATATGAATGAGAAACTTTCTAAGAGATATCACCTTGAAGTGATATCCATCTGGATGGTGAATCCACCAATCTAGAGCTACCAACTCTGCTATGTATCCACCTATGTAGAACTACCAATAGCATGTAACATCATCTCCACCCAATCATAGACCTTGAATGAAGATCTAGCTATCTTGATCTTCACTATGATGTTCCCATGAACAACCTTTGGTCTCCAAGATGGAATGAGGAAGCAACAAAGCATCTGAAGGGCACATTGCCATGGTAAATATCTCCTAGCTGTCCTATCCATCATAGGGAACCAATCTCCACCAAGGCATGAGATATGACACTCCTTCATGCATTCGCACTCTCTCCAAACAAACATTTCCCTCATAACTTCTGCATTAAGTGTGATGTGATCCTCCTACCATCCACTCTCCCAAATTGGTTGTTTATGTTCCATGTTGCAACAAAGTCAATACAAGAGGAAACTAGTAAAAAGAATAATGAAAACAATCAGCATCATAAACACCAGCCCATGTAGCCCGTGTAGACCATGCAAATTGTGTGTTCAGGTTTAGGCCTACAACTGATGGAATTCAACAAAAAAGAATCCAAAAATTTTCAGAATAAAGAATTTCAGAATAAAGAATCCCAAAAAAAAATTCAAAAATTTGAGAATCAAATGGAATTCTTACATTGGGACGTGGATACTAAATGCTAATAGCAATCTTAAGACCAATTGCATTGAGGTCAATTTTGCTTATTTGACTCATTGGACTTTGAATATGGTGTTTATCAAGCTATCCAATGTAGTTCATGCAGTTCTTTAGAAGAAGAAAATGTCATCACATAACTTTCCACCATCATACTTCCATGTTAAAAAAAGAAAAAAAATTAATTAAAAAATAAAATAAAATAAAATATATATATATATATATATATAATTTTTGAGAGTCACTTGAACTACACCTTGACATTTTCAAATTTTGATGAGTAGTAGGTAGAATGCACGGTTTTGTCAAGAATATAGCAGAATGTACAATGTACAATGCAATGGTTCGAGAAATCACCATATGATCAAGAGTCAAGATTGAAACATTCATAAATCAAAGGCTTGGAGGTGAATCACTGATCCTTAGAATTCTTGGGCACCCTAAGCACTACTTTTTGAGCACCCTTAGTATCTTTAAGCACTAAACTCTACAAAATTCAAAATTAACAAATTCAACTTTATACAAGAAAATAACCAGCAAAAACTCTTTATTTATACTCTTGGATTCAAATATCCACCTTATTGGTGGCTGAAAGCCAAAAAATAATTCAAAACTAAATTTCTAGTTTACCTCTTACAAATCTCTTGGAGGAGCAACTTCACTCAAAAGTCAAAATCTATCTCCTATACAAAACCCTCATCTTCTTCAATCCATAAATCTGAACTATTTATCAAAAATTTGTGGAGAATAATACATGCATTCATCCACTTTAACAATTATGCTTTTCTTGAAAGATCATTCAACTAAACATCAATCTCTCTTAATGAGTGCAATCTTGCTTTTAGAACTCCTACGGAGTGCTTGTTCAATACACGGTCTGTGCTACACACTTGTTTTCAGACTTCTCTTGGGTTTGTGCTTGTTTGAACAAAGGACCAAGGTGACACATTGGCACATAGCAAGCATCCCCTAAGTATTGGGATTGCTCAAACAAAATACATTCTCCTTAAGCAAGCCATGTCATGGCATGGTTTGGGCATACCTATGATAAAACATCAGATTTATTAACAATTTCTTAAAACACTAATCTCTAAAAATTGATCAAATAAAATCTTGGTTTGGATTTTACCACCTTAAGAACACCTTCACTCACACTTGCTGCATTTTTGCAAGATCTTTCTAACCATACAAAATTTAGGAGCAAATCATTGGAAGCAAAGGAGCATCCTCATGAACGTAAGAATTTCTCTTCTTCTTTGGACTCATGCATATTATTTTTGAATTCTCTACTTGTTCACTTGGATAGCAAAGAGATTTCTTTCCAAATCTACTAATTATAGAGATCCATTGTTATAAACATGGATCTCTATAGGGTCTCATTGTAATACCGCTAGCTAGACAAATTATCTAAAAGTGAAAACTAGCTTGGTAATATCTTTAGAGGAATTATACATGATGGTCTAAATAGATCAGATAGAGGAGTCACCAAAAGAGGATTTCTCCTAATAGAGCGTAGACCAAAAAAACACCAAAAACTTCCAAGCCAATGTCAAAAACCTAAATGAAAGAATTAGGCCTTGAAAAATGGATTCTTCTAGACCCTTGTGAAAAAAAGTATTGCCATCTCCCCCCTTGGTTTGTCTCATTGAGATCTTTCCAATGGTACCTCTTCTATGTTGGTCTAACCTTCCTATAAGATGAAGTCCATATGTTGAGTAATAAAGTGTTTGCTTCATAGTAATCTTCTTGGTTGTGCAATAGGCCCACAAAGCAACTAGTAGTGTAACAATATGGAGTTTAGCGACGAAGTCACTCAGGCTCACGAAGTAGCACATAAGACAAATTAGCCTAGAATATTTTGGAAGTATTTCAGGAAGCTTCTTGGGAAGCTTCCCGGTTAGCTTAGCTTGCACCTTAAGTAAGTAGTTTCTAGAAGGTAGCTTCTAGAAGGAAGCTTCTAGAAGCTTCCAACTAGCTTAGCTTGCACGCCAAGTAGGCGGCTTCTAGAAGGAAGCTTCTTGAGAAGCTTCCTAGTTAACTTGGCTTGCACTCTAAGAAAGCGGCTTGAGAAGCTTCTTGAGAAGCTTCTCAAGGGCCTTGTATGCTACCTATAAATACCAAAGCCAAAGCTCATGCTAGGCATTTGGAGTTTTCCCTCATTCAAGTGTCCCAATGTGAGTTTCCATTCGCCTATTTCTCTCCTCGGTTTCGGTCTTTTACATTGGTATCAGAGCAGGAATGGGATGGATGGAATTTATGGACCACCAAATCCACTTCCGCCAAACCATTGGGACTTTCATGTCCAAATATTACCAAAGCATCATTTCACACAATTCATCACCTCACGCTTTGGGCAGGATTTTCTACATATGATCACCATGTCAGAGGAACCCTTGATACTTCTAGTTGTAACTTATGGAGAACGGTGGACGTGTTGTATTTATGTATTAATCAACTAGATGAATTGAGGGTAGTGGAATAGAGTAGTAGCAATGGCGGCAATACCGGATGTTATCCTTGCAATGCAACAACAAATTGAGCATCTTACTCGATTGTTGGATGAACGAGACCAGCAACGACGAGATTAGATAGACAGAGCGCCAGTTCAAGATGGAGAAGATCACATTCGATTCCCAAAACCCAAGGTATTTGAAGGCAAGAATCTTCCAGGCACAGTGGAGAATTTTGTGTTTGACTGTGAACGTTACTTTGAAGCCACCAATCTTCAGGACGAGTGGAAAAAAATTCTCTTGGCTTCTAGCCAGTTGGATGGCATGGCAAAACTTTGGTGGTGATTCCGATAGAAAGAGCTGAACGACAAATTGTTACACCAATTTTGACATGGGAAAAATTCAAGGATGCAATACTTGGTTGATTTTAGACTATAAATGCCACCCAAGCTGCACGAGATAAATTGACGGAGTTGAGGCAGATTGGCTTAGTGAGAAGCTACATCACACAATTTCAGAATATCATCATGCAAATTCCATATATCCAAGAAGGTGAAGTTCTGGATTGGTTTGTGCGAGGATTGAAGTCACGAACCAGATTGGAGATGACCATGCAAGAGCCACAAAACATAGAAGAAGCCATGCAATTGGCTAAGCGTTTTGATTCCTTAGTTGCGACAACTTGGTCTCGACCTCGACCTACACAAAACCTACCAGTACCGCGAGTGGAAGAACCAATACTAATGGAGATTGATGCTATCCAACAAAGACCACTTGGCATAGTAGATAGAGAAAGATTATGACAAAATGGAGGTTGCTTTTATTGTCGCCAAGTTGGACATTGCATTTTTGAATGTCCACTTAGGAATGGGCGACCTCGACAAGTTGCCTAGATGGAGTTTGTGGAACAGAATGATCAAGGAAATGAAGAATCCCAGTAGGAGATTTTGAGCCGCCTACTAGGAGCTTGATTAGTTCCAATGGGATTGAAGGCTTGACCTATGCAAGTTTGCTTCACTTGCAAGGTACGATATCTAATTGGGGTTGTAGGATTTTGGTTGATTCTAGAAGTTCAAAGAATTGCATATCTATGCAAGTAGCAAAGGAATTGGGTATTCCTATCAAGCCAGTGATTGGAAGTAGTTTGATGATGGCGGATGGTAGAAAAGGTTCTGCATTCCGCACCTTGCATCCTGTTACCTTCAAGATCGGGAAGGAGTATTTGGAGTGTATGAGGTTTGTAGTGGCACCTCTACACTATGATATCATTCTGGGTCTACCTTGGCTTGAACGTCATAAGGTTCAATTCGAATGGACCCGACGTCAAATTCAAGTACAACACCAAGGTAGGAATTTCTGATTAGGTTGTCTGGCACCTCTGAGTAAGACACCTAAGAATAGTCAGTCCCAAGATGGGAAGTTTGTTGAGAAGGTAGCCATAGAGCAAATCTGGAGGGAGATGAGTCCCAACATGGGAAGTTTGCCAAGAAAGCAACCATGGAGCAAGCTTGGAAGAGAGATGAGTCCCTAGAAGGGAAGTTTGTTAATGAAGCAACCATAGAGCAAGCTCTGGAGGAAGATAAGTATGTATTTGTGGTGTGGATCAAGCCAATTGCACAAGAAAAATCTGAGGAGGGCCAGGTGCCGCATCAAGCAATGGTTGATCGGATAGTTCAAGAGTTTGCAGATGTGTTTCCGGATGATCTGCCAAAGGGATTACCCTCTAATTGAGGAATGCTCTTCAAGATTGAGTTATTGCCAGGGAGTACTCTAGTGAGTCGACCAATCTATCGGCTCTCACCAAAGGAGTTGGAGGAGTTGCGAACAACACTTATAGAGTTGTTGGAGAAGGATTTCATACGACATAGTACCTCTCCGTGGGGAGCACCGGTACTATTTGTTCCAAAGAAGGATGGATTACCGTGGGCTCAATAAGCAAACTGTGAAGAATGCATATCCCTTGCCTCGGATTGATGTCCTGGTTGATCAATTAAGTGGAGCACGCTACTTTTCCAAGCTAGATCTTCGTAGCGGCTATTGGCAAATTCCTATTGAAGGAGAGGACGTGCAAAAGATTGCCTTTTGCACAAGGTATGGACATTTTGAGTGGAGAGTTCTACCTTTCGGACTCACTAATGCTCCAACAGTCTTCATGGATCAGATGCATTGGGTGTTGGAGGGACTATTGGATCAGTCCGTGGTAGTGTTCTTAGATGATATCTTAATCTATAGTAGGACAGAGGCAGAACACAAGAATCATGTGCGAGAAGTCCTAAGACGACTACGACAATGGAAATTTTACTGCAAGAAGTCAAAGTGTGCTTTTTGGCAGAAGGAGGTTACCTTCTTGGGTCATAAGATCTCATCAGAGGGGATCAAGATGGAAGAAGAGAAGATCAAGGCCATTACTGATTGGCCTACCCCGAAGGATGCTACCAAAGTACGAGCATTCAATGGATTGGCCAGTTTTTACCGACGGTTCATCCACTATTATGCTCACGTGGCTGCACCATTGACTGACCTCTTGGGAAAGAACTTGAGCTTCTAATGGACCACCAAGCATGAAGAAGCATTCCAGAAGTTAAAACATATGGTGTCTTCAAGACCCATTCTTCAACCATATGATCCTCAACTACCTTGTGTGGTTGATTTTGATGCTTCTAACTTTGCAATTGGAGCTGTGTTGCAACAAGAATTTCCAGATGGACTACATCTTATTGCCTTTGTGTCTTGCCAACTAAATACAGCTGAAAGAAATTACTCTACTCAAGATCAAGAACAACTTGCAATGGTATATGCCACCAAGGTATGGAAGCATTATCTCTTGGGGAAACAAGTGATCATGCGAACTGATCACAAGCCATTGTTGCAAACCTTACACCTAGAGCACATGAAGAGTCGACATCATCGATGGGAAGAGCAACTCCAATTGTTCGACATCAAACTTGAGTACAAACCAGGTCGGTTCCATGTCATCCCTAATGCTCTATCACGACAACCTGATTTGAAGTCTCTTCCTCTCATCGTGGCATCAATTACGATGGTGTCAATTGATCCCAAGATTCATAACGAGTTTTGGTTAGCTTTACAGCAAGATCCCTTCTTCCAAATGGTACATGGTCGGCTAACAGCATCAATTTTGAATATTAAAGACTTTGTTAAATCCGATAAATTATTTGAAAACTTTCAAATAAAAAAACTATAGTGTAAAAATGCATTGTGACAAGGAGTACAACACCTTCTCCTTCAAGGAAGGCCTTCTATTCCATGCGGACCGGATCTATGTTCCAGCCAAAGGTGATCTTTGACTTGTGCGCCTTCAAGAAGCCCATGATTTACCCATCGCTGGTCACATGGGTGTGGACAAGACCTTGGGTACCCTCCAACATCAATGGTGGTGGCCCAACATGACATGGGATGTTTGAGAATTTGTCCGATCGTGTGAGAGCTGCCAATGTAACAAGGCCAGCAACCAAAAGCCGGTGTCATCGTGAAAATAGCCCACGTGTACCCTTGAGGCTTTTGGTGTGATAAATTTTCTTTTTCTCTTTTATTTGTTGTAAGGAACAAGGATTTAGGATAATATGTCTCGGGTGTGGTTTTGCTACGTTGTTTCAGGAGAAAGTGAGGAGACACAGAAGGGCTAAGGGTTTTTCAGAAAATGCCAAAAGATTTCAAGAGAGAAGTTTGCAGAGGATTCGAGAGAATGGGCAGAAATTTTTGTGAGAAGAGAGGAGTAGGGTTTTCGGAAAGGAAGAAAAAGTTGGACAGAGGAAGAGACACAGGACAGAAAATTTTTGAGTTGGACAAGAGGGGGTTTGGCAGGAGAGAAATTCTCGAGAACTGAAGGGTTTGGACAGAGGAAGAGACACAGGACAGAAAATTTTCGAGTTGGATAGAAGGGGGTTTGGTAGGAGAGAAATTCTCGAGAACTGAAGGGTTTGGACAGAGGAAGAGACACAGGACAGAAAATTTTCGAGTTGGACAGGAGGGGGTTTGCCAAGAGGAGAAATTCTCGAGAAGCTGGAGGGTTTGGACAGAGGAAGAGACACAGGACAGAAAATTTTTGAGTTGGACAGGAGGGGGTTTGGTAGGAGGAACAATTCTCGAGAAGCTGGAGGGTTTGGACAGAGGAACAATGTGCAGGAGAGGAATTTTCGAGTTGGACAGGAGGGGGTTTGGCAGGAGAGAAATTCTCGAGAAGCTGGAGGGTTTGGACAGAGGAAGAGACACAGGACAGAAAATTTTTGAGTTGGACAGGAGGGGGTTTGGCAGGAGGAAAAATTCTCGAGAAGCTGGAGGGTTTGGACAGAAGAACAATGTGCAAGAGAGGAATTTTCGAGTTGGACAGGAGGGGGTTTGGCAGGAGGAAAATTTCTCAAGAAGCTGGAGGGTTTGGACAGAGGAACAATGTGCTGGAGAGGAATTTTCGAGTTGGACAGGAGGGGGTTTGGCAGGAGAGAAATTCTCGAGAACTGAAGGGTTTGGACAGAGGAACAATCAGGAGAAGGAATTTTTGAGTTGGACAGGAGGGCTTGAGAGTGCAGGGGAGAGAAATTCTCAAGAACTGAATGGTTTCGACAGAGAGAGAATGTGCAGGAATTTTTGAGTTGGACAGGAGAGGGTTTGGTATGAGAGAAATTCTCAAGAGTGAACGGTTTGGATAGAGAGAGAATGTGCAGGAAATTTCGAGTTGTACAGAGAGAGAATGTGCAGGAATTTTTGAGTTGGACAGGAGAGGGTTTGGCAGGAGAGAAATTCTCAAGAGTGAAGGGTTTGGACAGAGAGAGAATGTGCAGGAAATTTTGAGTTGGACAGAGAGAGAATGTGCAGGAATTTTTGAGTTGGACAGGAGAGGGTTTGGCAGGAGAGAAATTCTCAAGAGTGGAGGGTTTGGACAGAGAGAGAATGTGCAGGAATTTTTGAGTTGGACAAGAGAGGGTTTGGCAGGAGAGAAATTCTCAAGAAGTGAAGGGTTTGGACAGAGGAACAATCAGGAGAGGAATTTTTGAGTTGGAAGGAATGGAGCATGTGCAGGAGAGAAGTGCTGGGACAAAAGGAAAATTTTTGCAGGGGGACTATTAGGGCTTGAGAGTGCAAGGCAAAATTTTTTCCTCTCAAGAGAATTGAAGGAGAGAGTGCAGGAGAGAGAGGGCTGGGAGAAAGAAAATTTTCGCAGGAGATGCTAGGGCTTGAGACAGCAAGGCAAGGGAGGGTTTTCTTCTCGAAGGAATGGAGCATGTGCAGGAGAGAAGTGTTGGGACAGAAGGAAAATTTTGGCAGGAGGACTGTTAGGACTTGAGAGTGCAAGGCAAAAAGTTTTCTTCTCAAGAGAGTGAAGGACTTTGCAAGAGAGAGAGGGCTGGGAGAAAGAGAAAGAAAATTTTTGCAAGAAAAGGAAGAGGTTTTGGTGAGGTGCAAGAAGGAGAAATTTTGCATGAATGTAGAGGCTGGAAAATTGCAGGAGTTGAAAGCTTGGACAGAGGGCAGATGTATGGAATGTAAGGGCAGGACTATGAAAGGTTGTGAGTGGTTGGAGTAGAACATTTTCGCAGGTCTGAAGTGCAGGCTGTAGGAGTAGCAAAAGGAAACTCTCACAAAGGTGAGAACAGGACTGAAGAAGAGAGATTTCTGTGGAAAAATGTTGATAGAGTGTTGAGGGACAGAATTGGAGAGGGAATTTTTGCAGGTCTGAACGGCAGGCTGCATGAGTAGCAAAAGGAAACTCTCACAAAGGTGAGAACACGACTGAAGAAGAGAGATTTCTATGGAAAAATGTTGATAGAGTGTTGAGGGACAGAATTGGAAAGGGAATTTTCGCAGGTCTGAAGGGCAGGCTGCAGGAGTAGCAAAAGGAAACTCCAACAAAGGTGAGAACAGGACTGAAGAAGAGAGATTTCTGGGGGAAAATGTTGATAGAGTGTTGAGGGACAGAATTGGAAAGGGAATTTTTGTAGGTCTGAAGGACAGGCTGCAGGAGTAGCAAAAGGAAACTCTCACAAAGGTGAGAACAGGACTGAGGAAGGAAGGTTTCTGTGGGAAAATGTGGATAGAGTGATGAAGGACAATGTTGGAGAGGAATTTTCGCAGGTCTGAAGGGGATTTGCTGCAGAAGTTGCCAAAGGATAATCTCCCAAAGGTGAGGATAGGAGTGAAGAAGAAAGATAAAAATAAATTTGGGAAGATGTTGTGAAGAGTGACTGAACAGGCAGTGATAGGAGCTAGTCATGAAGAAAAGGAGGAGAATTTTGAGGTGGCTCAGCTCATCTGGAACAAAGGCAAGAAAAGATTTGAAGTTGGTTGGCCTGTCTGAATGGAGTGAATCTGATCTGCAAAACAGGGCATAGGAGAATGAAGAGGTTCGGAGGGTGAGTTGCCTTGTCTGCTGTCGGACAGAATATATGTGAACTGCCGGCTGAGTTGATGATCAGTTGCAACCTTAGGGCAGACATTGTCTTGACTAGAACTATTTGACTTATCCAACCTTGTGAATGTTGTTGTTGAAACTCCTGTGAATGACGAATGTTGGAAGCGGATTTGTGTTATGAATTGTGACTAGAGTTGAGGAAAACTCCATTCTAGGAACTCTCAGTCCGGTCCATGTGAATAGCCTAATTAAATGATCTGGATGCTCGGGTTTATGTTTGGTTAGATCACTCAGTTGTCATTTCTTTTTTTTTATTAAAGGGCCACCTGACCTAGGTCTATGAACTACCAGATCCCGAACCATAGCTTGAACCTGACGTGAAAATAGAATATGAGACCAGGCAGAGGTAGAAACCATAACACCAGACTCGCATGATAAGATTAATTTTATGAAAGTCAAGGATAAAACAAAACCTTCAGGGAGAGCCAACCTCAGGGAAACTGAAACAACAAGTTCATATAGAGACAAATTCCCAACAATCTAGGAGTAGGGAAGGAATGTCAGTCTATGGGAAAGACCCAAAGAAGGACAGTAGGGAAAACTAAGCACAAGCAGCCATGTGCTTGGTGGACTCTCGAGACCAAATGTTCCCCACAACACTGGGTGGACTCATTCAACCGCTTGCCGTTCCATCAGCTCGTTGGGAGCATGTGAGCTTGGATCTCATCACATCCTTGCCAAACACAAAACAAGGACACACCGCCATCGTGGTGTTTGTGGATAAGCTTAGTAAGCAAATCCACTTGGCACCAACTTGTGATACCGTGGATGCTCCAACCTTAGCGCAAATCTACTTCGACAATGTCTTCAAGCATCATGGAATGCCATGCGTACTCATCTCCGACCGTGATCCTTGCTTTACTAGGAAGTTTTGGCAAGCACTCTTTCAGATACTCGGCACCAAGCTTGCTTTGTCCATGGCCTATCATCCTCAAACTGATGGACAAACCAAACATGCAAATCATACATTGGAGGATATGTTGCGTGCCTTTGTCAATGTCCACCATACCAATTGGGATGAATGTCTTGCCGCTGCCAAATTTGCATACAACAATTCCAAACAGGCAAGCACCGGATTCTCTCCTTTCTTTCTCAATTTTGGCCAAGATCCACTTGTTCCAGATTCTCTTCTTGCTCCCCCTCCATCTCAGGTTCCTCATACTTCCACATTCTTGACCACTATATCCCAATCTCTCCAACAAGCCAAGTCTCACCTCCTTGTTGCTCAGAATCGCCAAAAAAAATATGCGGACCACCATCGTCGAGATCTCACCTTTGAAGTCGGTGATCAAGTCATGCTATCCTCTAGTAACCTCCCTCTCCCACTTGATACCCAAGTTTGTAAACTTGCCCCTAATTGGATAGGACCCTTTGATATCACCCAAATTGTCTCTCTTGTTGCTTATCGTCTTGCCTTGCCTTGTCACATGTGTATCCATCCTGTCTTTCATGTTTCCAAGTTGAAACCCTTTGTTCCTAACCCCTCTTCATTTTCCTCTCTAGTCCAACCTCTCCCTCTTCCTATCCCTATCAATGATCATGAGGAGTACGAAGTTGATCGTATCCTTGCGCGTCGCCACATTCAACGCGGCCGTCGCCAACATACGGAGTATAAGGTCCTTTGGAAAGGGTATCCCCTTCATGATGCCACCTGGGAACCTCTTTCTCACCTCCACAATGCACAGATGGCTATCCAGGAATTCGAAGCTTCACTGGTGACAAGGACGTCACCAACTAGCGGCGGGGGAATATGTAACAATATGGAGTTTAGCGACGAAGTCACTCAGGCTCACGAAGTAGCACATAAGAAAAATTAGCCGAGAATATTCCAGAAGTATCTAGGAAGCTTCTTGGGAAGCTTCCCGATTAGCTTAGCTTGCACCTTAAGTAAGTAGCTTCTAGAAGGAAGCTTCTAGAAGCTTCCAACTAGCTTAGCTTGCACGCCAAGTAGGCGGCTTCTAGAAGGAAGCTTCTTGAGAAGCTTCCTAGTTAACTTGGCTTGCACTCTAAGAAAGCGGCTTGAGAAGCTTCTTGCGAAGCTTCTCAAGGGCCTTGTATGCTACCTATAAATACCAAAGCCAAAGCTCATGCTAGGCATTTGGAGTTTTCCCTCATTCAAGTGTCCCAATGTGAGTTTCCATTTGCCTATTTCTCTCCTTGATTTTGGTCCTTTACAAGTGGCTTAGTGTCCCAATCATACATGGAATTCAATATCACCTTATTCATAATTTTATAAAGAAGTCCATTTGATTGCTTAATTAAGCCATTTTCCATAGGGTTGTAAGGAGTAGTTTTTTAATGCTTGATCTAGAAGTGCTTGGTGAGTGTTTCTACTAGATTTTTCAGGAAATATACTCCCCTATCACTGACCAACTCCAAGGGACATCTGGAGTGAGAAATAACATTGTGAAAGAAAAATTTAGCTATAGTTTCTAAATCTTCCCTTTTAGTAGCCTCTAGTTCAACCATCTTCATAGCATAATCAATGCAAACTTGTATGCATCTCTTCCAAGAGATCTTTGTGGTGAGCTATATTGATACTACAAAATATATTCCACATTTCTTAGATGGAGCTAAACAAAAAGGAGTCTTAATCACCATTGAGTTGTAGGAATGGGTCTTCCAATCCATTAACAAGAATCACACTTCTTAATGTACTCATATACATCCTTGTAGATAGTTTGCCACAAATAACTTATTGCCAAAATCTTCTTCACTGTATTCTTCAAGGCATAATGACCTCCTAAAACTTTGAAATATAAGGATTGTATTACTCTTCCCACTTCATACAATTCTAGATAATGTCAAAGAACTTCATCCCCTCCCATCTCAAAAAAGATGTTGCAATTTAGTTGGTATGGTCCTATCTTATGTAGGAACCCTACTCTTTGCTTAGGATTCATTCTCTCAAGACACTACAAAGTGCAAAGATACTTGTACTCTACCAAATAATGTGCTTCCTTTGACTCAAAGATGTGAAATAGTTCTTTGTCTAGAAAGTTGCCATTCAAGTCTTTGGCTTGGTCCTTGATCTTCAACCAACACAAGACATTTACATTTTTGTGATGAGCTCCCTTCTCACGTGCATTGCATATGTAAGTTCTTGCAAACAAAGAATCCACCTTGCTATTCTTCTTGACAAATCTGTCTTCTTACTCAACTTCGTCATCAACCTTTCTAACATGGCATTCACTACTGATCTTCCATTAACAAGTGCATCCTTGATGTTGTGACCATTCACTCCCATGGTGCTAGTTTGGCATCCACCACCCTCATTGATACTAGAGCTTTTTCTCTCAACCCTCCCACAAAATTCTTGGTCAGCATGGCTCTTATGCTAATGATAGCAGTCTCCACATCATCTCCACCCTTCTTCAACACTCAATTTCTCATAACTCTCATTTGGAAGAAAGTTCTTAATGAGTGTTGATGTCAAACTCTCCCAAGACTTTTATTGCCCATCTCTCCTCGCTCTCTTTTGGTATTTTGACTCATACCATGTAAGGGCTGCATCTTCAAAAAATCTGGTAATAATGAGGCCCACTCATTCTTCCTTATCTCATTTTTTCCTATGCAAACTCTCTTGAAGTCTCTCAATAAAGCCTCTACATCTTCTCCATCCTTGCCAAAGAAAATTGGAAGTTTCCTCATCTTAATCTCTCACTATCTTTCTTTTCTCTCAATCTATAACTAATAGAGTATGTACATCACAAACACCATTTGAAAGTAATCCACCTAGGGAACACAAAAGGTTTAAAGTTTCTCCAAGTTGCTCCAACATCAAATCCTATAGTGCATATTAATCTAACCCTCATGGATAGTTTATCCATAAATTGAAAGATTATCTCTATCACTAATCTTGAGAATTAACTGATGAAAATGGTAATATTTCTATAGCTATACTAAGACTCTTTCCAAGATCCTTTACCAAAGTCTCCAAAAGTGCTTTTACTCCACTACACTCATGTCCTTTTAGAAGTCCTTCCACTCCACAAACCTCACACAACTCCTTGGTCTTAGATCTTCTCCCTCCTAATCTTGGTGAAGAAGGTCCAACATGCAAACCCAAGTCAAGTAAACATCTCTTTTCCCTCAATCTCTTGTTCTCAAAGGTCAATGGACATGAACTTACCTTATGTCCCTTCTCTCCACATAAAAAGCACTTAGATTCACTCTTTCTTCTAAGTGGTGTATGTTTTTGGATCCTCTCAACACTCTTTTCAAATTCTATTCTAAAATGTTTTTTCCTCAAACCCTTGGGGAACCTTGCATAGCCATAATTGCCACTCTTGGTTACCCTCCATGTTCCCAAGATGAGTCTAAACATTCAAATATGCTTTTTTTTGCTCTCACATTCCTCATGCATGAGATCTCAACTCTATAGAATTGACCTCCACTCACAATATAACTAAATTATCTCAACTAGTATATCATAGTCTTTGGAAACTTTATAAAATTGATCACAACCCTAGGGTACACTCCCTTGCAGAATTCCAAATATTTTTATTGAGCCATTTGGCCTAGGCACCTTTCTATTCACCACACATATTTTAGATTTGGTCTGAAAACCACCCCCTTCATTTTAAAAACTCATTACTCTCTACACAAAAATGATCTCTCTCTAATTCTTGGGCCAAAAGATAGGATATAGTGCACTGAATTTTCTTGGAGATTATTAAAAAAATCTATTGAAAATTGAAATAATGGCAGACTCTATATAAATTTATAGAGAGCATGTAGTTTTAGGAGTAATTTACCCTATCAACTTTCAAAAATTCTAGCTCAATGTGTGTACTAGCTCTCACAATAATTTCAAATGTGCTAAGTGAAGAATAACCCAAGATATTATATATATAAATTTCAAGTCTAGATCTTAAACTTGAGATTTTACCCAAAATCACTATAGTCCCCAAAATTTACAATCCACCTCACCCAATCTCTCCAAATCCTCTGATGTGTACAAGATGTACAATATCAACTCAAAGAAATCATAATAAAATACAGGGTATAAAAATTGTTTGGTTCTCTAACATAATTTAAGCTTTCTCCTCTCCTAATGTTCTCTCCAGGTAAGCTCTCATAGCCTCCTTCTATCTAATATAGAATTGTACGCGGAACATTATCTTGCCTTGTAGAGAGGTCTTGGCAATAGAACCAAAAATATGAGCCAGCCTGTCCCTCACTCAAGATGAAATTCTGATGGTTATTATGGTAGCACACCATGGAGTAAGAAAGCAAGGAACCCCAACTCCATCATACTCCTCCAAGTCTAACACTCCAAGACTCAAACCATTGCTCACTAGAGAACTTAATGAGAAAGAGATAGTTGCAAATGAAAGGATGATGAGTACCTCCTCACCCCTAGTTTATATACTCATGAAATACTTATGCACCAAAGTTATTGATAATTAGAGTAACTCAAGTTACTAGGCTAAAAGTCAAATAAAATTAAACACTAAAGGACTATCTACGCTCATGGGAATATTCTCTTGAGCATGTGGTCTTATCTTGATCCAACCACTAAGTCAAGGATTCCTTCACATGGGCTATCCTTGGACTATAAAAGAATCCAAAACAAAAGGACTTGCGGGCCAAGAGTTCCAACTCTTTCCTCAAAGCCAAACACCTAAGAATAATACCAAGTCAACACACTGGAATCCAAAATAGTAGTGCTCATATTTTCCACTTCCTCTAAAGTAAGGTCTTTTCTATCTTAACTATGACTATCTTTAGCTAATTATGATTAATGTAGAACCATCTTTTATTTCTATATAAATGATATCTCTCAAGTACTTATAATACCAAACTAAATATCACAATAGCACATACATGCAGAAATGGGTATTGCAGGCCAACATCACACACAAGGTTTGATTTGTACTCTTTCCCAAACCATTGGAGTTTGGCTTATAGGAGGTAGTCACTCTATGTGTGAAAAGGAAATGTTGTAGCATGGTTGTAGTGGTGCTTCTTATGAACTCTCTTCCTCTATCAAAAACTAACTCTAAAGTGCACTCAAACCTAGGAATGATGCATTTATAAAGAAATGTACCAATTTCATCTTCATTCTCATCTCTCAATGGTCTAGTCTCAACCCACTTGGTAAGGTAATTAGTAACTACCATAATATACTGATTGTTCCTTGGGGTTCTATTGAGAGGACCTATGAAGTCAATTCCCTACTTCTCAAAAGGTCTTAGCATTGGAATTGATTTAAGAGATGGAGGAGAGGTAGACTTCCTAGCAAGAGCTTGACAAAAATTATAAGTTTTACAATAATCAAGACAATTTTGAAAATTCAATTCCAATGGTAACCTGCATCTAGAATCTTGAAGTTTTTCACCTTTCCTACAAAGTGATCTCCATATACCAAACCACCATAAAACTCCTTCATGAGGAGGATAGACTCCTCCTTACCATTACTCTTTGAAGTAAACCATCTGCTCCTTGATGAAAAAGAATGTTCTCCACAATGGTGTAAGGTCTAGGTCTTGCTTCATGGACCTTTCTTTCCCTAACTTGCATCCCATCAAGGTAGTTACCTCTTGTCACAAAGTCCACAATCTCTTTGTGTTCTATTGGAACCCCTTGAGTGATTGAGATTGTCATGAGCTCTTCATTTAGAAAGAATCATCCCTTAGCTCAACTCCATCATGATCATAGGCCTTGGATAATAAACCAACATTTGCATATTTCTTCCATATCCTAGCCTATCCTCAATGGTGTAATCAAACTCAAACAAGAGTATCATCCACCTTGCTAGCCTCTCTTCTACCTAAGGCTTGTTGAAAATGTACTTCAAAGCCTTGAGATACATGACAATGGTACCCTTCCCTCCAATAAAGTAGTGTGAAAATTTCTTGAGACCAAAACCTATCGCCAACCCTTCTCTCTTTGAGATTAAATAGTTCTTCTTTGTTGAGACCATCTGTGTACTAGCATAAACTATTGGATGATCATGCCTATCTTGGTCTAATTGAATCAATGTGCATCCTATAGCTACATTGGAAGCATTAGTGTAAAGGATGAAAAACTTACTCCAATAAGGTTTAACAAGAATTAGAGCCATAACAAGGGATTGCTTGAGCTCCTCAAAAGCTATAAGAGCCTCCTTGTTCTCTAAAATTACTATGTATTCTACATCTTCCTTCATGTAAATAGACAATGCATAAGCCTTGATGGAAAGTGAGAAGATCAACCTCCTATGGTACCCAACTATCTCCAAGAATTGATAAAACTTTATCAAGCTTGAAAGGAATGGAAGCTTTGAGATTTTCCTCACATTTTCAAGATCTATTGCTATTCTATCCTTGGAAATAATAAAGACCTTCTTCACAACAAAAGATACAATTTTTTGGATTGAGTGATACATTTGCTTCCTCTAAGCTTTCAAAACTTTGATCAAGTGCTCAAAGTACTCCTACTTGCTCCCATAGATTAAAAAAAGTCATCAATGAAATCTCTCTCAAATTTCCCAATGAAAGGTTCAATATCTTGTTCATGAACCATTGAAATATGGCTCTAACATTACAAAGTCCAAAAGGCATAGATTTGAAAGCATTAGTTCTCCAAGGTGTGGTGAATGTGGCGAGTTGTAGATACTTTGATGTGATCTTGAATTGGTTTAACTATTATAATCATCTCCAAAAGTGTACCTCTTGTGACTTGCAATCTCTTCCAAAATCTCATCAATGAAAGGCAAGAGGTAGTAGTCCTTCTTGGTAATAATATTGAGCTTCTTGAAATCAATACATATCCAAAGTGTAACAATATAGAATTTATAGATGAGTTAGTCAAGACTAATAAAGTAGTAAATAGGCCAAATTAGCCAAAAATTATAAAAATCTTCTAGAAGCATCTAAGAAGCTACTTGGTACCTTCTAACTATCAAGTAATGTGTATGCCAAGTGGTGATTTCTAGGAGGAAGCTTCTTGGGAAGCTCCTTGGCTAGCTTATCTTGCACACCAAGTAAATGACTTCTAGAAGCAAGCTTCTTGGGAAGCTTCTCAACTAGCTTAGCTTGCATGCCAAGTAGGTGGCTTCTAAAAATAAATCTCTCAAGAAACTTCCTTGTTAGCTTAGCTTGCACTCTAGGGAGGTGGCTTTAGGAATCTTCCTAAGAAGCTTCTCAATAGCCCTGTATCTTCCCTATAAATACCAAAGCCCAAGCTCTTGCTAAGCATTCAAGGTTTCACTCATTTCAAGAGATCCAATGTAAATTTCCTTTCTCTTATTTCTTTCCTTGGTCTTTTACACAAAGCTTGCCATTCTTCTTCTTCAAAATCATAATTAGAGACACCCATTCTGAATTCTTCATCTTAAAAATAAACTTTGTCTACTTGAGCGTATCAATCTCCTCCTTCACAACCAAAGCTATTGGTGGGCTAATATGGATGTTGCTTTTGGTAGATTGATCTTGCATGTGACTCTAACTCTTCCTATTGCTCCTCCAAGTTGACTTCCTTGAGATCCTCATAACTAAAGTAAACACATGGATAAACTTATAGACTTGAACTCCTCAAATCTTACCTTCTCCTTGGTAACTTTTAGACCATACTTGAGAGTAAATAGTCTCCTCTCTATCTCCTCTAATATCAATGGTGATTTTCCTTCAAAACCTATGACTGAGACACAAAGTCCATAGCATGCAAGGGATGCACATCTGAATCAGATTCACATTCATCCTCATCTAAAGAGGTCTCTTCTTCCATGTTAGCATCCACACTTGAAGCTCCTTCTTATAAATTTGATCCCAATTGTCAAAACATTGGAAAAATAACCCAATGGTTTGATGGCCCAGTTCTCAAGCATCCTTTGTGCCACTGATCAGCTGTTTGAGTTACTCTCAACCATAGCTTTCCAAGAAACAATCATAACTTGCATCCTTCAAAACTTGGAAAGTCATGGGATTTTGAACTCCATAACCAATACATACCTTGTCTATCACACCCATTGGTCAACCTTGTTGCTTGTTTTCCATGCTCATTATAAATGTTGAAGGTTTAGGAGTATCATACTCAACTTCTTCTCTAACATGGCATTCTCCATAGATCATTCATCAACAAGTCTATTGTTGATGTTTTGACCATTTATCCTTGTATCAATCTTGGAGTTATATTCCCAAGCCTCTTATGGTGCTAATTTTGCATCCACCATTGCCATTGATATTGGAGCCTTTGCTTTCTTCTTTATCTTGCTCCTTGTAGAACTCAAATCACCTCTAAGTTCTTTCCTCAAGGTAGGATTTAAAGCAAACAATTGACTCAGTATGATGTTAGTCTTGTGACTACCAACATCCTCCAACACATTATAGCACCATTGTTGCTTTGAGATCAAGAAATTATCCATCCTCAACTTCTTCCTTGGAGTCTTTGTTGATAATATTGAACTAGTAGTGCAAGTACTCCTTTTGGGCATTGGACTATCCTTTCTAGGAGTGAATTCTTGAGAAGATTGTATATCTTCTACAAAATGGGCTCTCTTCTTCTCTTGTGCCAAAAGCTCCAAGTTAAAATCTTTGGAGTTTGAGCATTCTCTTTCTCATACTTGCTCTACACCACATCTATGGATGCTATCCCCTTATCTCTATTTTTCATAAGAGGTACTTGGACTTCACCACCTCCCTCCTTATCTCTATTTTTCTCCTCATAACCTCTTTCTCCATGGTATATGGAATTTGGGCAATTCCTTTGGATGAGGCCTTTACCTCCACAACTGAAATAGTTTCTATCATTGAAATTACTAGCTGTTTGGGCTTCTCTATATTGATAGTTTCTATAGCCCCTAAGCTCTCTCCCAAAATTAGGTCCACCTCTCTTTTCTCCCATAGTTACACTACATTGATCTTGAGATCTACAAGTTACTCCGTGATAGTTTGAAGTGGATCTTTTGGCAAAGATGCAAGGACAAGAGAAATTACTACTTGTGGTGCCACCCTTGCTACCAAAAGGATCAGAAGCTTTATTATAATTGTAGAATTGTGGAGGATGTGCAACCTCCTTCACCACCAAATCACTCTCATCTCCTTCCAAAATCTCCTCCATACAAATTGCAATCTTTATAGCTTCTACCTTGGAATAAGATTTCTTCTCTCTCTAGTTTTTTGTCTATTCCTCTCTCCCATTATAAAAAATTAGAATATATACATGACTAGCACCACTTGAGATTAGTCCACTCTAGGTAATACAAAGGGTTTAGGTTGTTTCATGATTTATATGGTACAATCAAATCCAAAGGTGAAAATTAAGCAAACTCTCATGGATATTTTATCCATCGATTAAAAGATTATCTATGTCACTAATCTTGAGAGCTTTCTGATGAAAGTGATAGTTTCTTTGTAGCAGTACTATGATTCTCTCCAAGGTCCTTCACCAAGGTCTATAACAATGTTATTTCTCCATTAAAATCATGTCTCTTTGGAAGTCCTTCCACTCCACAAACCTCACACAACTCCTTGGTTCTAGATCTTTTTCCCCCCAATGTTGATGAAGAAGATCCAAAATACAATCCCAAGTCAGGTAAGCCTCTCCTTTCTCTCAATCTCTTTCTCTTAGGACTCAATAAATGTGAAATTTCCTTGTATCCCTTCTCTCCACATAAGAAGCACTTAGAATCACTTTTCTCTCCAAATGATGAAGGTCTTTGAATCCTCTCAACACTTTCTTCAAATTCTACTCTAAAACTCTCCTTTCTTCAAATCAGCCACTATTATCACTTCAACCCCTTAAGGAACCTTGTTTTACCTTAATTTCCATTTTGCATAGCCCTCCATGCTCCAAAGATGAGTCTTAACACTCACATATGCTTTTGGTCACACCAACACACTCCTAATTCATGAAAACTTAACTATTTAAATTGACTCATCCCCACATTGTCAACCAATTTTTCTCAAATTATGACTTTCACTCCCTTGAAATTTTGCATACTTGATAAGCATCCCAGGTTTTCCTCCCTTATAAAGTTTCAGTTCTTTTCATAGAGACATTTGGCCTAGGCATCTTTCTATTTAGAACACATTGTTCAGATTTGGTCTAAAAACCACCCCATCACTTTAGAAATTCATAACTTCCTTTGCAAGAATGATCTTTCTCCAATTCTTATGGCAAAAGCTAGGATACATTACATTGAATTTTCTTGGTTTCAAGACAATAAAATGAAAAATGAAAAATGAAAAAATGGTAAACTCTGTACAAAATTCCAAAGATATTGCAATTTGCAAGAATAGTTTACCCTACCATCTTCCAAAATTTCTAGCTTAGTGCATGTAGCAGCCCTTACAATGATTTTAAGTGTCCCAACTGAAAGATAATCCAAGCTATTATTTATGAGAATTTCAAGTCCAAATCTCAAACTTAAGGTTTTGTCCAAAATCATCATAATCTCCAAAATCTGCAATCCACCTCACATAATCTTTCCAAATCCTCTCATATGTATAATATATATAATATCAACTAAAAAGTATCATAATAAACTATAGGGTATATAGATGGATCCAAGTTCTCTTACTTAAGTTAAGCCTTCTCCTCCCCAAATGTTCTTTCCAAGTGAGTTCTCATAGCCTCCTTTTGCTTAATATATAATTGTATGCAAAACATTATCTTACCTTCTAGAGAGGACATGGCAATAGAACCACAAATGTGAACTTTCTTGTCCCTTAATTAGGATGAACCTCTAATTTCTATAAAGGTAGCACACCATAGACTAAGAAATCAAGGAACCCCAACTCCATCACACTCTTCCAAACTCCAAGGCACCTCCAAGACTCAAGACATTGCTTACTAGAGAACTCAATGAGAGAGAGATATTGGCAAATGAAAGGATTATTAATACCTCCTCACCCCTAGCTTACATACTTATGAAAAAGTTACACACCAAAGTTACTAATTATCAAAGTAATTCAAATTACCAGGCCAAAATTAAAATAAAGTCCAAAATTCTAAAGGAATATCAAAGCACATGAGAATAATCCCATGGATAGGTGATCTTATCCTCACCTATTAACTAAATCAAGGATAACTTCACATAGCCTATCCTTGGACCATAGAAAAATCCACACCAACAACGCTTGTGGGCTCAAGAGTTCTCAACTCTTTCCTCAAAGTCAAATAACTAGGAATAATACCAAATCAATACACTAGAAGAAAAAATAGTGATGCTCATTCTTTTCTCTCTCTCTATAATAAGGTCACTTTTATCTTAGCTAGGACTAACTCTAGCTAATCATGACTAATGTGGAAGCTAAGCTAAATTCCATATAAGTAATATTTTCCACTTCTCACAAGACCAAACTTAATATCCTTATAGAGCATACATGCATCAATGTGTGTTATAAGTCTAAGTCTCATGAGTGACAATCTTTATATGGTCAGTTTGATTTTGCATACATATTGCTATCCCAATGCCCTTGGACTCTTCATAAGCTCTTTGGGACTCATCTAACAATTCCCTAGTAATATTCAGTAATAATACACTTTGAAATAGAACTCCTCATCAAGATAATAACACTCAACCACTACTTCTCTATAGGACACAAGCCTATCTAACTTTGCAAATCTCTTTGCTCTAATCCTCTTTGTTATCATAAAGTGATACTCTTGCTCTTCTAGACTATGCTCTCTCTCAAGAAGAAGGCACTCCCTCTCCACTAAGTTTTCCTTTCTTGCTTGCGCCTCACTCTCTCCTAGCTTAAAACCTTCTAGCAATCTTTCTCTATCTCTCTCTCTCTCTCTTCAAATGTGATAGTTACTCATCACATCCTAAAGACATTCTCACCTCCTCTAACTTCTACACCATCTACAATGAGGTCCTCTAAAAGAACAACAAGGGAGTGTTCAATGACGTATAGAATAGACCAACACTCCATGACCATTTATAACATAATATGAGAGAAAGAGCACACAAGGATAGTAAGCAAGAATGAAAATAGAAAGAGTTTACAACTCTCATGTATATTATAGTGTACATACATATTGTAAACCTTAATAAAACTTGTACAGTGAGATTACAAGCTTGGGATAGTACCAACACACCTCTTCAAGCTCAATTCAATATCTTTTACATCAAAGCAAAGTTTAGAAGCCTCAAACTTATCTCTAAATGAAGCTTTTGTGAAAATATCAGCTATTTTCTCTCTTGTGCTAAAAAACTTAAGCTCAATCTACTTTGCAAGAACCTTCTACCTAAACAAATGATAGTGCACCTCAATCTGCTTAATCCTAGCATAAAACACAAGGTTAATAGCCAACTTTATGCTACTTATGTTATTTTTATACAATACAATGAGAAATAGACAGTCCATACCAACGTTAGAAAGCAAACTCCAAAGCCAAAAAATTCACAAGTCATATTAGTGGCTCCATAATACTCTACTTTAATGGATGATAGAGTTACATTGATTGCTTCTTAGAAGCCCAAATCAAAATAGCACTCCCAAGTCCAAACATATACCTAGAAGAAGATCTCTTTCAAGGACACTCCCTTTCCAATCTACATCAATATAACCATGTAGCATTCATGATCCACCAAAATTGTAGTGAAGGCCAAACTACATGTGAACTTCACATATTGGAAAATGTGCATGATAGCCTTAAAGTGATTGCATGAATTGGCTAACAACTCAAATTGCATAACTCAGTTTTGGTGATAATCAAAATGAGGAGATTGCCAACCATCTACCTATATCCATGAGGATCACCAAGCAGCTCACTATCATCAGTACCCAAGTGATGGTTATGCTCCAAAGGTGTAGTCATAGGCTTACACTCCAATAGGCCAAATCTCTTTAGCATGCCCGTGGTATATTGATGTTGCACAAGCCACATATCTTGTCTATCCATAATAAACTCCACATCTAAGAGATATTTAGGTCCACCTAGATCTTACATCTCAAACCAGGCCTTTAAGTACTCCTTAAGATGAGACACTAGTTTCTCATAACTACTAATGATAATGGCATCATCTACATAGACAGTGACTATGAAATCTTGATCCGCTTCTCTTAAAACATACAAGGTAGGATCAAAAGGACAAATGGCAAACCCATGAGCTACCAAGAAGGAAGTAATCTTTGCATACCAAGCCTTGGGTGACCCCTTCAAGCCATAGAGCAATGTTTGCAACTTGTAACTCAAGATGGAAATCATGCATCCTCAAAACTAGGTGGTTGCACCGTGTAGACCTCCTCCTCAAGATCACCATTGAGAATGCATTCTTGAATTCCATCTAATGTAGCTGCCATCCCTGCTAAATTGCAACTACAACCATTGTATGAATGGTTGTCATCTTGGAAATGGGACTAACTTCTCATCATAGTCCATGCCAACGTATTGAGCGTAACCCTCTGCCACCAAGTATGCCTTGTATATGCTCACAAGGCCATCAGAATTACACTTTATATAGGAGACCCATCTACAACTGATAGCCTTATGATCAAAAGGTAGATCCACTAACTCCTATGGTGATCAAGAGTAGCAAAGGTTTTCTTGTATGGAAAATACCCATTTTTTCTATTGTAGAACCTCTCTTTAGGGGCTAGTTCATACTCTTGCAAAATGGTAGTCATATATGCATGATGTGTAATAAAGGAAACCTTAATGCAAAAATTGGCTAGTAGGGTGTTTCACTTGTTGAGACTATCTTGGACTAAGTACTCCACTAGTCATGTCCCCTTGCATTGCTTCTGATTGAGTAGGTATATTCCCTAAGATGACATCCTACTTACAAGTATTGCGTGTAAAGGCAAGCATGCATTGGAGAATGAATTTATCATCTTCACCGGTAACAACTTAATCAGAAGTGGATATAGTAGTAGACACACAACCTTCTTAATTAGTTGATTGGAGAGTAGACTGAACAACCTCTCAAGGTGCCCCAATAGATACAAAGGAAGAAACAGCATAAATAGTACTCCTTGGCCTTACAATAGGTGGCATTGAAAACCAAACAATGGGAGCTAACACAAACCAAGAGGCTAGCCCTTCAAAAGTAACATCCATGTGAACATAGAACTTTTATGTTATGGGACTATAACATTTATACCCTTTGGAATCTAGAGCATATCCAAGGAAATTATACTTCTTAGCCTTTGGATCTAAGTTCTTATGCTTCTCATCAAGAATATGTACATAAAAATACAACCAAAGACCTTGAGGAAGGAATATTTAGGCTTACTTCCTATAAAGGCCTCCAAAGGTACACAAGAGAAAACTCTAACTATGTTGAGACTCAAGTTCTCTATGGGTGTAAACTAGTTTAGGGCTAGGCTAAACTTGTATAGCATTGTGTTCCCACTTAATATACTTGTTATAAAGTTAGTTAGAAAGCCACCACCTATATGGGCTACTAAGTTCTTGGCCTACCCTCTATGTGGGTAGCACATTGTTCTTTGATCTATATATATACTAGGAGCATTGTCTACCTACTTATTCTCTTTGTTCATCTATACTCTCTCTCTCTCTTGTGTGAATTTGGAGTTTCTTGATATAGTATCAGAGTGATAGAGAGCAGGGAGAGCCTTGGATGGATGCTGGTACAAGGTAAGCAAGAGAAGTGCAGCTTGGAGAAAGCAATCCTTACTATGGTGTAGTAGCACAATGTGTTTCTGAGCCTAGAGTTCCATTAGCCAAAAGATGGTGAAGAGAGGTGTCAACAATACACCTTGCCAAAACTTTCATTGCATTTTTGAGGGCCAAGATGACATTTTTGACCAAAATGACATCACTTGGGCTTTAAGGGTTATCTTGCTTAGAAGGTTCAAATTTAGTTGTCTATGAAGTTTCAGCAGAATTGGAGATTTGACCAAAAAATAATTCAAAGGCCAATATCTTCCAAATAGAACCTTCCTAGATTCCATCCATAGGAAATAATTTGGTGCAAAGTTTTTTTCATTTTAAGGAGTCACATATTTTTTGCCTTTTAACTCTAAAATTCACATTTTCTTGGCATATTTTTCCTTTGATATCCATCACAAAGGCCTTTTTATGGTAATTGTACTTTGAATGGATGTTTTTCTTGTGTTTCATGACATATTCCTGACTTTTTGTCTTCTTTCAGAATTGATAGACATGCACATTTAGGAAGGTGCAAAGTTGAGAGCAGAGTTGATAATGTGCATGAGGAGGTATACTCAATCAGAGCACATAGTTGGGTTGTTATTCTTTTGAGTAAAGATCAACCATGGTTGAATTTAGTGCAAGCTCCATACAAGCAAGAAGCTTGACAAGGGCAACTATGAAATATGGAAATTTCACATGAAATATTTTCTTCTAGGACAAGAACTATGAAAACTTGTCACAAGGAAGGAGATGAAACCAAAAGGAGATGATAAGAGCCAAGAGGTGAGAAAATGGAAGAAGCAACCCAACCAAGTCTTGCATTACCTTATGATTTTATTTTTGCCTTTATGTGTGGCCATGTTTAAGATACAAAGACACCACAAGGTGCATGGGAGGCAATTGGAAGGATGTTTGAGACATCTACCAAGGCATACAAGTTGCCACTGAAATAGAAGCTTAATGTTGTCAAGCTGGGATTGAAATCTATGAACAAGAACATTCTATCCACAAAGGGTATTATTAGCTAACTTGGAAGCATTAGAACCACAATAGATGATGAGAATTTGAGCATGATCACTTTACAAGGATAGGATCCTTAGTTCCAATCTTCTCAAACATTAATTTTTGTGCATGAGACGTTTCTTTCACTTCAAGATCTGACTCCCTTATTGGTAAGTGAAGAGATGAAGTTGTTAAGAAATTAATGGTCTTCCTCAAATTTGCATTAGCAAGATCAAGCTCTATTTGCAAGTACAAGTAGAGGTAGGGGCCACAAATTTGTTTTTGGATATTGGAGTTTCCCATACAATGGTGATGGAGGAGGAGCACCTTATCATGGACATCAACATCAACAACCAAGTTGTTACTAATACAACAAACTAGCCCAACCAAAATAGAGTCAAGATTCAAACAAAAGCAAAGGCTACAACCCTCTTGGGTGATGTAACTATGGTGGTGTAAAAGGCTTCTTTACTTGTGATTTTCATAAGAGGCAACAACAACCATATTGGCCAAGGCTACATTGCTCACCAAAATTCATAGCTTCTGAGTTTTACAACTATGATGATCTTGAAGAAGAGAACCTATTGACAATGACCTATGTCATAGGATGGTATAGCATACTGAGTACTGGTACATTGACTCCAAAGCCAACAACCACATGACTCATCAAGATTGGGTTCAGTCATCTAGAACCAATTCAACATCCTATTATTGTTGTTACAGCTGATGATACCCAACATCAAGGGTATCAAGTTTTGTTTAATCCAAAGGGTTGTGTGATACAAAGTAGAGCTATGCAAACATTGATAGCTACAAGGACTAGATGTGGTAGGGTGTTCAAACTAGATATCATAATGCCTCAAATTCAGGTAGCAATATATGGACAAAGTGGATCACATGTAATTGATATGAAAATTTGGCATAAGCGCCTTAGCCACATGAATCTCCAAGAGTTGAAGAATTCTCCAAACACTATCATAGTTACTAGTATTTTGCAATTTACATATACCAATAGTTCAGAGATTTTCCCTGCTTAACAGTTTGGAAAATAAGCTAGACAGCCCTTTTGGTCACCAAGGAAAATGTGCAACCAAACAATTTGAGTTGGTGCACAATAATGTATGGATAGCTTTGAAATCTAGCTCAAACATATCTCAATGTTTCATGTCCTTCATTGATGATTTTTCCAAATTCACTTGGGTGTATTTCTTGAAGCAAAAATCTGAAGCATTTTTTTTTCCAAACCTTCAAGACCCTTGTAGAAAAGCAATGAGGACAACATATCTTTTATTTCAAGTTAAATGGAGGAGGTGAATACCTATCAGCAGATTTCAAAATTTTTTTGCAACATCATGGAATCCAATGCTAACAGAGCTATAGTTACAGTCCACAAAGAATGGCATCACAAAACACAAGAATTATCATATACCAAAGGCCACACAACCTATGCTAAACATGACTCATATGCCTAGAAGCCATTGCATGTGCAATTTACTTGATGGATAGATGTCTATCAATAGTAGTACCTTCTTGCAGAGGATTTTACAAGCAATAAGCCTGATCTTTCACATTTGACAGTCCTTGGTTGTTTGTGTTTTGTGCACATTCCAAATGAGAAGTGTAGCAAGCTTGATCCCAAAGGTATGCAATGTATATTCTTAGGCTACACTTTCTAGGCAAAGGGATATAAATGTTATGATCTCTCCACAAAAAAGCTTAATGTGTCCAAGGATGCTGTGCTTTATAAGGAAAAGGCTTGGTATGCACCGCTAGAGCCAATTCTTACTCCTTGGTTGCTATCTAAGGGGGAGAATGTTGACCAGTAGAAAAAACTATTTGATGGTAGTGGAGTGAGAGAAGCTTCAAATGTACAATGTCCTTGGTCTGGTAGAGTGTGCTATTAACCAAGTCTGACCTAAAACCTAGCAGTAGTGTAAGCTCTGATTCTTGTACTTTAGATTGCCTTGGGGATGCCACAAGTGCAATGGAAAATGCAGAAGGTAGTGTTGATAGTTCTACAATAGACCAATTGCATCAACGTTTGAGTAGAATCAGACATCCAACTCAAAAGTTCATGCATGAGGGTTTCCTTGCCTCTTATCATGCACATATAGTGAATTCACTCCAAGACCATTGGGTGGTAGCGATGGATGAGGAGATTGCTACCCTAAGGCAACAACAAACATGGGAGTTAGTGGACTTACCACTTGGTAATTTGCTGGCAATTTAAGATGGCAATTTGATGGCAATTTGCCATATATGGGTGTACAAGATCATGCAAAACTAGGATGGTTTTGTGAGCAAGTACAAGGCCAGGTTGATAGTCAAGGGTTATGCACAAGAGCATGAAATAGATTATGATGAGGTGTTTAGTCCTATTGCTAAGATGGCTACTATTTGAATAGTAGTAGCAATCATGACTATTAAGCATTGGAAGTTGCATGTTCAGATGAATGTGAAGAATACCTTCTTGAATGGAGATCTTCAAGAAGAGGTGTGTATGGTACAACCACTTGGGTATGAAGACCTAGGTTCTCTAGCTCTAGTGTGTAGGTTGCAGAAGACCTATATGGACTCAAGCAAGCTCGTAGAGCTTGGTATGGTAAGATCAATGGTGTCTAGCAGGCATTTAGATTCAAAGTGTGAGATCCACATTCCTCATTTTATGTACTAAGAACAACAAATTGTGCATTTTCATTATGATCTATGTGGATAATTTGATATTGAGTGGAGGATGTGAGAAGCGGATTTGGAAAATTAAGCATAGATTGTAGGCTAAATTTGAAATGAAGGACTTAGGAGAGTTAAGATACTTTCTTGCAATCAATTTTATCATAGATGGTGAAGATATGTGGCTATTGTTGTGACAATATGCTATTAATATGCTTGCCAAGTATGGTATTACTACTTGCAAGCCAATCTCCACACCCTTAAAATAGAATTTGAAATTGAGTCCTATCGAGGAGGAGTTGCTTGAAGATCCTATTATGTATAGATGAATGGTGGGAAGTTTGATCTACCTCACTATTGCTAGGCCAGACTTGAGCTATAATATGGGGCTTGTGAGTCAAATCATGCAGATTCTCGGAAGCCAAATCTTGATATAGTTTGGTGATTATGCGGTACGTGAAGTTCACTATAGATTTTGGACTTCATTATGTATGTAGGCACAAAGAATGTGTAGCTGTGTGGGTCTAAAACTGCAAATTTGGTAGGGAATACTTTGGACAAGCAGTCCACATCTAGATATGCTTTCAATTTGGGGAGCGCAACAATTAGTTGGTCTTCAAAGAAGCAAGCTACTATGTCCTTGTCCTCTTGTAAGGTAGAATATAGAAGTGCAACCAACATTGCATGTAAGGTAGTTTGGCTTCAAAGGTTACTTGCTGACATTGGTGTATGTGTCTTTGGTGCAATTGTTATCTATCCAGATAACAAGATTAGCATTAAACTTTCTAGTATCCCATGTTTCATGCTAGGACAAAACACATTGAGGTGCAACATCACTTCATTAGGGAGAAGGTACTAGCAAGTGAGGTAGATCTCATATTTCTAGGCACAAATGGGTGTGTAGTTGATCTCTTTACAAAGGCTTTGCCTAGAGATACATTTGACAAAATCCAAGATCAGTTAGGTATATAGTGCATTGATAGGAGCTTGAGGAGGAGTGTTGAGGTTCCAAGCTCTCTATAGGTGTGAACTAGTTTATAATGAGCTGAATCTGTTTAGCATAGCATTCCCACTTGTGGTGCACTAGGTTTTTGGCCTACCCTCCGTGTAGGTAACACATTGTTCTTTGATATGTATATACACTAAGGAGCATTGCCTACCTACTCATTCTCTTGGTTCATCCCCATTCTCTCTCTTGTATGAGTTTGGAGTTTCTTGACATATTGGTGATTGATTCATCAAATACACTACATATGCAATACCTTCAGCCCAATAAACCTTGAAATTTACTTTCATTAAGCATGGCACTTGTTGCCTCAATTATGTGACAATTATTTTTCCCCACAACTCTTCTTTGTAGTGGACTATAGGAGCACTTCTTCTATCTCAAGATACCTTGATATCTCAATTAGTAGTTAAATTCTAGAGAAAGGAACTCTCTTCCTCCATCAGATCTCAATTGAAGGACATGAAAACTAGACTACTTCTCTACTAGTCTTTGGAATGTCTAGAATGCGGAAAGGACTTCTACAAAATTCTTGCTTTTTAGAAAGTAGACCCAAATGTAGCAAGAGTAGTCATCAATAATAGATACAAAGTAGTGACAACCAATTAAGCTCAATTCTGAAGTAGTCCATGCATTGGTATACACCAATTCAAGGAGTTTGCTAGCATATCTACCTTGGCCCTTAAAAGGGTTATCTAGCCAAATTGACATGCTTTACATATATAATATGTATCAATAGAAAAAAGTTTGGGTAACCCAAAGACCAAACCAAAAGAAAGAAGACCCTTCAACCTTTGGAGGTTTATATGCACAACTCACTTATACCAAATGGCAATGTAAGGCACTATTTTACTCTTTTGTTCATACATGAAAAATGGCAAGGGAGGTATAGATTATTAAGCTTAAAATATCTACTATTCCTACTACCTTGTGCTATAAGGTTATCATCAACATCTTCAATAAAGCATCTATCTGTCTTGAAGCACACTTGCATACCATGCTCTACCAACTATCCTAAATATAGCAAGATTTTGGATATGGTAGGCACATGGAGAAAATTTTGAAACCCTTGAAATGAATAATGTGCACTAGAGAGAAAAATGTGACCTGGCTGTTGGATCTAGTGCTTGGTGTCATCTCTTATCACCATATATTGTGGAACCTTCATAGGCTGAGAGGTAGTGAACCAAACTAGATGTGGTGTCATGTGGGTAGTGGCATCCAAATCAATCACCAATCAACTTTAGGTTGGAACATTCCACTACTCTGATAGGTGACTACTAATATCTACTCTTGGTCTTCTTTGTAAGCATAATCTTGTTGCTTGCACAAGTGATTCTACTTCTTGAAGCAAAAATTGGCAATGTGCTCTTGCTGGTGATAGTAGTTGTAAGTACCAAGAGTTAGTTGTCTATTTTGTCTCCCAGTATTTTGCATTTGGTATTGCAATGCTCTACATCCACCACTAACTTGACTGTCAAAATTCTGAACACCACCTCTTGCAAAATTCTTGCCTTGATCTCTAATTCAAAATGCTCTAATCTCTACAAAATACAAGCATTTTGGGATATTGGATAAGAAGGAGGAGCTAGCACTCTGCAACAATTGTACCTCCACACCAAGTAGCATCATAACCAACTCATGTCACTTTGGGAGTGGCTCTTAAGTAGAATTGATCTCAAAAACTACTTGTAGTCTTGTGTTAGACCTTGGAGCAAACCTCAATAGTTATCATAGTTGGATCAATTATCACCCTCATAAAGGAAAGTTAATCCACAAGGCTCTTCATATAGTTAACATAATTGTTGATGCACATTGAGCCTTTCTTAGTTGTATTGAACTATTGTAGTAATTGCAATTTTCTAGAGCATCCCAAGCCACGGAGAAGTAAGGTCTTGAATGTGACCTATAATTGACATAGACTGAACATGTAATTCCTAGATTGATAGGATACACATATCTTGACCCATAGAGTCTAGAAAACAATATTTCTCAAAATTTACCTTACCCAATATTGTAGCAAAGAAATGCATGACACCATCGACTGACCCAGAAATTTCCATAGTGAAAAACCAAATGATTGCAATTTCTTTAGTGCCTTTGGTTGACCCTAAGGCGTATCTTTGGTTTCACCAAAAGTGACCTTTTGCTCCAAGAAAAAAGTTCTTTTGCCCTCCAAATTGACTGCAAAAGTTCTCAAAAAGCACTATCAATGGTAGAACAACCTCTAAATGTCAAAAAAATTGAATGTATACCAAATTCAATGATTTTGAACCAAAAATATCTATGACTTGGGTGCATTAATTTAGGGCAAAAATTGTGATGTTTACTTCTAAATTGTGATTTCAGCTCAAAAAATGGTGCAAACAATGATTCAAATCACATCAATTGAATCCTTGAACTCTCTAGCTGCTTTCATCTATCTTTCTCTAGTTGCATACCCTTAATAAGCCTCCTACTAAGCCTCCTACTAGCTCTAATACCATAATAAATGGCACATGGACAGGACTAACACTCCAAGACCATCCATGGACCATGAGAGAGAGCACACACAATGAAGGTAAACAAGAATGAAAATAGAGAGAGTGTACTCCTCTCATGTGTATATATATGGTACATATGTATCTTAAACCCTAATTCAACTATACATTGAGAAGTAAGTCACTACAAGCTTGGGATAAAATCAACAAGAAGGGAGTCCTCTCAAGGAACAACATGAGATGGTGTGCAACATAAGGATGGTGACCTATGCACAAATACATATCAATATTAAATCAAATTATTGATGTAAGACCATAAAGAAACTTATAAAACTCCATATATTAAATACTATATATAGTCATAAAAATGCAAAAAAAGATGTTTTAAGAAGGGATCACAACTCTACTCTCACTTACCCTCCTCATCCTTATGTACTCCTCTACATCCTCAATGATCTCCTCCTATTGGGTGCTTTTGCATGTCACCTTGTCCTCACCATGAGTCTATTTCCCAAGAATAGATGTATGAGAAACTATCCTATAAAGTTCAACTTGAACCGTCTACCATCCACATGTTGGAGCTACTTCTATAAGAACAAGAACTCACCTTAAAGGGCAAGAAGCATCAACTTTGCCCAATCATAATCCTCTATAGTAGACCTTGAAACCTTGGACTTCACATTGTGGATGACGTGCCTATATTACACCTTTGACCTTCTCAATGAGATGAGAAGCAAGCTTAAAATATAGGAAAATGGTCTCTATGCATTGCCTAGCCAAATATCTCTTGGTTGGTGCGGCGCCCACCTTTTTGCAAAAGTTTTAGTTGTGTGTTATTTTATTATTTTTTGATGGAAGAGGAGCAAGATAGTTTTATGTTTAGGGAAGAGAACTCTTTTATGAGTTGGCTTTGGATTTCATATGTGTGCTTCTTTGGAAGTGAAGAAGAAATCATTAAAGAAAGGACAAGTATGAAGAATGGATAAGTACAAAGAGTAAAAATGATAATAATATTTGCAATTAAATCCTTTTGGAATCAATGACCATAGACTAATTTAAATGATGCTACCAGCAAGGATAAATAATTGCCACCAAAGTTGATTGTGCCAATTGGAGAGTTTGCATAATGTCTTGCCCATTGAGGACCATTATAGAAGAATCCTTGTCTATAAAATGAATTTCTAATAGATCAATTTTCACTATTGCCTAAATATTTTTGTAATAACTATATAAAAAATTGCCTGAGTAATCCTTCTCTTTTTAGTTATCAATATCTTTGCAATTAAGAACCCTTGTTGTTAGCTATATTATGAGGGCAAAGAAAACGATGAGGAAGATCCGTGAGGTGATACTTTAATCCCCAAGAATTAACAAATGGGCAATGAGAACTATGAGTGATCTACTCCAAAGTAACCATTTGATCTTTCTACTTTGGAATTGAGAATTGGGTTTTCTCCTAATCATTCAAGAGATGTGGAGAAGAAGTGAGAGAGCAACAGAAGATCTTTGTGGGAACCTTTACAATTGGATAATCCTAGGAGCACTAGAGGATATAACCCAAGGCAGGTGTTAGACCTCTAGAGGCAATAATGTTGGACAATAAATTCAGGATGATATGACAAAAATCAATGTAGTTATCAAGAATTCCTTTGTAGGAAAGAATTTGACAAGTTATGGTTGGAAGGTTCATACTTACAAGGGCCTTGCTTGCCAATTTCTTGTTCAGTCTATTATGAGACTATTTTGTCCAAAATGACCTATCTACCTAACTATAAGCCAGGCAATGTTCTTCAAGCAGTTATTTAGGGATGAACCTATCAATTGTGCATATATATTCCAAAGAAGGCCCGCTCCATGATTAAGGAACTTAAGGAGGAGGATGCAGCTACTTACTTGGCTCCATTTCCCATTCACTTCTACATGGAGTGAATTTGCTAAGCAAAGATGAGAGGAGGAGGTTTGGCTCTTACTTTAGATTTGTAAAAGACCAAGACTGAGGAGAGAAATAAGAGAATGGAAACTCACATTGGGACACTTGAATGTGGGAAAGCTCCAAATGCCTAGCATGAGCTTTGGCTTTGGTATTTATATGTAGCATACAAGGCCCTTGAGAAGCTTCTCAAGAAGCTTCCTCAAGCCACTTCCTTAGAGTGCAAGCCAAGTTAACTAGGAAGCTTCTCAAGAAGCTCGCTTCTAGAATCTGCCTACTTGGCGTGCAAGCTAAGCTAGTTGGAAGCTTCTAGAAGCTTCCTTCTAGAAGCTGCTTACTTGAGGTGCAAGCTAAGCTAGCCGGGAAGCTTCCCAAGGAGCTTCCTAGATACTTCCAGAATATTCTAGGCTAATTTGTCTTATGTACTACTTTGTAAGCCCAACTTACTTTGTCACTAAACTCCTTATTGTTACATATTCCCCTGCCGCTAGTTGGTGATGTCCTCATCGCCAATGAAGCTTCCAATTCCTAGATGGTCGTCTGTGCATTTTGGAGGTGAGAAAGAGGTTCCCATGTGGCATCATGAAGGGGTACACTTTCCAAAGGACCTTGTACTCCATATGTTGGGACGGCCTTGTTGAATATGGCGATGTGCAAAGATACGATCAACTTTGTACTCCTCATGATCATTGATAGTGACAAGAAGAGGGGGAGGTTGGACTCAAGAGGAAAAGGAAGAGGGGTTAGGAACAAAGGGTTTCAACTTGGAAACATGAAAGATAGGATGGATACGCATGTGACAAGGCAAGGCAAGTTGATAAGCAACAGGAAAGACAATTTGGGTGATATCAAAGGGTCCTATCCAATTAGGTGCAAGTTTACAAACTTGGGTATCAAGTGGGAGAGGGAGTTTACTAGAGGATAGCATGACTTTATCACCAACTTCAAAAGTGAGATCACAATGATGGTGGTCCGCATATTGTTTCTGGCAATTTTGAGCAACAAGGAGGTGAGACTTGGCTTGTTGGAGATATTGGGATATAGTGGTCAAGAATGTGGAAGTATGAGGAACCTAAGATGGAAGGGGAGCAAGAAGAGAATATGGAACAAGTGGATCTTGGCTAAAATTGAGAAAGAGAGGAGAAAATTTGGTGCTTGCCTGTTTGGAATTGTTGTAGGCAAATTCTGCAGCTGCAAGACATTCATCCCAATTGGTATGGTGGACATTGACAAAGGCAGGTAACATATCCTCCAATGTACAATTTGCATGTTTGGTTTGGCCATCAGTTTGAGGATGATAGGCCGTGGACAAAGCAAGCTTGGTACCGAGTATCTGGAAGAGTGCTTGCCAAAAATTCTTGGTAAATCAATGATCACGGTCGAAGATGAGTACATGTGGCATCCCATGATGCTTGAAGACAATATCGAAGTAGATTTGCCCTAAGATTGGAGCATCCATGGTATTACAGGTTGGTGCCAAGTGGATTTGCTTACTAAGCTTATCTACAAACATCCCAATTGCGATGTGTCCTTGTTTTGTCTTTGGCAAGGATGTGATGAGATCCAAGCTCACATGCTCCCATCAAGCAAATGGAACGGCAAGTGGTTGAAGGAGTCCACTTGGCTTTTGGTTGCTGGCCTTGTGACATTGGCAGCTCTCAAACAATCAGACAAATTCTTGAACATCTTGTGTCATGTTGGGCCACCACCATTGACGTTGGAGGGTACTCAAGGTCTTGTCTACACCCATCTGACCAGCGATGGGTAAATCATGGGCTTCTTGAAGGCGTACAAGTCAAAGATCACCTTTAGTTGGAACATACATCCGGTCCTCATAGAATAAAAGGCCCTCCTTGATGGAGAAGGTGTTGTACTCCTTATCACATGCTGTAAGGTGACCATGTACCATTTGGAAGAAGGGATCTTGGTGTAGAGCTAACTGAAACTCGTTTTGGACCTTGGAGTCAACTGACACTAATGAAATTGCCGCTCTGATGAGAGGAAGAGACTTCAAATGAGGTCATCATGATAAAGCATCAAGGATGACATGGAACCAACCTGATTTGTACTCAAGTTTGATGTCATACAGTTGGAATTGTTCCTCCCATTGATGATATCAACTCTTCATGTGTTCCAAGTGTAAGGTCTGCAACAATGGTTTGTGATCAGTTTGCATGATCACTTGTTTCTCCAAGAGATAATGCCTCCATACCTTGGTGGCATATACCATTGCAAATTGTTCTTGATCTTGAGTAGAGTAGTTTTGTTCAGCCATATTGAGTCGTCAAGACACAAAGGCAATGGGATGGAGTCCATTTGGGAATTCTTGTTGCAACACGGCTCCAATTGCAAAGTTAGAAGCATCAAAATCAACCACACAAGGTAGTTGAGGATCATATGGTTGAAGAATAGGTCTTGAAGACACCATATGCTTTAACTTTTGGAATGCTTCTTCATGCTTGGTGGTCCACTGGAAGCTCAAGTTCTTTCCCAAGAGGTTAGTCAATGTTGCAACCACATGAGCATAATAATGGATGAACCGTTGGTAAAAACTAGCCAATCCATTGAATGCCCATACTTCTATAGCATCCTTTAGGGTAGGCTAATCAGCAATGGCCTTGATTTTCTCTTCTTCCATCTTGATCCCCTCTGATGAGATCTTATGACCCAAGAAGGTAACCTCCTTCTGACAAAAGGCACACTTCAACTTCTTGCTAAACAACACTGTAGTAAAATTTCCATTGTCGTAGTTTTCTTAGGACTTCTTGCACATGATTCACGTGTTCTACCTCTATCTTACTATAAATTAAGATATCATCCAAGAACACCACCATGGACCGATCCAATAGTCCATCCAACACTCAATGCATCTGATCCATGACGATTGCTGGAGCATTAGTGAGTCAAAAAGGTAGAAATCTCCACTCAAAATGACCATACCTTGTACGAAAGGTAGTCTTTTGCACATCCTTTCTATCAATAGGAATTTGCCAATAGCTGCTGCAAGATCCAACTTGGAAAAGTAGTGTGCTCCACTTAGTTGATCAAGAAAATCATCGATCCAAGGCAAGGGATATGCATTCTTCATGGTTTGCTTATTGAGCCCACGGTAATCAATACAAAAACAAAGTCCTCCATCGTTCTTTGGAACAAATAGTACCGGTGCTCCCTAAGGAGAGGTACTATGTTTTATGAAGTCCTTCTGTAAGTGTTGTTTACAACTCCTCCAACTCCTTTGGTGAGAGCCGATAGATCGGTCTACTCATTGGAGTACTCCTTTGCAATAACTCAATCTTGGTGTTGGTTCTTCCACTTGTGCATATTGTATTGGTAAGCTTGGTGTAAGTTGAGGTCAAGACCAAGTTGTTGTAACCAAGGAATCAAAGCACTCAGCCAATTGCATGGCTTCTTCTATGTTTTGTGATTCTCACATGGTCACCTCCAATTTGGTTTGTGACTTTAATCCTTGCACAAATCAATCCAGAACTTCTCCTTCTTGTATATCTGGAATTTGCATGATGATGTTCTGAAATTGTGTGATATAGCCTCTTATGGAGCCAATCTGCTTCAACCTTGCCAATTTATCTTGTGCGGCTCGGAGGGCATTCATAGTTTTAAATTGACCAAGTATTGCATCCTTGAATTTTGTCCATGTCAAGATTGGTACAACCATATGTCGTTTAGCTCACTCCACTCGGAATCACCACCAAAGTTTTGCCACACCATCCAATTGGCTGGAAGCCAAGAGAATCTATTTTAGTTCATCTTGAAGATTGGTGACTTCAAAGTAATGTTTGAAATCAAAACCAAAATTCTCCATTGTGCCCGGAAGATTCTTGCCTTCAAACACCTTGGGTTTTGGAAATCAAATACAATCTTCTCCATCTTGGATTGGCGCTCTCTCAATATGTTCTTGTTGTTGTTGGTCTTGTTCATCCAACAATCGAGTAAGGTGCTTGATTTGTTGTTGCATTGCAAGGATAACGTCCAGTATTGCCGCCATAGCTACTACTCTATCCTACTACTCCTAATTTATGTAATTGATTAACACATAGATACAACATGTCCACCTTTCTCCATAAGCGACAACCGGAAGTATCAAGGGTTCCTCAAACACGATGATCATATGTAGAAAATCCTGCCCAAAACATGAGGTGATGAATTGTGTGAAATGGTGCTTGGGTAATATCTGGACATGAAAATCCCAATGGTTTGGTAGAAGTGGATTTAGTGGTCCATAAGTTCCATCCATCCTATTCCTGCTCTGATACCAATGTAAAAGACCAAGACCAAGGAGAGAAATAGGAGAATGGAAACTCACATTGGGACACTTGAATGTGGGAAAACTCCAAATGCCTAGCATGAGCTTTGGCTTTGGTATTTATATGTAGCATACAAGGCCCTTGAGAAGCTTCTCAAGAAGCTTCCTCAAGCCGCTTTCTTAGAGTGCAAGCCAAGTTAACTAGGAAGCTTCTCAAGAAGCTTCCTTCTAGAATCCGCCTACTTGGCATGCAAGCTAAGCTAGTTGGAAACTTCTAGAAGCTTCCTTCTAGAAGCTGCTTACTTGAGGTGCAAGCTAAGCTAGCCGGGAAGCTTCCCAAGAAGCTTCCTAAATACTTCCAAAATATTTGAGGCTAATTTGTCTGATGTGCTACTTTGTAAGCCCAACTAACTTTGTTGCTAAACTCCATATTGTTACAAGATTAGACGAGTACTTCTTAGCTCAACACCAAGAACTCTCCATGATTAGAATTACCAAGATGTAGATGTAAAGTTTCTCTCATTAGAAGAATTTGTGGAAGTGAAGGAGATAATAGTGGTAGCCATCCACAAGACGAAAAGGAAACCTTCTACTAATGTGAATGTAGAGAGACCACCAAAGAGAGCAAGGAGAAATCCTCAAGTGGTGAAGGTTTCTTCCAATGCACAAGAAGCAAATGGTGAAGACATTGAAGAAGAAACCAGATATGATATTGCAAAAGAAGAACTTACTTTGCAAGGCACTTAGTCAAATTTGGAGGAGGAAGGAGATGATCAAGTGGAAGTGGAGTCAATCCTTCCAAAAGAGGCAAAAAGAGACAAAGAAGAAGAAGAAGAAGAAGTAGCAATTAAAGAACAAGAAGATCAAATAGACTTTTGACCAAAAGAGCTTACAAGTTCACTCAAGTAAGACCCAATGAAAAAGTCTAAGATAAAGACCAAGTGGACATGGAAGGTGAAGTAGGGGAGATCTCATGCACATTGCAACAAGAAGAAGAAGGAAGATAATTTTCTTTTCATAAGTAGTTTTTGGCACTACTTGTAGTGGATGGGGCAGATTTGAGAGTAAGTTCAATAGGACAAACTCTTAGGTTCTTCAAGAGGATTCTCCTTCATTATAGAGAGTAATTGCCCAAGATAAATACAAAGTCAGGAGGCATAATACCTCACTGATTGAAGAACATAAAACATACAAAGAAGATGCTGAAATAATGTAGGGAGAATTAAGACCTCTTTGGATAGAAGGAAAGCAGATTAGCAAGACTCAAAGAAAACCTGCAAAAGAAAGAAGAGGAGAAGACAATCATTGAGGGACAATAAGCAAACAAAAAGGCAACCATTGTTTATTTGGAACAATAGATGTTTGAATACCAAAAAGAAGTAGCAATCTAGATTGAATTACACATAACAAACTACATGAGGAGAAAGATAATAGAGCTCCTATCAAAGCCAATATATGGATGAAATTACCATTGAAATCAAAAGAACTTATAATCATTCAAAGGAAGAAATGATAACAATTACTCAAGAGTTAAAAAGACTAGGGATCAAATGTTAGAACTCCATAAGGAAGTTGAAAATAGGCAAATTCACCAAGGTGAAGATCCATGAATTGAAACTTTAAGCTCAAACTCTTAGTGCTCAAGTATATGATAATCCCAAACTAAAGCAGGTATACTTGAAGTTAAGAGAACATATAGAGAGGAAGCTATAGGAAACTTGTGATATAGTAGTACTAGAAATCACATATTGCAAAGTTAGTTCTTTGTACTAGAGTACTACAAAGAACCCTTCACTAAATGAAGATTCTTTGTAGTTGTACATTTATTCTTTGGTGTGTACTTTTTCAAGTATACATCCAAAGAGAACAAGATAGAGTTTCTTTGGAGAGAACTAAAACACTTCCCCAAGACATGTGTTAGTTATTTCACAATTTAATGTCATCAAATTAGGAAAAGGTAAGATAATAAGATCTTGATTGTATAGTCCAGATACAAAAAGTGCAATTTTGAGAGATCTTAGCACTTTTACACCCATCAGATTTCTTTGTTTAGGAGTAGCAAAATTATTTAAGGCTTTCCTATCACTATAAATATACATTCAGTCCATGTAAGAGAGCTGAAGGAACTTCATAGTAGGAACTCAAGTAGCTAAGTGTGTGTGATTAATAATACTTGTAGCTAGGGTCTATGATCCACGGTAATTCTAAGGGAACAAAGAAATGCATTGATGGGTTTTAAGTGAGCTATAGTGTTACAAGTACCACAAAAATCAAGGAGTGTAGATTTACCACCAATGAAAATAACCTTTGTAGTTGTGTTGAAAGTATCATGGAAAAAAATGTGAAGATTTACCACCAATGCAAATAAACTTTGTAGTTGTGCCTCTTGGGAAGGGTAGAATAAATTCTTTGGATTTGTATTCTTTGTAGTGAAGTAGCCTCTTTGGAGTGATTGGATCATCACCTTCAAGAAGGAGTTGGAACTTAACTATTATAAAATTGATTTGGATTTCGTTTTTTCCATAGTGCTCCTTAGATGGTGACTATACCCTCTTTAGGGAGTGGTTCTTGCCCAAAAGGTTAAACAAGAATTAATGAAAGACTACATTAGTGGCACTTTTCCTCAAATCTATACATTTCTAAACCATATCTATGTGGGAATGAGTTGTTTCTTACCAATTTACTACAAAGTGCATGATATTGGGTTGCCAAAATTACACTAGAAACCAATCTTCCACCAAACCATGAGGAACATATCTCCTTCTCCTTGTATAGCTCCTTATTAAAGCAAATGCATCTCTAATGCCACCTAATGTGAAAGTGAAAGTGAAAGGTCCCACCAACTTTTCCCGCGTATGGCTTGATCTCAAGTCCTCAAAAACTCAAGACACAAACCAATTTGTCAAAAAACATGAGGAACCATCAATACATGAAAATAAACTGCCAAAAAATGCATAGGAAATGCATAAAAAACTAGTCTACATAGCACATGCTAGGGGTTTGCTTGTGCACAAGAGGAAGTTTGCTTACATAGGTGGGGTGTGTGGAGGTTTTCTTGCATAAGAAGTGGAGTTTTCTTGTCTAGGTATGGATTTTCTTGTGCAAGAGAGTGGTCTACTCACACAAGTGAGGTGTGTGGAGGTTTTCTCACACAAAATAGGGTTTGCTTGTGTAAGGATTGGCTTGTGTAGATGGGGTTCATGGGAGGTTTTGGTACATAAAAAGGAGTGTATAGGTTTGCTCACTAAATCCCTAATCTAGAGTGGAGGTTGTTGGGGCTAGGACTAACAAAGGAATAGAATTGGACACACATGACTAAGAATTTGCAAGAATTGATATGAATTAGCAAGATTAATCACATGGGGATAGGGGTACTCCAATCTAATGCTCACTTTCAGCCCAAGAGAATCAAGATATGTCTCCCAATTTGACTCCACATAAATCAAAACTTGACTCTTATCTTGCCAACCCAACTTTATATATGTCATGTTATCTTCTATCAAGTGAAACCAAGTCATCCATGGACCTTTACTAATATCTTCCATGTAGAGCACATCTCAACATCTCTTATATTTAGAAATATCTATTATCTTTGCTTTCTATACTCTATTTATTTGCTCTCTCCACAAGTTATATTTGGGAGTCCTTGCTTTGCCAACCTACTTTTCACTCTCATGAAACTCTCTCTTTTGAAAATAATACTCTTTGCTCTTTCTTCCCATAGATTGTCTTTGAATTGATCCCTTTTTTAATTGCTCCCTTGCATCTCTCTACTTTAGGTAAATTTCAAATTTTGCTCTCTTGTCTCTCTCTATTCCTCCTATCTCCTTCTTTGCATCAAGTAAGTTTTGAAAATTGCGTTGCACCTCCTCTCTCTTTGCACTTTTTGCTCATCCTCTTTTTGTGAATTGCACTCTTTTCAAATTGCTCTCTTTTTTGTCAATCTCAAGAAATATTCAAAAATTGCATTACTTCTCCTCTTTATATTGCTCTAATTTTTCAAGAATGATAAATTCTTATAAACTTTCTCTTGAACCTTGCTCAAATGTGTATAAGCTCTACAAGTAAATGTCTTAGCTTTGATGTGCATTCTCTTAAACCTTTGATAATGTATAGATTTTCAAAACAAGAAAAATGGAGTTTCAAATTTAAAAGTGACTCTTTTAGAACCAATACCCAACTAATTTCAACCTCCCATCTGTGAAAGTGACACCTCAACACTCTCATCAACATTCATAAACACCTTGTGTGACACCCACTCTCACTAGTGATACACACCCAACACCTATATTCACTAGAGCAACATCCTTTCTCACCCATGACACCCAACTTTATTGAAACCGCTTTGACACCCACCCTTCCGACCCCTTGCAAACGCAATGATCCAACAAGAAATTAGCAAACATAAAGAAATCTTAGAACAAAAAGAACACTTTATTATGTTTCATACAAACATCTTTTGGGGGTTGTATTGAATGCAAGATAAATTTCAATTATATATACTCTAGTTTACTTTCTATATTGTTGATCATTCCTACCACTTGGCTGCATAAACTTATGTTTGGAATCTACCTCTTCTCTAAAGTACTCCATATACTGAATCTGTTAATAAAAGAGTTGTGTAAGATAATACACGTCCCAATCCATCACAATAAATAGAAGTTTCTATTTTTATTACTTAACTATAATCTCAACTTCCACAAAGAATGCTAATGGGCTTTTAGAATCACAAGACAATATTCATTTAGCACATAGGTCCAAGCTACATAATTGTAGTAGTATTGAGTTAATAGAAACTAATGAGTTAGTAAAATAAGTTAAATATAGCAAAAAGAAGCTAGCACTAGCATACATATATGAATTCTAAGAATTTTCTAAAAGCATCTAGGAAGCTTCTTGGTAAAATATTCTAGATGCATCTAGTAAGAGTTTTGGTGAGAAGCTTCTAGGAACTTCCTAAAGATAGAGTAACTTGTATGCTAAGTAAATGGTTAGCTTACCTTTATACCAAGTAGATGGCTAGCTTGGTTTTCACTCCAAGAAAGATGGCTTCTTGAAGAAACCTTCATGGAAGTTTCTTGGGAGTCTTGTACTTAGCTATAAATACCAAAGCTTAAGCTCAAGCTTGACATTCAAAGATTCTCTAATGTTTGAACGTGATCTTCCATTCTTTTTGTCTTTTACATTAGTATTTGAGCAAAAATAGGATGATAGAATCTATAGACCACCTAGTCTATGTCTCCCAAACCATTAGAATTTTGGGTCCATGTAGTACAAAGCATTGTTTCACAAAATTCATCATCTTAGATTTGGTCAAAATTTTCTAAATGCAATCACTTTGTTTGATGAACTATTGACCTTCCAATTACAACTTACAAAGAGTAGTATATGTGTTGTATCTACATGTTAACTTAGATAATTGCAATTAAGTATTTTGGTAGAGTAGTGGTTATGATAGTGATGCTTGAAATTATCATTACTATGCAACAATAGATTGATCATCTTACTCAATTGTTGGACAAGAGAGATCATGATGATCAATGAAAAGAGCAAATGGAGAGAGTAGCATTTTTAGAAGGAGAAGATTGAATTGATTTTCAAAGATATTTGAAGGCAAGAATCTACCTTGTACAATAGAGAATTTTATTTTGATTATGAATTTTATTTTGACCATAAATCTTCTAGAAAATTGGAGATAGATACACTTGACTTCAAGTCAATAAGATGCAACATGAAAACTATGGTAGTAATTTTGGGTGGAATAGATTCATAGTAATTTTTTGCATCAATTTTGACATGGGAAGAGTTCAAAAGGGTAAGCATTAGGAATTCTAAGTCATGAATTCTCTCAAGGTTACATGAGATTGATTGACAAAATTGAGGCAAGTTGGTCTTGTGAGATGTTATATTTCTTAATTCCAAAAAAATTGATGTTTATTTTGGATACATGAAAGTGAAGCGTTGGATTGGTTTGTGAAAAGCTTGAAATTCCACACCAAATTGGAAGTAACCATGTATGAACCCAAACAACTAGAAGAAACCATGTAGATGGTTTAGCATTTTGACTCCTTGGTTGTCATAACTTGGTCTCAACCTAAACATGTACAAAACTTACAAACACACCAAGTATGGATGGAAGAGAAGGCATAAATGGAGATTGATGCCATCCAATAGAGCCCAATTAGCAAGGTAGACCAAGAACAGTTGCAACAAAATATTGGTTACTTTTGTCACAAAATTGGACATTGTATTGCTAAATATCCATGTAAGAATAAATGACCTTAACTAATTGCCCAAATTAAGTTCTTGGTTGTGATGATCAAAGAAACCAAGATTTCTAATACAAGATATTGAGCCACTTATTAAGATCTTGATTAGTTCCAATTTGGTTGAAGGCTTGACATATGCACGTTTGATTCATTTGCAAAGTATGAAATCCAATTGTTGTTATAGGATTTTGGTTGATTATGAGAGTTTTGAAATTTGCATGTCCATGCAATTACCAAAGGAACTATTTATTCCTATCAAGCTTATATTATATAGTAAATTTTTTGATAGTAGATAATAGAAAGGGTTTTACATTTTGTACCTCATATCTTGTTGCATTCAAGATTGGGAAGGAGTGTTTAAAGTTTATGAGATTCATAGCAGCTTCATTATAATATGTTATCATTCTAGGTCTTATTTGGCTTGAACATCATAAGGTTCAATTTTATTGGGCCTAATGACAAATTTGAGAATAATATCATGGTAGGGCTTATTGATTTGGTTGTTTTCCATGGCACCCTTGAGGAAGACACTAAAGAGTATTTAACTCCAAGATGAAGTAATTTTTAGTATAGCCGTTGTAGAATAAGCTTTGGAGGAAGATATTTCTATTTTTACTACGTAGATGAAGCTTATTATTAGACAAGGAGAATTTGATGAGGATGAGAAGCTTCAAAAAGCAATAGTTTATTGGATAGTTTAGGAGTCTTTGTATATCTTTCTAGATGATCTTCCAAAAGGGTTACCATTTAATCAAGGCATGCCTTTCCTTGGATTGATGACTTCTTAGATTAATAGAGTAGAGCATGATATTTCCCAAAAATGCATCTTCAAAGCAACACCTAGTAGATTCCAATTGATGTAGAAGATGTGCAGAAGACTAATTTTCATACCAAGATATGGGCATTTTGAATGGACAATTTTACCTTTTGGGCTCACTAATGCTTCAATGGTTTTCATGGATCAAATGCATTGGGTGCTAGAGTAGCTATTGGATCAATAGGTGGTAGTGTTCTTGAATGATATTTTAGTTTATAGTAAAATGGGAAAAGAACACAAGAATCATGTATAAGAAGTCTTAATGTGATTATGACTATAGCAGCTCTATTGCAAGAAGTTCAAGTGTGGTTTTGGCAGGAAGAATTTACCTTCTTACACCATAAGGTTTCAAAAAAAGACACTATGATGGAAAATTAGAAAATCAAGGCTACTATTGATTGGCCTATTCTTAAGGATTCATTGAATTTTCAAAATAAATGGATTGGCAAGTTTTTTATTGATGGTTCATCCAATATTATGCTCATGTGGCCACACCATTAATAGATCTCTTGGAGAAGATAGTAAGCTTTCAGTAGAGCATAAAACAAGAAAAATCATTCAATAACTTAAGGATATGATGTCTTCATAACCCATCCTCTAACCATATAATACTCAACTACCTTGTGTAGTTGATTTTTAGATTTCTAACTTTGCATTTAGAGCTTTATTGCAACAAGAATTCCTAAATGGATTGCATTTCATTGCCTTTGTATCTCAAAAACTATTTATAATAGAAAGGAACTATTCCACTTGAGATAAAAAAAAATTACAATGATGTATGTATTAAAATTGTGGAGATACTATCTCTTGGGGAAAAATGTGATAATGCAAACCAATCACATACCGCTATTATAGACCTTAAATCTAAAGCACATGAAGAGTTGGCATCATGAATGAAAGGAATAACTATACTTGTTGGATATGAAGCTTGAGTACAAACTTGGAAAGTTCTGTGTTATTCATGATGCATTATCATGACAACTTGATTTGAAGATGCTTTATGAATCATCCATATTACAACAATCACCATAATGTCTTCAAACTCAAAGGTACAAATAGAATTCAAAATTACTTTATAACAAGATTCCTTCTTTTATCTTGTGCAAAGTCACCTTGTAGCATATGATAAAGAGTATGACACCTTTTCATTCAAGGATGGCCCTTTACTTTGTGAGAATTGAATTTATGGTCCAATTATGAGAGATCTACAACTTGTGCAACTTCAAGAAGCTCATGATTTACCAAGTGCTAGTCAAATGGGTGTGGACAAGAAATTGAGTACCTTACAATGAAAATGGTGGTGGCCAAACGTGGCATGAGAGGTTGAGAGTTTATCCATCTTAGAAGACTAACCAATGCAGCAAGATAGGCAACCACAAGCCAAATGGACTATATCAACCACTACCAATTCCATCTGCCCAATGAGAATATGTCAGCTTAGATCTCATCACATCCTTGCAAAAGATGGATCACAACCATATAGCAATTGTAGTGTTAGTTGATCAACTTAGCATGCATATTCATTTGGCATCTACTATGGCTACAATAGATACTCAAAAATTGGCCAAGATTAAATTTAGCATTGTCTTTAAGCACCATAGGATACTAAAGATTCTCATCTTTGATTGTGATCTTTAATTTATTAGTAAATTTGGGTAAGCAATCTTCAAAATACTTGGCACCAAGCTGCTTTTTTATGGCCTATCACCCTCAACCTAGTGGGCAAACCAAATGAGAAAAGTGCATCTTGGAAGATGTGTTATATGCCTTTGTCAACATTTATCATACCAATTGGGATACTTGTCTTATGGTTATTGGATATGCCTATAATAATTCCAAGCATGCAAGTATAGGATTCTCTCTTCTTTCTCAATTATTGAACAAAGATCCACTTGTTCCCAAATCTCTTTTTCCTCCATTGCCATCTCATGTCCCTCATATTTCTTGTCCATGTTATGTATATCTTTACACCAAGCCAAGTCTAATCTTCTTGTTACCCAAATTGGCAAAAGAAATATGTTGATAAATATCATCTTGATCTCACCTTTCAAGTAAGTGATAGTGTCATGCTTTCCTCAAGTAAAACCTCTATCCCTCTTGACACCCAAGTTCATAAACCTACTCCCAATTAGATAGGTCTATTTGATATTAATCAAATCATTTTTCTTGTTGACTACAAACTTGCCCTTCCTATTCACATGAGGATCCATCTTATCTTCCATGTTTTGAAGTTAAAATCCTTTGTTTTGAACCCCTATTCCTTTCCTGCTCATGTCAAAATCCCTCCTCCTCCAAACCTTAGTAATGATAACAAGATCAACTATATTCTTGCATGTAGGGACATCCCATGTAGCTACCAGAAAAAAACTCAAGTATAAGGTCCTTTGAAAAGGATGTTCCTTTTACGATGTCACACAAGAACCTCTTTCACATCTCCAAAATGCTTAGATTGCCAAACAGAAGTTTGAAGACTCAATGGTGATGAGGACATCACCAACTAGTGGTGGGTGCATATGTAATAATATTGAGTTAACAAAAACTAATGAGTTAGTAAAATAAGCTAAATATATCAAAAAGGAGGTAGAACTAGGATACCTCTAGGAATTTTATGCATATTTTATAAGCATTTAGGAAAATAGTAAAATAGTTTATAGAAGTATCTAGGAAAATTCTTGGTGAGAAGCTTTTAGGAACTTCCTAAAGATGAGTAACTTATACACTGAGTAGATGGCTAGCTTGGCTCATACACCAAGTAGATGACTAGCTTAGCTTGCACTCCAAGAAAGATGGCTTCTAGAAAGAACCTTCCTTGGAAGCTTCTTGAGAGTCATGTAATTAACTTCCCTATAAATATAAAATATCTTGGAGTTTCCTTCATTTGAGAGTTCCAGTGTGATCTTCCACTCACTTACTTCTATCACCTTGGTGTAATACCAAGAGCTAGTCATATGATCTAGATGTGAAATTCAGTTTGGTAACATCTAGAATGATGTTATACATGATGGTCAAAATGAATAAGATAGAAGTATCACCAAAAGAGTACTTCTACTAATAGGGCAGAAACCAAAATAGACTTGAGAACTTTAGAACCAATAGCTAGACATATGAATTAAAGGTGAGAATTGGTTTGGTAACATCTGGAAGGATGTTACACATGATGGACTAAATAGATCAGAAAGAGGTATCACCAAAAGGGGACTTCTACTAATAGAGTAGGAACCGAAATATGTCTGAAATCTTTGAAGGCAATTTTGGAGGCCTAAACGGATGAATTAGGCCTCAAAAATGTGCATAATCCCCCCCAAAGGAGGAAAGGCTAGACTTTCACTTCCCCCTGCTTTGTCTCATCAAGAGCTTTCCAATGGTACCTTACATGATTCTGAGATTCCTACAAGAAGATTCCCTAAAAGATTCCCTCCGGTCAAAGCTTGTTTGACCAACCAGATAGGACCTAGACCAGACATGTCACCCATCCAAGTAATTAATCCAAGGGTGGAGCTTGCTGACATGTCACCTATCTATCTCCCTAATCCTATGGTGGAGCTTCCTTGGAGGAGATCTTCTTTGTCTATATAATAAAGAGAAGGTGCTCCTTTGGGGCTTCGAATGTTTGAGTGTGCAATCTGTGTTTTCTCTCTTCTCTTGTCCTCGGAGTATTAAAATGGTATCAGAGCGAGTGTTTTAGTCCAAGAGAGTGGATCATCCCTCTTGGAATAGCACAAACTACTAAAACTGAGTAATTTGAGGTGGAGAACATAGAGTAATTGCTAGACTTAAGAAGGACTTTAGAGAGCGGATGGGATGGATGCACCGGGAGGACAATTTCCCGCACCTAGCTTTCCATTCTCAAACCCATTCCACATCAAGGTTATGTACATCTAGTGTGAGCAGATGAGGGTATTGCTAGTTTATCACTTTGGTGCAGAATTCATGGACAGAGTGATGAACTCACCAAACCCGGTGATTCTACCTGTGGTGATATATAACAGAGAGTGGATTTGACAATCTACATTCTATTATGATAATATGGATATGAATGTCCCAAATCCTCTCCCTTTCAACACTCAAGTAGAAATCCGTTATGTAGTGAGGCCAAAAGTGATGTTTAGAGATTTTGTGGTTAGGAATTTTGGTGGTGAGTATTATCAACAAGTGATAGCTTCTAAGGTCCCATTGGTAGTTCCGATAGTTTTTGCGCCTTCCAGAGTGATTATATTGACTCTGTATTGAAGTAGACATTAGCAATTGAGTGTTGTAGGAACCATGGATCCGCAATTGCAAGAGCTGGTGCAAGGAATGCAAGGGATGTTGAATGAATTTTGAGAGATTAAGATGACCATGGAGACATTACAAAGTCAAGTGTAGATCCTCAGGAATGATCAAGCCATGCAAGAAGAAGAGCCGTCTCAAAACCCAGTACCTGTGCATGAAGTACTTGGAGAGGTACCCGTGCTTACAAACCCTATCAACGATGAAGCCACATTACTACTCCGGATGAAGAAGATCTACAACATTGAGCCTAACAAGGGGCAGCGTACAATGGGAGTAGTGGAAAATTGGATCTCGAGAATGAATCGATATTTCCAATTGTTCTCAATAAAGATCACATAGCATGCTGTAGGTGTGTTTGCATGAGGGTACTTGACCAATAAAGCCCTCACATGGTATGATGCTTGGGAACGATCCATGCTAGTAGAGAGAAGGGAGGTCACCTGGACAGCAATGCAAGAAGGAATGTTGAAGAATTTCAAATCGGTGGATTCTGTGCAGATGGCTCAAACCCAACTATGGGGATTGAGACAGAAGAATAGCGTACAAGAGTATGTGGAGGCATTTTTGGATCTACAAGTCACAATTACCGACATGAGTCCAATAGAGACTCTCAAAAATTTCAAATGAGGGTTGAAAGAGCGGATTTGCCAAGAAGTCATGATGCAAAATCCTTGCACGGTATTTGAAGCCATTGCTTGTGCACAAAGAATAGCAGGAGCATTAGGTGGAGGTGAAGGAGTAGTTCCACCTCAACATTATCAGGTAGGAATACCACACATGGGTGGACCCGTACCGATGGAATTGGGCAACCTTTGATTCTAGGATCAAGGAGCACGACCACTTCAAGGGAAGCGAGGACGGGTAGAAGAACAAAGAGATGGAGTCCCACGAGGAGAAGAAACTCAAGGAGAACAACGCCGTTGTTACAATTGTGGCTATATTGGGCACATATCTACCAACTATTGCACTCATTTCCCTAGAGGCCCTCGGCCTTTGTACAGGCAATCTTTGAACAACATGGAGAGGCACATTAAAGAGGAGGAAGTGGAAATCACTTCGGAAAATGAAGATCACCAGTAAATGTACCTAACGGCCTTACTGGCTCAATAAGGAAGCAGAGAAGCAAGGGAAGGAAGAAGAATAATGTGCAAAGATCCCAAAAGGCAAGCTCACAATTGATTGTAGTGAATGGAATCCTAGAAGGTAATCAAGTGAGAGTATTAATAGATCCAAGAGCAACACAGAATTTCTTGTCTCGCTTTGTTGCAATAAGATTGGGAATGGATCTAGAGAGAGATGGGAGTGAAGAACTAGAGTTACCAAATGGGCAAAGAGAGAGGATTGAATCATTACCTAGACGGGTAACCCTCTCTATAGGAGAATATCAGGAAGCAATTGAGTGGCGAGTGATACAATTAGCTTGTTATGATGCAATTTTAGGCATGCCATGGATAGAGCAGTACAACCCTATGGTGGATTGGAGGAAGAAAGTAGTGAGAACCCACCAATGGTCAATCATTGGGGTTAAAGAAAAATCACACAGGCAGAAACTGCCTCCATATATCATAGGGACGGCAATTGTTTGTAAGATTGACAGATGTTTTATGGGTCTAATAAGAGAAGTCTAGAGTGCACAACTCGATGGAAAAATTCTCAAGAAATTGAAGGATGTGGTGGATGAGTTTCAAGATGTCTTTCCTGATGATCTACTCTCAGGATTACCACCAAAAAGGTGAGTAGATCACAAAATTGAGACACTCCCGGGGAAGACACCTCCTTGTAAGGCCCCATATTGCCTATCACCTCATGAGTTGGAGGAGTGTAAGACTCAAATTGATGAGATGCTACAAAAAGGGTTCATCCAACCTAGCGTATCACCATATGGGGCTCTTGTCTTGTTTGTGAAGAAGAAGGATGGTACAATGCGCATGTGCATTGACTATCGGGGTCTCAATCAACAAACAATGAAGAACAAATACCCCTTACCTTGCATGGATGACCTGTTTGATCAACTCCATGGAGCGAGATACTTCACCAAACTGGACTTGCAGAGCGGTTACAATCAAATCCAAATTGCAGAGGAGGATGTGTACAAAACTGCCTTTTGAACCAAGTATGGCCACTTTGAGTATCTTATGATGCCTTTTGGCCTCACAATGCACCTACCACTTTCATGAGTCTAATGAATGACATATTTTGTCCATACTTGGATAAGTCTATTATCGTCTTCTTGGATGATATCTTAGTATATAGTAGCACGATGATAGAACACAAACAACATCTACAAGAGGTCCTCTAGGTTCTAAGACAGAATCAATTGTAAGCCAAAATCTCAAAGTGTGAGTTTGGCAAGTCTAAAGTAGACTACTTGGGGCATAGAGTAAGTGCAAAGGGCATTCAAGTATTGATAGATAAAATAAAGGTCATTCAAGAATGGAGTGCCCCAGAAGATCAGACTCAACTTAAGAGCTTCTTGGGGTTGACGGGATTCTATCATAGATTTGTCAAGGACTTCTCCAAGCACAACCTTTAATGGCACTACTTGGCAAGGGGAAGAAGTGGACATGGGGAACTGCACAAGAGTTGGCCTTTCAAGAATTGAAGGCCGCCTTGCTACATGCACCAATCTTGAAGTGGTATGACCCAAAACATCCAATCAAGTTGGCTACAAATGCATCAGGCGTAGCAATAGGAGCAGTCCTACAACAAGAGTGGCATGACGGATAGCATCCAATTACATATTTCTCTCAAAAGTTGTTACCGTCAGAGTGGAACTACCACACCACAAAACAAGAAGAGCTGGCCATCGTTCTAGCAACCAAGCATTGGAAGCAGTACTTGGGCAAGAAGGCATTTGTAGTAGAGATAGACCACAAACCTCTAGTCTACCTTGAGACACATAAGGATCTATCTCGTCGCCAAATTCAGTGGGCAGAGTGGCAACAACACTTCAACATGACAATCACCTACGTGGAAGGTAAGAAGCAACTTGCAGATGCATTCACCTGCATGCCAATGGCAAACAACTTGGTGGTAGAGGTTAAGCTTAACCTTGAATTCTGGCAAGAGATTCTGGCTGCTACAAAAATTGATCCACAGATTGTAGGAGCACAATCATCCAAAGGTGTCACCAGCACCCAAGGACTCACCTTTTGGGATGGTAGATTATGGATCCCAAATGTCCCAAAATTACACACCACCATTGTAGCGGAATGTCATGATTTGGCCATTGCAGCTCATGTCGGAGTGGACAAGACCTTGGATGCAATCAAGCGCCATTACTATTGGCCCAAGATGAGCAACGACGTGATGGACTATGTGCGTAGCTGCCTACTTTTTCAACAGAACAAAGCTTCTAATCAAGCTCTTGCAGGGCTCCTTCAACCTCTTCCCACTCCTACCCAATGTTGGGAACAAGTGAGTATGGATCTCGTTTGTGAATTACCCAAGACCACCTCAAGGTTTGATTCCATTGTGGTCTTTGTGGACTGGCTCAGCAAAATGATTCATGTACGCCCTACCACCAAAGAGGTGACCGCTCCACAACTAGCTCAATTATACTTAGATGCAATCTTTGCTCACCATGGCTTGTCTAGAGTACTCATCATTGATAGAGGCACCCATTTCACCAGTTTGTTTTGGTGAACATTCTTTGGTTTCTTCAAAACCAAGTTGTCCATGTCCACAGCTTACCACCCACAAACAGATAGCCAAACAGAGCGGGCTAATCGCACGATTGAAGACATGTTACGCGGCTTCACCTTAGAAGAGCAAGAGAGGTGGGACACCCTACTCCCGTTGGTGGAATTTGCTTACAACAATTCAGTGAGTGCATCCACCCAAGTCACTCCATTCTTCCTCATGTATGGTGAGCATCCCTTCACACCTTCTAGCTTGATGAAGATCCATCCAGTGGCTACCAAGGTCGATGTAGTCAACACATTTGTTTCTAGAATCTAACAAGGCGTGGAGAGCGCCAAGCACAGATTACAAATTGCAAAAAATCGACAGAATCAGTATGCTGATGCACACCGTAGGCACATGGAGTTCAATGTTGGGGATCAAGTGTGGCTATCACAACCAACCTCACATTAGTTGGACCTCTTAAGCTAAGACCTCGTTTTATTGGGCCTTTCTTGATTCTTCATCGCATTAGCGCTGTGGCCTATCACCTTGAGCTACCACCACACATGAAGATCCATCTAGTGTTCCATGTGTCCCTACTATGCAGATATGCTCCCCAATTAGGCCAGGGTCATTCCACACAAGATATTCGACCTTGTCCGACACTCATTGATGGCATAGAGGAATATGAAGTGGAGTGGATTCTCCAAAAATGCATGCGTGGTACTCGCCATCCCCGGGTGGACTATCTAGAACAATGGAAAGGTAACCCCCTCTATGAAGCAACCTAGGAGCCCGCTGCCAATTTGGCACATGCACCGGTGTTGGTGCAAGCATTTGAGCAACAATTGCACAACGAGAACGTTGTGTCTTAAAAGGAGGGAGGTCTGTAATACCAAGAGCTAGCCATATGATCTAGATGTGAAATTTGGTTTGGTAACATCTAGAATGATGTTATACATGATGGTCAAAATAGATAAGATAGAAGTATCACCAAAAGAGTACTTCTACTAATAGGGCAAAAACTGAAATAGACTTGAGAACTTTAGAACCAATAGCTAGACATATGATTTAAAGGTGAGAATTGGTTTGGTAACATCTGGAAGTATGTTACACATGATGGACTAAACAGATTAGAAAGAGGTATCACCAAAAGGGGACTTCTACTAATAGAGTAGGAACCGAAATATGCCTGAAATCTTTGAAGGCAATTTTGGAGGCCTAAACGGATGAATTGGGGCCTTGAAAATATGCTATTCCCCCCCCCCCATGGAGGAAAGGCTGTCCAAACCCTCCCCCCTGCTTTGTCTCATCAAGAGCTTTCCAACGGTACCTTACTCACGTGATTCTGATATTCCTATAGGAAGATTCCCTAAAAGATTCCCTCTGGTCAAAGCTTGTTTGACCAACCAGATAGGACCTAGACCAGACATGTCACCCATCCAAGTAATTAATCCAAGGGTGGAGCTTTCTGACATGTCACCTATCTGTGTTCCTAATCCTATGGTGGAGCTTCCTTAGAGTAGATCCTCTTTATCTATATAATAAAGAGAAGGTGCTCCTTTGGGGCATCGAATGTTTGAGTGTGCAGTCTATGTTTTCTCTCTTCTCTTGCTTGGAGTATTACACTTGGTCTTTTTCATCAATGGTTGAAGCCCTTTTTTCCTATCTTAAGTAAGTGCTTATTTAAAAGAAGGCACAAGATGGCTCACAAGCATGTATTTAAACTTCTTTAGTAAATAATAATGATGGTTTTCAAGTGAATTTCATGCTCCCTTGTGATTGAGATCCAACTAAAGTTGTGACCTCTTTAAATATATCATATTGTGGCATAAGCCTAGCACACCTATACAATAGACACCTTTTATATGTGAGAATAGCCATCTACACCACAATAGAATTGACATTCATAAATTCACAAATTATTGAATGAAAACATGAAGACCTTACTTCAAGCAAAATGGATAATTCTTTGCTTATCATCACATATCACCTAACCATTGATTGGGCATATCTCTTTCTAATGAGATAAATTTTCATTGTGGATATATATTGTAGAGGAGAAGAGTCTTATCTACTAACCTCACACACCCTAGACATTGTTTTCATGCAAAAATTGATGAAATCTTTAATCTCTTCTCCATCTTTGGCTGTTGTTGTGTTGTGGTTTGCATAACCCATGAAAAAGTAAATTAGTGTGGTTTATCTTTGTATGGATGGAGTAGGTTGTATGATGGATCTCACAGTTGAGCTATTTCCATGTGAATAATCTATGTGCATTTAATTGGTCGGCCATAAGTGCTCTGATGTATATAAGTGGTGGAGAGTTGAGAGAAAGGGAGTGTTTTCAGTTTTAAGAGTCTTTGGTGAGAGGAGGACTTTGAGAGTGAGAGTTGTAATAGAACATGGAAACTAGGGCATTGGAGGTAAAAATTGAGCAAAAGATGTCCTATGCTCCTTATCTTCCACTCTCAAACCTTTTTCTCATCAAGCTTTAGATTCTACATCATGATAGCTTACAGGATTGGATGGTTGCACATTTTGGGGCGGCATTCATAGAATCATTGATGGAAACCCTAGATCTTGTTGTCCTTCTAGTGCTTACTTATGAGCAAGTGTAGGATTTAACAATTTATGTGCTCTTATAGAAGAAAAAGGATTTAAATTTTTTTATGAGCTTCATGTGGAGTTTTGGGTCCATTGTCAAAAAAAGAAGAGGCTAAATGACAAATTTGCATGAGTTTGGGTCCCAACAAGGAGAGCTTGGACTTCTTCAAGGATTCAAGGAGTTAGAAGATTGAATTTGGGGAGAAAGGACCATGGTTGGAGAGAAGAGCTAACAAGGTACAATTGAGAGACAAAAACCAAGGAAATTGAGCAGATTCTGATTGGATTAGTTTCAATTGAAGCCAAGGGGTCAAATTCTCATTCAGATGAGCAAACTAGAGAATTCAGAGAGTTGTGTCATATCTTTTCAATATATTTCAATGGGATGAGTGAGTTGATAAAGTGATCACTATATCGGGATCAATATATTCTACTTTTAAATCAACTTCAAATTAGACCTGATCAAATGAAGTTGGAGCATTGGAGATCAAATTTTTGAGGAGAAGATTATGATTAGGTTGGTTGCTTCTTAGGCTGTGGTTTGAATCAAGCTATGAAAATTTCCAATATTGTTAGAATAGTTTACACCTTTATGTGAAAATTTCATATAAATTCCTTGAATATAGAATTCAAGGTCTTGGATCAAGTATACCTAGGTTTATAGAGCTCAAAAGTTAGCCTAGCTCAGGAATCGATCTATATCTAAGGATTATGACTAGATTGAACCATAAACTTTACTCGGGTATAGAGAAGAGCACAAATAGCTATTGTGAAAATTTTGGTTAGCTCAAGGTTCATAGAGAGTGAGAATAGATGCAATAAATTCCACTAAAAATACTATCAATACGCTCAATAGGAGCATTTCTACCTTCAATCATTGCTAAATGCCAACTCTTCCATTGTTGTGATCATGATGGAAGATTTTAGATTACTTGAGTGGCTTTGAGGATTATGTGTATATCTGATCTAAAAATCTGGTGGAAATTACCAAGACTCATGAGCAAACTCTCAATTAGGGATTTCAAAATTAAGGTGAAAACCTACAAAAAGCTAGCCATGTTTGAGATCTTGTCAAAGGAGCTATAGTGGTCAGATTGTGGCTTACTTCTTATCATTGGAAAGCTTACCTCACAAGATTTCCATTTAATTCTAAAGCACTTGAATCCAAGTCAAAAAGAAAAATTAATGTCCATATGCATTAAGGCATAGTTCTCCTTATCAAAATGACATAATATTTCCCCACTGGGATTAGAAATAGGTTGAAATCTAGAGTTCATGTTGGAGGAAGCTTGGAGTACAGGTTTTAATTAGCTTGAAGATAGAGAAAGAAGGCTTTGAAGTTTATTTTTGACAAGATCATAGAGATTTGTTGAATACTTGTGATTGGATCCTCTCCATGCTTGTGAACCTATTTGTACACCCAATTGGCTTGGATTGATGTGCAGGCATTGTGCTTAGAATTGTTCCTTCTAGGTGTGATGTGTTTTTCTCCTTGATTATGTTGGAAATGATGACCAACAGACCAAGAGTGTGTGTTGAGATGACAAGTTAGGTTAGTCATTACTCCCCTATCCAATAAAAGGAATCCTAGAAACAAGAGTAAAAGGTCAGTGATTAGGCAACACATGTGCTCAGACTAATAGTGATACACTAATTTACGTGATCTTTGATCCATAAACTCCATAGCTAGGCACTCAATGTGTTCACAAAGAGAGAAAGGCAAAGTACAACACCATAGTACTTCCTTCTTGAGAATGGACAACATGGAAATGATGACTCTATCAGTAAATGTTTTTGTGGAGCTTGCACTAATACTCCATAAATTCATCCCTCTTGCCATGTAGGCTCCATTATTTTTATGTCCAGAACCTATCCAATTCTAATGCAACCTGCAGCCATACTTGGGTTTAGTTTCTTTTGCCATTCCTCTTTCTTTAGAATTTTTACTCTTTATGGAGCTCCTATAAACCACTAATTATCCATATTCATCTCCACTATTTGTTTAAATGCCAAAGGATCAAGAACTCCAAAAAACTTATCCACAAACTCTAAATTGTGAGATGTTGGAATTCTCTCTTTCAAATATCTTTCCTTGTGGATAAATTCCCACCACCTTAAAAGCCTATCCATGTCATCAATGTCCTCTTCCTCACTCCATTCCTCTAAATCCAAAGAGTTCCAAGAATCAACATACTCATTGTCTATTTACTCATCATAATTCTCTTTGACCTTTGAAATTCATATTCTTACATGCATGTACTTTTTCATTTCTGTCCAGAGTAGTTTGCAAGTACTAAGGTACAACATTCTCAAAATCTTGCTTTTCAACCTCAAATCAAACCCTTCTCCTCCCAATTCCTTATTAGCAAGTTACAAAGGAAGAGAATTGTCATTTGAGTTCTTTGTTTGCACTAGCCAAGAGCTAACAAGAATGCATCAGTTCCCAAAGGTGGCATCCAAATGTAGCACTACCCATGAGCTTACATATAACCTATAAAAGCCTATAGGTCACTTTTTTCATGACCCATAAAAATTTTACAATTCTGGACCACCTTCCATAAAAATTTTGAGTGCCCCTCACATGCACTTTGTAAAGGTCTTATGGAGCTCCCATAAAGTTTTTTATGGGATCTTTATGGAAGCTAAAAACCCACTACTAATTCATCATCTTGTCTATTCTCCCACTTCATTGAAAAATCATAAAAATCTATTGTAGAACTCCCTATGTCCTCTAAAATGTTTTCTTAGGTGTAGATTAGACCCTACTTGGTTCAATTCATCATATCTTGTGCATCAATTATTCACATTTTTGCTTATTTTCTTTGCTCCTTGTTGGTGGTCTTCTGTTCCCAAATTCACCTCTAAAACTCCTTCAAATTTCCAAAACCCTAGACTCAACATAGCAAGATATAGTTCCTTCCACCTTGGACACTTGGCAACTCATACTTTTGACATATGGACCTTTAAACTGCACCTCTAAAGCCTTAAGCAAGACTTTTAGTTCCTCTCCTTCTACAAAAGGAGGCAATGGTTAAATTCTAGGCCTGCCTATAAATAAGCATAGGGATTATAGTAGGATTTGGATTCTCCATCAATGATTCTATGAATGCAAGACAAAAATGCGCTACCATCCACGCTCAAAAGTAATCATGGTGCATAATTTGAAGTCTAGTGAGAAAAAGGTTTGGAAGAGGTAGATCAAGAGTATAGAATATCTCTTGATCAAACTTACCTTCAAATGCTCTAGATCCCATCTCCTTCTACCACTCAAGACGTGCAACTCAAATTCTTTGCCTCAAATGCTATGTTCTACTCTTACTCTAAACTTGAAAGAGTAAAACACATTGCTCTCTACCAAGCCTCTACTACCTATATACATAAAGCCTTGGATGAGGAAAAATCCATAATCCACAAGGTATAATACTTGAATGTACATAAATTTTTTACATGGCAATTGATCCACTCACAAGATCATTTGCATTGTATACAACATAATACAATATATATTACTATTATTTCACTCACTAAGCACACTAAAAACACAAAATTGGTGTTTACCTTGTTACTATTAGGGATGTTTTCTTTCATTTGATCTCAAGTAATATTTTTTTGTAGCTTCAAAATTGGTGTTTACCCTATTACTATTGGTGATGTTTTCTTTCATTTGATCTCAAGTACTATTTTTTTGTAGCTTCAAAATTGGTGTTTACCCTATTACTATTAGTGATGTTTTCTTTAATTTGATCTCAAGTACTATTTTTTTTAGCTTTGACACTCATTTTCAGCCTTTTTGTCTCCATATCAATTTGTTATGGCCAGTTCACAGAGTTACAAGATAGTTATTGCTAGAATCAAAGCATCATTGGATATCCATTATAATTGGGTGGTTATCCAAATGGATGTCTCCAATACCATTTCTCATCCAAATTTTTTTTTATGCTACATGCTCAATAGAGGACTAGATCTCCTCCTTGATCCCAATTTTTTTTGCATGTTTTATGGCATAGGGACACTTTTGTTGTATAGCCATTGTACTACCACATGAGACTTCACATAGTTAGCATCTACCAAAGGCACATGGTAGGGGAAATCCCTTAAGAGGCTTCTATTTGCCATAGCTAACTACATAGCTTCACAAGAGGTTGGAGCTATTCTTCCTTCATGGGTCTCCCATCCCTCTCAAACAATAATTATATCTTGAGCCCTTTGGAGGATTTTTTTTGAGCTATGACAACATTCATATTTAGCTTTAAAACCTTGGGTTTACAAGTCTAAAATTTTAAATGCAAGGTTTGGATAACATGTGCGGTACTCACTCCCTTAGACTTTCCATTACTGTTCTAATTCTCAAAAGGAGGCATGAGGGTCTTAAGTTCTACATTGGAGCAAAACAATGTTTTTAGCTCATTCATCACCATTGCCCTTACCTCTTGCATGCTACTTAGCTTGCTCAATAAGCTCTTCTCTTGAATTGAAGGAGCCAATTGGAGGGAGATTTAGCATTATGAACTGTTGAAACAATGGGAATTTATTTTAATAGAGTATGTTTTATTTGATAAAATCACCTCAATGACTTTATGAAGTAAAATTATCTTAACTTCAGCTTAACACTTCCATTTTTGAATATGTGTTTGATTAGCTTTGGTATGTATTTTTATCAATTTTCCTTTAAAAAAAGTAAAAAGCCACTAACAAGGCATATTAGTAAGATAAAAGGATATGAAGATTTGACTTATATTCCATTGAATAAAATATTTTCATAAAAGATATCCATCTTATTTTCAAATTAAATGGTTTATAAAATATGGAAAATTTACTAACATCTCAAAAATCTACAATAACATACATATGCATCATAGGTAATACTCCTTCATGGTCATTTGCTAAGAGTTTCCAAATGTTTCTATATCAAGCATATTTGGAACTATATTTCCTTTAAGTACATAAATCCCAAGTTTGACTATCTCTTTGAGAATCATACTCTACATTTAAATAATTAACATATTCATTCTTGTCTACATCATTGATACCTCTTATTTATGCAAGTCTTAGATACTTGTGCTTGAATATCTCATAATTAATTTGTAAAGAAAATAAATCCTAGTTTTTATGAAGTCAAAATTTTTTTATCATAAATAGGTAAAATAGATCCTTAATATATGAAATATCATACAGATTCATCTATCATCTACTTTATTTCTTTGGAAAATATTTCATACGAAATGCATCAATTTTTTTGGTTGCAGAAACTGAATTTGAACTCAAGTTGATTCCTGTCCTTTACTTCAAGATAGCGTCTTACGTCTTAAAAAATTAGAATACCCAAAATAACCTTCAATTTGGATGATTGGTTGCAAATATTGTCACCACTTGTATTCCTCATGCCATATAAGATGTAATCTAAGAAGCATAGTAATAACTCTCCTTGCAATAAGGAGTACAATATCCTTGCATAAGGAAGTCAAAATTCTCAAAAGAGATGAATTATAATGTACTTCTTGCTATTTAATGCTTCTTATTATTGATGATGATAAGAAATGTTGCTATTGGTCTTGGTACTATATAGTTTCCTTTGGATGCAAAATCTACTTTTGTAATAAAACCAAATTTTGTATGATTGAGATTGCTTGTTGGTTGGTCTCATTTTATAGGTAGTTATGAAAGTTTCTAGGCTCTTTCCAAACATTGTGATCCATTTCTCCACTCTTCCATTATTCCATATAGTTGATCTTGAGATCTACGAGTTGTTCAAGATGGTCAAAATTGTATCTTTTACTAGAAGCATAATAACTAGAGCAACTACATGTTATGATGTAACCCATGCCACCAAAGGGTTAAGAGCTCCACCATAATCTTGATTGGTGAAGTATGCATAACCTTTGTAAAAGACCGAGGGGAGAAATAGGAGAATAGAAGACCAAATTGAAAGATCATATTGGGGCTCTTGATTGAGGTAAACTCCAAATGCCTAGCATGAGCTTGGGTTTTGGTATTTATAAAGAATATGCAAGCTTCTCAAGAAGCTTCTAAAAGCTATCTTCTTAGAGTGCAAGCTAAGGTAACAAGGAAGATTCTCAAGAAGCTTACTTCTAAAAGTGTTTGGGTTGTCACATGGTCACTTCTAATTTGGTGTGTGATTTCAAGCCCCTCAAAAATCAATCCTAAGTTTCACTTTTTAGTATATATGGAATTTTCATTATGGTATACTAGAATTGAGTGATATAGCTTCTCATAGAACCAATTTTCTTTAATTCTACCAATCTATCTCATACGGTGTCAAAGAGATTGGTTGGTCTCGGGAGTGCGCCAGGCACATGGCTACTTGCGCTCAGATTGCTAGGCTTTTCAACTGTTCAAAGCCTTTTGTAATCAGACGCTCTCTCTATTTGCCCGGCTGGCAGTTCTTCTTGCTAGAGCAGCTTGCTACCAATCTTTCTAAATGTAGGCTCATGGTTAATGGCTTCTTGGATTGGCCTCATTGGCGCAATCGTATTCTTCAAGCTTCATTGCCAATGTTAAATTTTTGTCCATGTTAAGTTGTGTTCAATGGGTTGTGATGTAATTACTCTAACAAATCACAGTCCTATGGCCAGGTTCAGATAATCATGATCAGGTCAGTGACAGGTCTTGGAAATGCGGCTCGACTAAGACTGAGAGCTCTGAGACTGGAGTCCTCTCATTTATACTATTCACAGACTAAAGATTCACATTCATCAAGGAAGTATATATCTATTGTAATCCCAAGCCTTGCAGTTATAAATTTTTGAGGGAAACCCAAGTAGGTTCAAACAATACAATGACCGACTAAAATCTTCAACAGCGAAGCATGTACACAAAGGAGGAGAATTGAGCAAGTTCTACATCCTAATCCTTACAATTCTTAGCCCTCCGTTCTGTCATGCCTCCGTCTGAGATCTTCTCCAAGTCTGTTCTCTGGTCGCCAAGTTCTCATTCCACTTCTTCTTTATTCTTGTCCTGAACTAATCACTTCCTTCTCTGTCATTCACCCAGAATCTTTGTTATGTCATTCTCCTGAAACACTGCTCACACCTTTCTCAAAACAAGTCACTTCTTTTTCTTTCACTCCCTTCTTTGGCATTCCCCGAAATGCTTCGTTATGTCATTCTACTCAAACACTCATTGTGAACTCAACTCCTGAAACTTCTCCTTCTCAAAAATCCATGTCAATTCCTGAAGAACTTCCTGCCAGCCCTACTGAATTCCCAAAACTTCTCACTGTGAACTCCTAGAAGACATTTTTCTCAACTCCCAAAAACTTCTCATTGTCAAATCAACTCCTAGAAGAGGCATTCCTCAGTCTCAAAACCCATCTCAATTCCTGAAGAGCTTCTTGCCAGCCCTACTGAATTCCCGGAAACTTCTCACTGTGAACTCCTAGAAGACATTTTTCTCAACTCCCGAAACTTCTCACTGCCAACTCTTGGAAGACATTTCTATCAACTCCCAAAAACTTCTCACTGTCAAATCAACTCCTGGAAGAGGCATTCCTCATTCTCAAAACCCATGTCAATTCCTGAAGAGCTTCCTGCCAGCCTTACTGAATTCCCAAAACTTCTCACTGTGAACTCCTAGAAGATATTTTTCTCAACTCCCAAAACTTCTCACTGTCAAATCAACTCCTAGAAGAGGCATTCCTCATTCTCAAAACCCATGTCAATTCTTGAAGAGCTTCCTGCCAGCCCTACTGAATTCCCAGAAACTTCTCACTGTGAACTCCTGGAAGACATTTTTCTCAACTCCCGAAACTTCTCACTGCCAACTCTTGGAAGACATTTCTATCAACTCCAGAAAACTTCTCACTGTCAAATCAACTCCTGGAAGAGGCATTCCTCATTCTCAAAACCCATGTCAATTCCTGAAGAGCTTCCTGCCAGCCCTACTGAATTCCCAAAACTTCTCACTGTGAACTCCTAGAAGACATTTTTCTCAACTCCCAAAAACTTCTCACTGTCAAATCAACTTCTAGAAGAGGCATTCCTCATTCTCAAAACCCATGTCAATTCTTGAAGAGCTTCCTGCCAGCCCTACTGAATTCCCAAAAACTTCTCACTGTGAACTCTTGGAAGACATTTTTCTCAACTCCTGAAAACTTCTCACTATCAAATCAACTCCTGGCAGAGGCATTCCTCATTCTCAAAACCCATGTCAATTCCTGAAGAGCTTCCTGCCAGCCCTACTGACTTCTCGAAACTTCTCACTGTGAACTCCTGGAAGACATTTTTCTCAAAAACTCTTCGTCACTTCCTAAAACCCCACTATCAGCCCTCTGTTTCTCCCGAAACTCCTTCTGTCCACCCATCAACTCCTGGAAAACATTGCCCTTGAAAACTCTTTGTCACTTCTTGAAACCCTACTATCAGCCCTTCATCTTCCAATAATTCACACTATAAGAACTCAACTCTTGCAAACTGCTCATTGCCGCTTCTCTTCTTGAAAATTCTCCTCTTCTCCAAAAATCCTTACTCAGCCCTACTGCTCTTCCAAAAATTCTTGAGACCCCCAATAACGTAGTAATACTCCAACGGTTAAGTGACAAGCCAAATACCTTGAGCTTATGTAACATTAAAAAAAATCCACCACTCAATTTCCTCCCTTCCTTAACACAAGAGAAAATCCTTGAGCTTATAGGAACACAAAGCAACTACCGGTTTCACCATAACATAAACCCTTGAGTTCACTAACATCAAAACTCACACCAAATGGCACCAATACTATGTGTAGATTATTTTCCTGATGACAACGGCTCTTGTAGCATTTATAACTTAGAATCTCCCATTTATTGCACTCTTGGATTCTTCGCACATAGACATTAGCATAATACACTGCCATTCAACTTGCTCCACTTGGAATTGCAACCATAGTTTTACCACTCCACCCAATTGACTTGCAGCCATGAGAATCTATCTCCATTTATCTTGAATATTTGTAATTTCAAAATAGTGTTTGCAATCAAACAAAAAATTCTCCATTGCATTTAGGAGATTCTTACCTTCAATTACCTTGGGTTTTGGAAATTGGATTCATTCTTCTCCTTCTCAAAATGGTGTTCTCTTTACATGCTCTTGTTGTTGATGGTCTCTTTCTTCTAACAATTAAGTAAGATGCTCAATTTGTTGATGTATAGCAATCATAAATTTGGGTATTGTTGTCATAGCTACTATTCTATCAAACTATCTCCAATAATCTAAGGTAACACATAGATGCAATATATCCACCATTCTTCTTAAGTTACAATCAAAAGTATCAAGGGATCATTGGATAAGGTGATCGCATTGAAAAATTTCTACCCAAAGTATGAGATGATGAACTATGAAAAATGATGCTTGGGTAGTACATAACAATGAAAATCCTAATGGTTTAGGGGAAATGGATTTGGTGGTCCATAAAATTCCATCCATCCCATTCTTGCTCCAATACCAATGTAAAAGAACAAAGAGAGAAATAGGAGAATGGAAGATCAAAGTGAAAGATGACATTGGTACTTTTGAATAAGGGAAACTCCAAATGCTTAGCACAAGCTTAGGCTTTGGTATTTATAGGGAATATACAAGGTTCTTGAGAAGCTTCTCAAGAAGTTTTCTAAAAGTCACCTTCTTAGAGTCCAAGTTAAGCTAACAATGAAGTTTCTTGAGAAGCTTCCTTCTAGAAGCTTCATACTTGGCATGCAAGCTAAGCTAGTTGGCAAGTTTCACACAAAGCTTCCTTCTAGAAGCCACCTGTTTTGCATGCAAGCTAAGTAGTTGTGAAGCTTTCCAAGAAGTTTCTTCCTATAAGTCATTACTTGACATACATATTACCCAATACTTAGAAGGTACCAAGAAGCTTCCTAGCTTCTTATAAAGTACTCTTATATTCTCAACTAATTTGGTATATTTGCTATTTTGTTAGTCTTGACTAACTTATCTATGCATTCCATATTGATGAGATTTGGCTTTTTATAGAGAGCAAGATATTGTGGTCAAGAAGGTAGAAGTATGAGAAACATGAGATGGAGGAGGAGCAAGAAGGGAATCCGGTACAAGTGGATCTTGGCCAAAATTAAGGAAAGAGGAAAAATTTTCTTGCTTGCTTGGAGTTATTGTAGGTAAACTCAACAACCGCAAGGCATTCATCTTAATTAGTATGGTGAACATTGACAAAGGCACAAAGCATATCCTCCAAGGTGTGATTGGCATGTTTGGTTCGCCTATCAGTTGGAGGATGATAAGCTATGGACAAAGTAAGTTTAGTGTGGAGTAGCTTGAAGATTGCTTGCCAAAATTTATTGGTGAATCAAGGATCACGGTCAAAGATACACAAGGTATCCCATGATCTTTGAAGACAATGTTGAAGTAGATCTAGGCCAATGTTGGAGCATCTATTTTATCAAAGGTTAGTGCCAAATAGATTTGCTTACTAAGCTTATCAACAAACACCATGATTGTTATATGACCTTACTTTGTTTTTGGCAAGGATGTGATGAGATCAAAGCTCATGTGTTTTCATCAAGCAAATGGGATGGAAAGTGGTTGAAGAAGTCCACTCAGCTTTTGGTTATTGGCCTTGTTACATTGGCAACTCTCACAAGATCAAAAAAACTCTTGAACCTCTTGTGCCATGTTGGGTGACCATCATTAGCATTTTAGGGTGCCCATGGTCTTGTACACACCCATGTGACTAACAATTGATAAGGCATGGATTTCTTGAAGGTGCACAAGTTGTAGAACATCCTTGGCTAAAACATAGAACTGGTTCTCATAGAATAGAAGACCTTCCTTGAAGGAGAAGGTGTTGTATTCCTTGTTGTATGCTACAAGATGACTTTGTACCATTTGAAACAAGGAATATTGTTATAAAGTGATCCTAAATTCAATTTGTACTTTTAAGTTAATTGACACTATCATAATTTCCATTATGATGAGAGGTTCAAGAAGAGTTTTTAATCATGTCATCATGATAGAGCATTGGGGATGACATAGAACTTAATAGAACACAAGTTTAATGTGAAACAATTGAAGTTGTTCCTCTTATCAATGATGGCAACTCTTCATGTGCTCCATATGTAATGTCTACAACAGAGGTTTGTGATTGGTTTGCATGATCACTTGTTTCCCCAAGACATAATGCCTCTATACCTTGGTGGTACATACCATTGCTAGTTGTTTTTGATCTTGAGCAAAGTAATTCCTTTTTGTAGTGTTTATTCAACAAGACACAAAGGCAATAGGATGTAATCCATCTAGAAATTCTTGCTGCAACACAACTCCAAAGGCAAAGTTAGAAGTATCAAAATCAACCACACAAGGTTATTGATAATCATATGGTTGAAGAAAGGGTCTTGAAGATACCATAAGCTTCAGCTTTTTGAATTCTTCTTCATGCTTGTTGGTCCATTGAAAGATTGAGATCTTCCACAAGAGATTGGTCAATGATATTGCCACATTAGCATAGTAATGGATGAATTGTTGGTAAAAACTTACTAATCCATTGAATGCCCATACTTCTATGACATCCTTTGGAGTAGGCCAATCAATAATGGCCCTGATTTTCTCCTCTTCTATCTTGATTCCCTCTGATGAGACTTTATGACCCAAGAAGGTAACTTCCTTCTTCCAAAAGGCAAACTTTAATTTCTTGTAGTAAAAATTCCATTGACATAGTCATCCTAACTTTCATTGACATAGTTGTCTTGGGACTTCACACGTGATTTGTGTATTATGCCTTTATCTTACTATAGATTAAAATATCATCCAAGAACACCAACATGTATTGATCTAATAGCTCCTCCAACGTCCAATGCATCTGATCCATGAAGATTGCCGGAGCATTAGTGATCCCCAAAGGTAGAACTCTCCATTCAAAATGCTCATACCTTGTGCAAAAGGTAATATTTTGCACATCTTCTCTATCAATGGGAATTTGCCAATAGCCAATTTGTAGATCCAACTTGGAGAAGTATTGTGCTCCACTGAATTGATCTAGCAAGTCATCAATTCAAGGCAAAGGATATACATTTGTCACAATTTGTTTATTGAGACCACAATATCAATATAAAAACAAAGTCTTACATCCTTATTTGGGAAAAATAGTACTAGTGCTCCCCAAGGAGATATTCTATGTCATATGAAATCCTTCTCCAACAAATTTTTCATTGTTGTTCAAAGCTCTTCCAACTTCTTTGGTGAGAGCCAATAGATTGGTCTATTCACTAGAGTACTTATTGGCAATAAGTTGATCTTGAAAAGCATAACATGATGGGAGGGTAACCCTTTGTTTACCAAGTAGGAGAGGTAGGTTAATAAAATAAAGCATAACATTATCATCTAGTTGAAAGGTGAGATCACAACAATGTTGATCCATGTATTGCATTTGACAATTTTTAGCAACAAGAAGATGAGATTTGGCTTGTTGTAAGGAATGAGATATTGTGAACAAGATGGTTGAACTATGAGGAACATGATATGGCAAGGGAAGAAGAAGGGAATCTAGAATAAGTGGATCAAAATTAATGAAAATTGAGAGAATCTAGTGCTTGCCTACTTGGAGTTATTATAGGATAACGCAATAATTATAAGGCATTCATCCCAATTGGTATGGTGAACATTGACCAAGGCACAAAACATATCCTCCAAGGTACAAATTGCATGTTTGATTTGCATATCATTTAAGGCCAAGGACAAAATAAGCTTGGTGTCAAGTAGCTTGAAGAATGCTTGCCAAAATTTACTAATGAATTGAGGATGACAATTGGAGATGAGGCATAAGGCATCCTATGATACTTGAAGACATTGTCAAAGTAGATCTAGGCCAATAGTCTCAAAATTTACACGCCATGTTTAGACACCACCATTTTAATTGTAGATCACTCAAGGTCTTGTCTACCCCCATGTGTCTTGCTATTGGTAAGTCATGCACCTCTTGAAGTCATGCCAACCATAGGACACCTAAAGCTAGAACAAAGATGCGGTTCTTGCAACATAGAAGTCCATCTTTGAGTAGAAATGTCTTGTACTCCTTGTTATGTGCTGCAAGATAACCTTGTATCAACTGAAAGAAGGGATCTTATTATAAAATGGTTCTAAACTTGATTTGGAACTTCAAGTTGATTGACACTTTTATAATTGTTATCATGATTAGAATTCAAGAAGAGTCTTCAAATCTGGTCATTGTGATAGAGCATAAGGGATAACATGGAATTTGCCAAGCTTGTACTCAAGCTTGATGTCAAATTTATTTTTTTGTTCCTCCCATCAATGATATTGACTTTTCATGTGCTCCAAATGCAATGTTTGCAACAAAGGTTTATGATCAATTTGCATGATCACTTGTTTCTCCAAGAGATAATACCTCTAAACTTTCGTGGCATATACCATTGTTATATTTTCTCAATCCCAAGCAAATTAATTCCTTTCTATGGCGTTTAGTTAGTGAGACACAAAGGAAATGAGATGTTCCCAATTTGGAAATTCTTGCTACAACACCGCTTCAATGGCAAAAGTTAGAAGCATCAAAATCAATCACACAAGGTAGTTGAGGATCATATAGTTGAAGTATGGGTCTTAAGGACACTATCTGCTTCAATTTCTTGAATGCTTCTTTGTGCTTGGTGGTCCACTGAAAGCTTGAGGCCTTCACAAAGAGATTGGTCAATGGTGCAACAACATGAACACTATAGTGAATGAACCGTTGGTAAACCTTGCCAATCTATTAAATTCTTGCACTTTTGTGGCATCTTTTAGAGTAGACCAATCATTAAATGAATTTATTTCCTCCTCTTCTATCTTGACCTCCTCCAATGAGACCTTATGACCCAAGAAGGTAACTTCTTGTTGCCAAAAGGTACAGTTTGACTTCTTGCAATAAATTTCTATTGACATGATCATATTAGGATTTTTCATATGTTATTCATGTGTTTTGTCTTCATTTTTCTATAGATTAAAATATCATCCAAGAACATCACCATGTACCAATCCAATAGCCCATCCAATACTTGATGCATCTGATCTATGAAGATTGTGGAGCATTAGTGAATCCAAAAGGTGGAACTCTCCATTCAAGATTCCCATACCTTGTGCAAAAGGTAGTCTTCTACACATCTTCCATATCAATGGGAATTTGCTAATGGTCACTTTGAAGATCCAACTTAGAGAAATATTGTGCTTTGTTCAATTGATCTAGCAAGAAATCAACTTGAGGCAAAGGATATGCATTCTTCATAGTTTATTTATTGAGGTCACAATAGTCAATACCAAAGCAAAGTCCTCCATCCTTCTTTGGGACAAATAGTACTGGTGCTCCTCAAGGAGATGGACAATGTTATATGAAATCCTTCTCCAAACAACTCAATCAATGTTGTTCAAAGCTCTTTCAACTTCTTTGGTGCGAGGTAATAGATTGGTCTACTCACTAGAGTACTTCTTGGTAATAATTTAATCTTGAAAGGCATACCATGATTGAAGAGTAACTCCTTTGGTAGATCATCTAGAAACATATCTACAAACTCTTAAACTTTATGATCAATCATTGCTTGATGAGGTTTTTGGCTCTCATCAGATTTTCCATGCACATTTGACTTGATTTCCACCATAAAAACAGGAATATCTTCCTCTAAAGCTTGATCTATAGTTTTTTTATTGATAAACTTCTCATTTTGGGATTGATTATTTTTATATGTCTTACTTATAGATACTAGATAGCCTAATCGGTAACTCTTACCTTGGTGTTGTACTTCAATTTTTCATTGGGTCCAATCAAATTGAACCTTATGACGTTCAAGCCAAGGCAAACCTAAAATGACATTAAAGTGTAGAGACACTACTACAAACCTCATATACTCCAAATATTCCTTCCCAATGTTGAATATAATAGGATATGAGATATAGAATATAGAAATTTTTTTTACCATCCGCCATCATCAATCTACTTCCAAATATTAGCTTGATAGGAATACCTAATGCCATTGCTATTGTATGGACATGCAATCCTTGAATCTCCAAAATCAACTAAAATCCCACAACAATGATCAAATATCATACCTTGCAAGTGAAGCAAAATTGATAGGTCAAGCCTTCAATTCCATTGGAACTAATCAAGTTTCCAATAGGTGGCCCAATATCTTCTATTGGGGTTCTTCTTTTCCTTGATCATTGCACTCCATAAACTCCATTGAGTAATTTTTTGAGGTTGTCTATTCTTGAGTAGATATTCAGCAATGTGATGTCCAATTTGGCAACAATAAAAGAAACCACCATTTTGTCACAATCTCTCCCTATTTGTAGTGCCAAGTGGTCTCCATTGGATAACATCAATCTCCATTGGTGCCAATTGCTCCACCCATATGTAGTGTATTGACAAGTTTTGTGGAGGTTGAGATCAAGACCAAGATGTGGCAGCAAAGGAACCCTAAAGCGCTCAGCCAACTACATAGCTTTCTCCAAGTGTTTGGGCTCCCACATGATCACTTCTAATTTGGTGCATGACTTCAAGCCCCAAATAAATTGATGTAGAGCTTCACCTTTTAGTAAATCTAGAATTTACATTATGGTGTTTTGGAATTGAGTGATGTAGTTCTCATAGAACCAATTTGCTTCAATTTTGCCAATTTATCCCATGTAGCTTTTGTAGCATTTATAGTTTAGAATCTCCCAATTATTGCACTCTTGATTTCTTCCCATGTCAAGATTGGTACAAAAAATTGCCATTCAACTTGCTCCACTTGGAATCATTGCCACAGTTTTGCCATTCCATCCAATTGAAACCAAGAGAATCAATCTCCATTGATCTTGAAGATTTGTCGCTTCAAAATAATATTTGAAATCAAACATAAACTTCTCCATTATAGCCAAGAGATTCTTGCCTTCAAATACCTTGAGGTTTGGAAATTGGATTTTCTCTTCTCCTTCTCAAAATGGTGCTCTTTCTAAATGCTCTTATCATTGATGGTCTCTTTTTACCAACAATCAAATAAGGTGCTAAATTTGTTATTGCATAGTAATGGTAACTTTGGGCATCACCACCATGGCTATTTCTCTATCAAAATACCTATAATTATCTAAGTTAACATGTAGATGCAACACATCTGCCACTCTTTGCAAGTTACAATCTGAAGTATCAATGGTTCATCAAACAAAGTGATCATATTTAGAAAAAATTTCCCAAAGCAATACATGATGATTGCATGAAATGATACTTGGGTAATACATGACACAAAAATCCTCATGGATTTGGTAGTCTATAAATTCCATCGATCTTATTCTTGCTATGATACTAAGGTAAAAGACCAAAGAGAGAATAGGAGAATGGAAGATAGGAATGAAAGATCACATTGGGACTCTTGAATGAGGTAAACTCCAAATGCCTAGCCCATGAGCTTGGGCTTTGGTATTTATAAGGAACATACAAGGCTCTTGAGAAGCTTCCTAAAAGTTGTTTTCTTAGAGAGCAAGCTAAGCTAACCAAGAAGCTTGTAAAGAAGTTTTCTTTTAGAATCCGTCTACTTGGCATGAAAACAAAGCTAGTTAGGAAGCTTCCCAATAAACTTCCTCCTAGAAGTTGCCTACTCAGCATACATGTTACCCAATAATTGGAAGGTACCAAGAAGCTTCCTAGATGCTTCTAAAATATTCCTATTATTTTTGGCTAATTTAGCCTATTTGTTACTTCATTAGTCTTGATTAACTTGTGTATAAATTCCATATTGTTACAACCTTCCTTGCCACTAAATCTTTCTAATTTCCTTCTAAACTCTCTTCCATAAAAGCCACCATTAGAAGAAGATTTCTCTTGCCTCACATTACTTTGAATTTGCAGCTTCAATCCGCTCACAAATTTCTTGATGAACATGAGAATCATCCCAACCATAACAATTTCTACATCATCCACACTCTTCCTCAACATTATATAGAACCTTGACTCTAATTTTTCTACTCTTTTAGTGTATATTCTTACTTCCTTTACATCTACTTGCTTAAAGAAGGTAATCTCACTCATCAACTTCTGATTACTTTTATCATGGAGAAATTTTCTACAAGTCTGTTACACAAGCTCACACAAGACTCCTTGTTATCATCTTTGTTCTCTTCTTTATATATTCTAACCTGTATCATGTGAAAGCTACATCCTCAAAGAAATCAAGTGGTAAGAAGGTCAACTCATTGTTTATTCTCTTGTTGTTGCCTATAAGCCCTTTGAAGCCTCTCAAACATACCTTTACATCTTCTTGACTCTTACTAGAGAAAATAAAACACTTCCTAGTCTTAGCATCTCATTGCCTTCTTTCTTTGGATTTTTGTTTTTGATCTCTCAATCCTTGATTTTTTTCTACTTATTTCTTTGTAAGTAGTAGAGTACAAACATAAAAAACTCCACCTATGAATATTAAACCATAGATAATATACAAAGATAGGTTTCAAGATTTCCTATGTGATTACATCCTATAAAACATATCAACTCAACCTTGATGGACATCTCATTCACCTTATCAACTAAAAGAACATTTCCAATTTACAAGCCCTCAACCTAGCTTATTTAATATTCTACATCTAATTAAAGAAATTCTTATTTTAAATTTTTAGTAAAATAAATGAATTAAATTAAAACATATTTATATATTCATTGAATAAAAATTCAAATATCTTTTTTTTATATAGCTCCAGGGATTCATTTACTTTTTCAAAAACAAACATTTTTATAAAAATTTCCTTCTTTAAATTGCTTTTGTTCTATTTTTCTCTTTTACTTAATAGCTTTTCATGTAACCTTACCTTAAATACACAGTAAACTCCATATTATAACTCTTATATCTCACATTATTTTTATGTTGTATTTAGATCCAATTTTGAGAGTCCAAAAATAAGGATCATGAGGTTTATTTCACTCTACATCTAATTTGACTTCAAGAAATGTTGAAACCTCTTCATAACTTATAAGGGATTATCTTAGGCACTTTTTATGTGACTTCTCTATCAAAGTATAAGTAAATATAACATATTTTTGGACAATATATAAACTAAAATCACAAGTTATGAAGAAAAATCCATTACATATAGACAAAATAATAATAATAATCCAATATCTCAGATTTCCTACCATAATCATTATATAAATAATAAAATAATGACCAAATAGCACCAAATGGATAGATTTATTATAAGATTTACAAAAAGAGTAAGAATCATGAGGTTGTCAAAAGTATTATGCATGAAAAACCAAATCTAGAACTCAAAAGTATTATGTAGAAACTTTGTCTAAACTTTTCTGCTTTATCTTTATTACTAAAACTCTCTTTGTATCCTTTAATTCTCTACCCGTTACTTGACTTTGCTTCCTTGAATGATGCCTTGATGTCCCAATAAGATTTCCCTTGGAGTCTACTAGGTGTCTATTGTCATCCCATTGTAAGGAGATTCAACCATAGGCTTGAGCACCTTCCACCTATGCGCTTTGGTCTATGTAGACACATTCTTCTTTAATGTTTCTAACTTGGGGTCACAATTGTCTCTAATTTTGTTAACCATTGCTAAATCACTGAGATTCCAATTCCATAACAAGAAACCAAGGTTCTTGTTGGGGAAGATCTACTCCTTACAATGGAGTGCACGCTTACTTACATTAGTTGATTTTAGAATCATCATCAAAAAGATTCTATGTCTTCTTGGTTGCAGACTCATCATGCTTGCTCATGATCTCTTTGTTGAAAAATATGATCTACCTAAACGTTTGCTCACCTAATCTCTTGAGCTTATAATTCTCAACTCTTGTTGCTCATTGATGAAATTTTAGGAGACTCAACATGTGAATTTGTCAACTTTTTTAGTGAAAAAGAAGTCATTGTGCAAGCCAAGGCCTCAAATTTATAGCTTATGGCCAATCATTTCAAATTTGGCATGTACATCCTTGGAAATATAGGGTGGTTGATACAAAGTATGCCAAGTCAAAGAATGTATCCATGCATCTAGCTGGGGTAAAAAACACCTTGTGATACCTATAGAAGAAGAAGGAGCTATTGGCAAGACCAAAGATGAAGGCATAAAAAAGGAAGCTCTAAGTAGTTGACAACTCCTCAAAAGAAGACCGCAATAAAGACAATCATATCACAATGGAGGAAGATGTTGTGAACCTAGAGGAAGATCATGAGGGTGCAAACAAAGAAGAGAGTGTTGTTCAGACACCAAGGATATCATGGGAAGTAGAGGCAAATCAAGGAGGACACAATTTCCTAGAAGAAAGAATGGCAAGTGAGGAATTTTTCACTCTCATCAAACTCTCTTCAGACTTGAAAGCATAAGCAAATGCTGAACACGATGGTGTGCAATTGGCGCCATCATGAGAGCATATGATTGGCAAAGTATCAGTAAGCTTCTTGCTAGGGAATGGCAAGGAGATTCTTCAAAAGCAAGACAAAGTCTGTATGGCAATGCATCCTTGGATAGATGGAGAAACATCACCCCAACCAACATTCGAGGAGAGCATGATAATAAGGTTGGACCGTCAAGGACAAAGGAAGATAACAAGGTCTAAGGAGGAGAAGGAGAGAAGAATAAGAGGGGAGAGTATAGGCTAAAGAGGCATGCATGCTTGACAAGATTATGAAGGAGATTTTGAAGACCAAGGAGGAGGAATCCACCCAAGTGCACATGTAGGAAGGAGAAGGAAATATGAAATTGACCAAAGATGTGACCACTACTCATGAGAAAGTAAGAGAAGAAGTACATATTGTACTTCACACCAAGGAGAAAATAGAGAAGGAGGATGAGAAGTGCCACTATCAAGAAGAAAAATACTTGAGCTAGCTCAATCATAGATGATGACTCCCCTTGTGTGAAGTGATCCATATGGTAGGTCCAGCACTTCACAAGTTGGAAACAATGCTCTCTTACTATTGGGAATTGAATGAGACCATCAATGACCATGTGAAGGTGGTTGTCTACTTTTTTTGGGTTGCTCAAGTAGCTAATGCACAGAAGGCTCCTTGATCTTCTTGAGCAGCTCAAGAAGATCAAGGAGCAACTCTAGACTAAGGAAGAGAACTATTCTGGGTGAGAATAGATGATGGATGACTAGAAGAAGGCAAAAGCAAACAAGATAGGAGAAGTATGATAAAGATCTACAAAGAGAACATGTAGAGGTATAAGTCTTCAATATAGGGATTGAGCAATGAAGAGCAAAATATGACAAACAACTTTGTGCCCAAGATGAGGAAGCAACTACATTGAAAGCCAACTATAGCAAGCGTGGGTCAAGATCATGCATAGTAATTATAAGGAGCTCTTAGAAATCCATATTGATGCATTGACCAATCAGATTCATAAACATGAGGAGCACAAAGAAATCATCCACATACATGTGTGGTAGGAGCTAGAAGGAGAGATTCAAGCCATGCATGTGAACTTGGGGGTGGACCATGTTTGAGTACTCACAATAATGGAAGCTATAACAAATCAGATGATCAAGCACATAAAGAAATTGGCAAAGACCTTCCTTCATCAATGCATACTGCATGACCTAAAGACACAACTTCATGCATTGGAGGTAAATGTATACAACAACAAACAACTAGCACACCTATTTACTAATATTAAGGACACATGAACCAAAACTTTGAAGACATGCTAAAGATTATGCTCCACAAGTTAATGGATTACAAGAGAAGAGTCAAACTGCACCTAAGGATGGCTAAAGATGAAGGTAGTTCTTCACAATGGTGTACAAATTTATGAGATTACAAATTGTAAAATAGTCTTAGTTAAAATTGGCCTAGCAGAACAAGGACAAATTCTTTCAGGTCAAAGATCTTTATGGTTTTGTATTACCAATTCATGACATCTTTTGTGAGTGGTCAATTTTGTAATTGAAGTCCTTTGGAATCAGTAGCCAAAGGAAAAGTTAGAAGTAGAAAAAACATTTGAGGAGTTGATATGTGATTGCCACTTAGGTAGGTCTTAGTTAAGTTGGATTAAGATAATATGATAAGGATTAATGATGAGTGATGTATATGTATTAAGAGATTTCAGGTAAATTTTAGCCACTAGATTTCCTCTATAGGAGATTAGGAATTGTATAAAAGGCATTGACACAATGTTAACTAAGTTTTATTTGGTCATTTATTCAATTGTTAAATTCTTGGCCAACAAAGTTTGTACTCAAGGACCTCTATATATTGTGTACATTTTGCATGATGTGTTATTTGCTTGGTTGAGTAGTTTTGAGGAACTTGAATTAGGAATGTAGGTGCTAGAGTGAGTAGAATCATTTGCACTTCTCTAGAATGTTGGATCTCTAAGTTTCCAAAGAGTCAAGGTGATCAATGAGTGGTTAACAAAGACCAATAGCATCATGAAGTACCATAGTAACAAAAGCTAGGTGCTATGATCAATCCACAACTCCGTCAAGATTGCACCTTTTTGGGAAGTAATCATTTATGGTTGTAGTCATCAGAGTGATGAGACCTCTCTAGTGAAACTACCCAAGAAGTAGAAATTGTCTTTGTTGTGTGCACAATGCTTGTGGTGCTAACACATTTTGGCACATTCATGGCAATCTTGACACTAATGAAATCTGAATATGAAAGTGTCAACAAAGGTCAAGTCCTAACAGCCAATTGCACCTTTAGCAAAGAGTGAACTACAAAGCAAAGTAGCCTTTATGAAAAATGAACCATCACCTCAAGAATATTTGGAATAGATCTACAGTTTAGTGATTATTTTTGCCTTTCTATAGTGTACCATAAGGGATGACATTGCCCTCTTATGGGAATAATTCTGCCCAAGTTGTTAAATAAGAAACAATAGACAATTAACCATCATGATATTTTCTTTCATCTTCTAGTCATTTCTCACTTGTATCCTTATGGGAACAATGGGTTCTTACCATTTTACCACATTTTGGTTGACAATAAGCCATTACAAAACTTTTAAAGAGAAAGGAGGTCCAGTGCTTTGCATCTTTATATTTTTGTTTTATATATATAGTAAAAGAAAATTTCTCTAAAATGCTTAGTAATCCATAAGGTCATTCTTTATATCCTTTACTCCAAATAAATCTACTTCTATCTTCAAGGAATCTACAATCTTAATTTTATATTCTTGTATATTAATAGTACTTTCTAAAATATGAGTGTGTAAATATATATGTCAAAGAGAAAAATACTAAGCCATAGTGGTATACAAATGTAGATTTATATCTTAAGTTGTCAAACACTCAAGTTTGTACTAAAATGCTACTAAAGAAAACTATCTATCTATTGTGAAATATATGATTATTTGGACCCTCTCAATAGACTTAAAATGGTTCTATTAATGCATGGATATGTTATCATACAAAATAGTAAGAATATAAGATTTATTGACCATATTTCTCAAAATATTTAACAATCAAACCTTTGATAAAATAATTTTAATCACATGGAGTCAAGACAAAATGAAACAACAAGTAATATTTAATTAGCATACTTTGAAAAAAGATCATGTCAAAACTATGTAAAATTATCATTAAAATATTTGAAGTAGTGTGTGGTATGCACAAATCATAGTTTGTGAGTTTGTGTTTTGGAACCCAATGTGTGGTTTAGCCATCACACAAGACAAGTAAGGAGAAAATTCATGTTTAACAAATATCTTAACCTAATTGAAAAGAAGCTTGATATCCAACCAGTAAGCATTGTGTGCTTGGGTAAAAGCACTCAAGATTTGACTTTATTGACATAACGAATGAAAATTGTCAATTTAATCTTATTGCAGTTTCATTTAATTAGCTCTTATAAGATAATTCCACATAATGGTTATTACAAATGAGAGGAAAATCTCTCATTTGTGTGTAATGCTATAAAGATAAGAGAAACACAAGACTTCATCCTTCCATACTACTATGCCATAGAGAAGCACATTGTCTTTATTATATAGCAAAGAGGATCCACTCAAAGGGAGCTATATCCTTGGATCAAATATATGGTTTGGTGACATGTCAATGAGCTCCACCCTAAGATTAGTTGCATAGATTGGTGACAAGTTGATCATTGTTCTATTTGGTTGGTCAAACAAGTTTGATCAAAGTGAATCTTTGGGGAATCTTCCTATATGAAGCTCAAAAGAGCATGGATGAGATATCGTTGGAAAGCTCTCCATGAGACAAAAAAAGGGGAGAAGGCAACACCCTTTCCCCCAAAAGGAGGATACTATTTTATTTTTTGAGGTCTAATTCATCTATTTAGGCTCCAAAATTGACTCTCAAGTTTTTTGGGTATTTTTGACCTCTACGTTATTAGTGGAAGTACTCTTTGGGTGACACTTCTATCTGATCTACTTAGACCATCATATATAACATTGTTTAAGATATTACCAAGAAAATTTCCATCTTTAGATAATAAGTCTAGCTAATGGTATTACATTGTGGCAAAAGATTTAATACAATAAGCAAGACATTATTATAGTTGATTTGGATGCACTAAAATCTGTTTTTTGGTTAAGTGAGATAAAATTCAATCATGTACACAAATATAATAACTAAATTCTCATAAAATAAACAATGATTTTTTTGTATTCTTGTATGATAATAATAAGGTTGAAATTTTCTCTAAATCTTATGGTTAGACTATTTTTTGAGTTGGTAATAGTTCTTGTCAATGGTTCTCTTAAACAAAACAACATACAATCAATAATATGTTATTCTTCTTCATGTACAAGGACAAATATAGTATTCCTTGACTCAAACAACATATATGATCTATTTTGGATGAAAATTTGTTGCCTAGCTAATAGAATTGGTTGCTATTTGGTTGAGTTCTCATTGGCTTGTTAAGGAAGGGAGAGAAAATTAATTTTAATGTATTGAGAAGTAGTTTTATAACCCTAGAATCATTGACCATATTGCACAATCATAAAACAAGCTCCCTCAAGTCAAGGGAATTAAGTTATTGGAAATATGTTAGGTTTAATTATTTTGCTAAAAAAGGCTAGATCTTTATAGAGCTTATACTTCAAATCACTACTTATTGCATTGGATCTAAAGAAAATACTTCACTTCAAATTCCAAACCTAAATTTCCAAAGTAATTATAAATTATGTAGGTTCTTTGGCCAATCATCATTCACATATGTTCCATAAGGCCATCCTACATGGTATCATTTGTCATTCTATCCCTTGATATGGCTAGCTACAACCATTTTCCATCCTTGTCTTGGATTTTTTTAATGTGTGCTTTGTTCAACAACTTCTAGTGGCCTTGTCTTCCACCTACTATATCAACAAACTCTCATATCTTCCTTGGACCATAAGGATCCAAACCTTGTATCTTTTCAAGCAGATTCAAAAATTATGTTATCCTTTAAGTCATTTTAAGAACTACATCTCCAAAAAAATGTTGGACAGTTTCTTTGATGATAGTTAGATCTTTGGTTAAGCAAATCTCACTATCATAAATTGTTATGTTGTGGTTCACATAATGAGTAAAAGTTCATAATACTCTATTGTCATTTATACATGTAGTATAATAATAGATTGTGCAAGAAATCTTAAGAGAAATCTATTACATTTAAGTAATTGGCAGTATGGATAATGGTTTTGTCTTTTTCCAAGGCTCTTGCTTATATTTTTTATGTAGGCTTAATAGAGAGCATTTTGTTTAGTCTTGTAAGTCTCAAGTTGTAGTAGAGTGCAGAAGCTAGAGCATTTGAGTGGTGTGCTTGATTGAAGAGATATTTCATTCTCTCGATATACCTGTCCAAAACCCTTCTCAGATTAAGCTTCAATTCAGTTCCCTTGTGGATCTAGATTGTAGCTTATTGTAGTCCCAAGTTCATTTCATCAATGATGTAGAACCTAGATCTTATCATCTTCCATATGCTTACTTATGAACAAGTTTGGTATTTAACCATATGTATCCTTTGTAGATGAAAAGGAACTAAATAATTTGCTCAAGGCTTTAGAGGTGGAGTTTAGAGGTCCATGTGTCAAAAAGAGGAGTTGAAAATAGTCCAAAGTGCAAGAATTTGAGTTCTACCAAGTTGAGTTGGGATCTTGGATGTTAAAGAAGGTCTTAGGGGACAAGAGACCATCTTTGGAGAGAGAAGCTAAGAAAATACCATGTGGAGACTAGAAACTCAAGATTTGAGTAGTTGATGATAAAAATCTGATCAATTGAAGCTAGGGGTCCTAATGTATACCCAAGCAAAAACTTTAGAGGATTTCAAGAGTTTCACAAAAGCTTTTGATGATATAAAAATAGAGTTCAGAGAAAAAAATTTTCTAGTTGTTTTGCACCCAACAAGCTTTTTTTGTGAGTCAATCTCAAATCTTGTATGATCAATTGAAGTTGGAGTACTTGAAACCAAAATGTTTGCATGGAAATTATGATCAGATTTTGAGATCAAGTTTGAATTTGAAGCAATTTGTGAAAATTAGCAATAATTTTTTTGGCTTAGTGGTGTATCTCTATGTGAAATTTGGCATAAATTACTCAATTAAATATTCAAGATCTTGGATCAATTATACTTGGGCTCACCATGAGCTCAACTTGGAACCTGATCTATATCTAAGGATTGGCTTGGAATTCAAATACCAAATTTCATAAAGGTATTAAGAGATGCATTACTAAATACCTTGTAAAGTTTAGTTGAATTAAGGTTTATAAGGCAATGAGATTGGATACATCCAAATTTAATAAAAAGAATACTATAATAAACTCTGAAAGATTTATTCCCTCTACAACTATAATTGATTGGAAATTTCTCCATTTGTGATCATGGTGGAGGGAGTTATAACGTTTTAACGAGTTCTTGATACTTATTTGACCCCTAAGTCAAGACTTTGGCAAGAACAAGGACTTGATTAGGGTTTTGAGTTAAATTTTTGCGCCACAAAAGTTAGACTAAGCATAGTAAATTTTCAATAGTTTTCCAATTAAGACATACATCATACTATTATTAGATACATAGGCATTATGCACTATTATTAGGTACATATTATTAGAAAACATATATTATAGACTATTAATTGAATCCTAAAGCATATGATTTGGAGCTATGGTGAAAAGTTATCTCAGGCCAAGCCTTGGGATTATTTCCCCATAAGAGGGCATACAATTATCCTATATCTAGAGTATAGGTTAAAAGTAGCTCTTGGAGTACAAGTTTGAAGTAGTTCTTGGATAAAGCAAGGACTCTATGAGACACTAGTGTACAAGAAGCATGGAAATTTTTTGTGTTTGGATCTCTTCCATGCTTTTCATGCTTAATTATATGCCTAATTTTTTTGGATTGGTATGCATAACTTGTGCTTAGGTTTCCTTTCTTTAAACATGTTGTGTATTTCTCCTTAAGTTTGACAACCAACAAATCAAAAGTGCATGTTGTGATGACATGTTATGTTGCTCTTTTCCTACCCAACTAAAATAAGATTGAGGCTCCTAGTAGTTGGGAATAAAAATGGATACAAACATCCTTGATTGGTATATCCATGAGATACAACCTCATGTCCATAAGCAAAACAACTAGGAACCTGGTGTGTTTCCAAAGAGATCAAGACAAAGTGCAACATCGTGATCCTTGGATCTCTCTTCAATGTATACTTCTTTGGTCTTTCTAGCTCCTTTAGTTGGTTATCTGGATATTGCTTAATTTTTCCCTTGCTTTGTGTTGTTCTTTCCATTTGGATTGTCCTGCAAACCTTGGACTTCCTTTGACACTTCTCCCATGCATATAGCTATCTCCATGAAAGTTCACTTTAGAATTTGGTTCTAGGCATTCAAGGATCTTGTCCTCTTGAATTGCTATTGATGGCAAGAGAATTCATCTATCTCTCCTTGTTATCTTACTTGGGTTTTGGATTTTTCATGTTGTAGCTTATTTTACAATCTAAGCAATATCACATTCCCACTTTGAGTTCCTATATTGATTTTTCCCCATTTCCTATTCTTAAAATTTAATATTGGGAAATTTTGACAAATATTTGAGAAGAGGACCTTGCTAGTGAATCTATAGGCTACAACAACACTTCTTGCTAAAATTGCCTTATAGTTCAAGCTTGTTCTATTACAATTTGTCCATTTTTTCCCTTTGTTTTGCATTACAGTTTTAAGCTTAATCCCCTATAACCACCCATTTTATTATCAAATTCTCATTCTCTATTTCTAGAACCTTAATATTTCTTTGCATGCAAGCTTCAAGTTAGATTTCACGTGGTATATAGAGTTTTCTGGCAAAAGTTTGTTATCTTGATATCAACAATAATCAAACAATGGGAATCTTTTAGGCTATTTGTTTTTGTTGCTTAGTTAATTTTATTATTTGCATATAAATACTATTTCTATGGCCAGATTATGTGCTTATGAAAAATATCCCTCCATTCATTTGAATAAAAAATTATTTTGTGAGAAAATTCTTAGCAAGTGGTAAACATGACAAGCAATAAATAAAGCTAATGCACTATTGGTTAAAGCTAGTATCCATGTAGCATTGTTATTTGATAGATTATCACAAGCTAAAATTTTCTAGCAGCTTGTACAGGTGGAAAAGGCTAAGTTTCTTAAATCATAACTTCTAAATTTATGATAAGACTCATATAAAACTTGTATACATTTCTCCTCCTATATATTTAGGTGTATGACTAGTGTCCCATATATAATTATTAAGTAAAATATTTTTCTTCACCTCTTATTATATCATCACATGGAATAAGAGGAAATGAGAGATTGTGAGAGCCATTGAGTTCAATTTTGCAAGATGGTTTGAATTGCTTAATAGCAAACTGATTTTTTTGAATTACATCATGAGGAATGAACTTGCTATGTTTTATTGCATCACAAGCAAGACCTTGACAAAGAAAAATAGATCAATGTGGAAGTAAAAGATGTTTGCCTCCTCAAAAGGCTACGAATTGTTTGAATTTGTTACAAGTGTGAAGTTTGTTTTGTTGGTGTTCCTTCAGATCCTAACTTGTATGCATGGAACAAATGTGCTAATCAAGTTGTGCACTATCTTTATTTTGTATTTTTCTATCATTGTTTTGCTACATATAAGGGGGTGATACTCCCAAGGAAGTTTGGGATGCATTGACAAATGTTTTTAGATGTCAATAAATGCAAGAAAGCTTCAATTGATGGAGGTTAAAAAGAAAATCTAAGAATAAATAACTATTTTTATCACATTTATGGTTTGGTTGAGCAAATTAATAGCATCAAATATAATGTTAAAGATGATGATCTAACTCTACATACCATTCTTAGTTTACCAAAGGAGTACAAACCTTTGGAGACTTTTGTAGTCAAACTTATCCTTAATTTGAAAAACTATTCCTTATGTTAGTCTCTAAAGAGAGGCAATTGCAAGGTGGTGGTATAGTATTGCAAATACAAGTTATGATACTAAATATGTTATCACTTAAATATGAACCATCCCATTCTCAACTCCCATTTGGATTTTAGGTGGATTAGGATAATTTTTTTTGCATATAATCACCAAGAACCTAATAATTTTTGACCTAATTATTGAGAAGCATTTTGAAATTTTATTTAAGTAAGATGGTACTTTTTTCAACAAGTTTAAAAGAGAAATATGATATATCAATAGGATGCAAATTTGGATCCAAAATAGGTAGAAAGTTTAAGTTAAATATCCAGATACCCAATATAATGTATATTCATGGCTCAATTACACTTTCAGATCATGAGATGGGGCAAAAATAAGTGGGTCATATGAACCTTCAAATAAATGACAATCTTAACTACCACGGATCTATATATGAGTCTTCCAACATTTTCTTATCCTTTGTTTATGTGGATTTGAGAGGTTTGTCAATATAGTAAGCAAGCTAGAAAACCTTTCAAAAATCATAATACAAAGGACTTTAGGGTGGTAGAATTGATATATAGGATTGCCTCACAATTTGACAAGTTCCAAGTATTTTCTCTTATTTATTGACAATGTTTAAAAATTTACTTAGGTTAAATTTATGAAAGAAAAATAAGATGTCCTTTTTGTCTTCAAAACTTTCAAGCTACTTGTGGAGAAGCAATATATGGTCACAATATTCTATATTTACTTTTTGATGGAGGAGGAAAGTTCCTTTCAAACCACTTCGACATTTTTCTACATGAGCAAGGTATCAAGTAGAAAGGTACTTGCAGCAATACACCTTAACAAACTGCATTGTTGAACGGAAGACTTGACATATTGTAGAACTTGCAAGAGCTATACTCATCAAGAAGTCAATGCCAAAGTGCTATTGGTAAGAAGTTGTTAGTTATATGGTTTACTTGATAAAACAATCTCTTGCCATATTGGTACTTAAGAGGCCACCTTTTCAAGCTCTTACATATAAGAACTTCATTATTAAAATCTAAAGGTTTTTTTTGGCTTTTTAATGTTTCTGATGAGAAGAGGAAGAGACCATAATCAAAAGCATAAAAGTATGTCATATGCAAAAGGATATATCTATATATATGATACAATCTTGATTTAAAATTTTTCATTATCAAAATTGGATTTCATAGTTGAGGAGTTAAAATATAAGCATCAAAATTCTACATCTTATTTACCACTTATGGGACCCTTTATATCTTCCATTGTTCCAACTGGTATGTCTAATCCATAAGCTAGTACTTCAAGTGTCACTGGTGTCGCTAGTAATCATTCTCATACTCATCAATTTATAAGTTCTTGGTCAAGATAGGTTGTTTAGAATCTTTTAGTCCAAGTGTCTCAAGCCAAAGAAATTTACTTCAGACTTTGCCTACTAATTATTCCAATCCTGTAACAAATTACCAATCAACCATATATTTAACACATTCTCAATTCTTTAGATGAGTCTACAAGTAGTACTTTTCAACCTGAACTTGTGCCTCAATCAAGAATATGTACACAGGTCTAGTATCCCATTAGATGATTTCAACTTGAAGGGCTTTTAGCCAATACCATGCATGTATGGTGAAGGCTATCCAAGAGCAAGAACCAAATTCTCAGCCTAGGTGATACATCATGCAAATTGGTTGCAAGCCATGGAGCTTGAAGTTATAGCACTACATCAGTAATAAATATGGGAGTTGGTTGATTTTGCTTTTGATAAGATGGCAATTTGTTACATGTGGATCTTTAAGGTCAAGGGAAATTTTAATGGTTAGTGAGTAGATTACAAAGCAAGACTTGTGGAAAGTGCACTTCACAACAATATGGAATTGACTCTGATGAGATATTTAGCCCAATTGGCAAGATGTCTTCAAATTGTACTCTCTTTATGTTGTCACCTTTATAAAGTTGAAAGCTTTATCATACAGAATTCGACAATACTCTCCTCCATGTAGATTTAGAGAAGGAAGCCTACATGATCCAATCACCTGGATGTGCAGATCCAAGATATCCAAACTAAGTTTTTTGTTGGAAAAGTGTCTCTATGGACTTAAGGAAGCCCTAGGAGCTTAGAATCCCAAGATAAATTCCTATATCTTATCCATTGGGTTTCAAGTTTGCAATTCAGATTCTTTGTTGTACTGGCTAGAAGTTGGTGAAAGTATGATTTTGGTGGTCATAGATATTAATGACATGATTGTTACTAGTAGCTGTCACGATCTCACTTTGCAAGTGGAATATTTTGTTGGTCATCTATATTAATGACATGATTGTCATGAGTAGTTATCAAGATCTCATTTGGCAAGTGCAAGATTGGTTGAAAGGAGAGTTCTACATGAAAGAACTTGGTAGATCTCAAATACTCCTTAAGTATTGAGTTTATCCAAGACAAAAATAGAATTTAGATACTAAAACGTCAATATTCTCTCAATATGTTAGAGATTTTGATATGATGGAGTGTAAGCCTATTTCTATCTTAACCAACTTCTGTTAATTATTGAGGATGGTGAGTTGTTTGCTAATCCAAATCTGTATGGATGGACTTTTGGAAGTCTCATTTACTTGACTATCACTAGTATAGATCTCAGTTATGCTGTTGTAATGGTGAGTCAATTTTCACAATCACCAAGGAAGCACATCTTACGACGTTTTTAAGATGGTTTGTAGGATTTTACGTTATGTGAAGTTTGTCCTTCAATTTGTCTTCACTACTCCGCTGGTGTGCTACACTGTATACAAGATCATTGATGTGGATTGGGCTGGAAGTATTCAAGATGAGATATTGACATCATGTTATGTAGTTTTAACCTTGGAAGGTATGTAACCTATTACTGCATTAATTATTGACAAAAAAATATAGGGGTGCAACTAATGCTACATGTGAATCAATTAAGCTTTATACCTTGTTACAAGATATGTGAGACAAATTTCATGATCCCATCATCTTATATGCACATAGATCAATAGTATATATAATAGTACATACATAATACCAATAGCATAAAGCTTGCTAGCAATCCAGTATTGTATACAGTGACCAAACATATTGAGATTCATTATCATTGTATTAGAGAAAAGGTATTGGATGGAGAGATAGATATGCAATGTATTTTTATGGAATATGAATATCTATCATATATATATTTGTTCTTATGTTGATATTTTCACCAAATTTTTACCTACAGATAAATTTGAATACTTTAAATCTCATCTATGCGGCAAAGATATTCACTTTAACTTGAGGAGTGCGTTGATAGAGTATCACAAGCTAATATTCCTAGCGGTTAGTCTTTGCGGAAAAGGCTAAGTTTCTTCAGTTTTTAAATTTATGATGACGAGAGACTTAACCCAAAAGTTGTACTTACTTCTCTTTCTATATATTTTGATGCAGGACTAGTGTCCAGCAGACTATTTTTGGTGAATTTTTGTATCTCCATATCTTATTTCTACATCGTTATAGTAATCCATTATAAGTCTTGTGGAGTTTGTAATTCTAAAGACATACCGATATCAGTTTTCTCTTGAATAGAACGTCCTCTCTCTACTAAGTCGATTCTGAACATATGCATGTGATGGAAACTGATGAGCTTGAGATTGGCTACAAACGCATTGATTTATAGAATGATCATACCAATCCAAGACCAAGTTAACTTCTGACAAGTAGTCTACAGCAATATTTTCGGTCAAGTAGAAGAAATTCCCCCATAAGTAAGCTCTCAGAACTTATTTCTAAGGGCAATAGTTCCAAGGCTTTGATCTGCAATTGTATGTATAGATGAACCAACAAAATCGGTAATCACGACAAACAGTTGAACTTTACGTACTATAGTAGACTCCCTCTGTTTTACTAGGAGTCTTCTTGTTCCAAAATGATGCTTTAACAACACTTAACTATCCCGTTAAGCTACTTATCTGTGGGCTATTCATGAAAGTAAACATCCATTATATCAAAACAATCTCATTCATTCCAATTTAAATCCCACATTAGTGAAGAGCTTCTGAATGTATTTCTCAGCTATCTTTTGGTTTCGAACAATCTTTTAGTTCTATAGCAGTAAAATTTAATCGAGTTAGTTCAATATCTACTCTGGTCTTCTTGTACGAGCTTGTACAGATTGAAGCCACTGTTCAGAATCTCCTCTGTCATGATTACTTTTGATCAAGGATCTCTCAATAAACCTGAAGGAATCGGCCATTCTATCAGAAAAATGCTGGAATGTTTATTTCTCTTCGACGTGGTTACGCCAGGAGGTTTCAAATTCCAGATTTCCATAAATTTACGGCCACCGGTGGGTTTCAAATTCCAGATTTTCAAAATTGTACAAGAGGTGGTGTGAAGTCCGTAGAATATTCGATACCTAAACCATGCTGATGAGACCCATCAGGTCTCATCAGCATGGTTTAGTTGAAAATTGAATGGTCACATAAACAATCAATAAACACATAAATTGAAAGGTTTTAAAATTTTATAGTAAAATTAACTTGTATAAATTTTAATGTTATTAAATAGACTAAAATTTTACAGATCACTTTGAGCCCCAAAAAGCAACGGGTAATGATTTCAATTTCAATATTCCATGGAGAATGGAATGTTGAGTTTCAAAGTAGTAAGGTATGGAGTAAAGTCACCTCTTTGTTTCTCTAGCTGTGGAATTATAATAAAGAACGATGCACATCTCAACTCTTTGTTTCTCTAGATGTGTAATTATAATAGAGAATGATGCACACCTCAACTCGATGTTCAGAGAGTTTCAAAGTACTAAGGTATAGAGTAAGGTCACCACTTTGTTTCTCTAACTGTGGAATTATAATAGAGAACGATGCACACCTCAACTCGATGTTAGAGGGGAATGGAACGCGGGTACCACTCTCTAGTATATTTTAAAAAGCATGTGTCTATTATTTCATATTGGAACAGTGATTAGTGATTGATACAATCACACTAGGTGATTGCTCTCTCAATTAACCTCACTAGCAATCACATTTCTTTGGATGTGCACGTAGGTTGAAGACTTTACGACTCGCATGGCTCTTAGGTGTTGTAGTGTATAATATATAAATAAAGACTTTACGACTCGCACGGGCACTCGAATATTTTAGGTAAGTATTGTAATACATATTTCTTTTATATATATACATATATACTCTTGCTCCAGCTCCATTTACCTCTTTTGTCTCTCCCTTGCACGGTTTGATGGTTTTCATCCTTCGTGTTTGCCGCGCGGCCTCCTCTTTTGAAACTAAATTTAAACCCTCTGCTTTGTACAAAGAAAGCATGGCACCCATAAAATTTTACAATCTACCCATAAACTCGTTTCTGGATTCCTCCTATATTTGAAACCCCCTGCTGTGTACAAAATGCTCTGGTCCCCTGCAGGCGAAATTTCTGGTAGTCTGTAGACACAGTATCCAACCCTATGGCGTCGAACACACTCATGAGAGATATTTACTGTACGTGTGTCACTTCAAGTAAGGGAGAATTTCATCTGCTGGAGAAAATTCCGGCAGATGAAATACTGCTTGAATATGTGGAAAGAAATGGTGAATCTTGGACGGACATTCGTTATGCCCACTGGTTCTGGCATGCTAGGGTGCAGGTAAGAACAACCAACCAAATAAAAGCGTAAGCAGCTGGCTTGCCTTCTCTTAGGCAGACGTTTGGTGTTCATGGCCGGAGTTCTGGTTGAAGTACAACTTGGATCGGAGGAGTTGACAATGACTTCAGAGTTGCAAATAGTTGACTCCGAGTCTTTAGATTGCTGCTGACAAACAGCATGGAGTAAAGGTAACCATTGGCAAGTCGAGGAATCAATCCCAACACGAAAATCAAATAGATATGTTTACTTTCAGGCCTTTCTAAGCAGGGCTCTGCAGTAATCATTTCCTGACTCCGGGCAAATTCAGCTACTACGACCGATATTCAATTGATTAAATTATGGGATAGATAAAACTTTCATGAGAAGGTGTATACTAAAAAATTAATGGTAAGGTTCAAACCAGGTATATGCAAATTAATTGCCATTGCATAGGTTGCTTGTTTCTTTTCCTCTAATATATATGCGACAATATTAGGATTCAAATAGCTACCAGACATCTCTCTAGATCTGTCTCGGGACAAAGCGCACAGGTTCAGAATATCGATTGAGCTTTGACGGTAAATCAGAAGCATCTAACAAATGTCGGGCAGAAGATCGCGAATATGGGATCGACCTAACAAGATTCATCTTATTGAAATTCTTCGCAGGTAGGCTTGGGGCCGGGAGGTCAACTGCTACGAATGGGTCTCCGGAGGAGAACATGTCATCATGGAGGCACTCTGAGAAACTCTATGCAATGGGGACGGAGACAACCAACAGTTGATACAAGCGAGTATACGCTAGGATTGTTGAGGTTCATTACAATCAGAGGTGGGGCAATGCTAGATTCAATCTCTTACGCGGCGGCGGAGGATGATTTTTGTAAGTAAGAGGAGCACAAATTTTGGAGATGGCTCCCAATAAGTTCAAAGGAGAATGACCCTATCCTGAGCTGGAATGCTGACCAGAAAGACCTGAACTAACAAGGTTTATGTGTATACAGGACTGGGGAGAATATATGGCAGATAGCATCTGGCAGAAGAGATGTATAAAAGACTGTCCAGTCCCAAGGTCACATAGCAGCTGTGTCTGAGTCATCGACTCCAGTTCCACTGTCCAAACCAGAAGACATAACAAGTTGAGGTGAATTTTTCTCTCTATCTCGTTTGGGTTCTTTACGTTCAATGACACGATGCTTTGGATGTACGAGTAAAGATGGACTTTTAGACATCTTGTAGTTCCGCGTGCGTCCGTTTTATTTCTGCCCTCTGTTCTCATGTTGGCCGTTCGGAGCTGTACTCTGATACTTTGCTCGTGTCCATCTTGTGATCGAAAATACATTTAAGATCTAACAATGTAGGAATCACCAACATCAATTTGTGTGCTTCTTAAATGTGTACAGAGGTCTATCATTTGCTTTTGAAACGTACGTGCACGTGTACTGAGTTTTCTTTCAATATTATTTGCTGATTGTCTTTGCAGGAAATTAAAAACTCGTGCTTGCGAATCAGGAGATAGCCGCAACGCTTGCTAGTACTAAAAAAACACTCTTAAAATTTTCCGAATTGAAGTATAAGCCTTCCCGAACATCTTACGTCAAAATCTGCATGATGGCATACCCCAGCTCCAAAATCAGATTCTTCCAATTTTTTTCTCTCCTTACGCTGGTTGCGTTTAGCAATGCCCAACTATCACTAGACTTTTACAGGAATAGCTGCCCTGGAGCGATTTCTACGGTTAGTCAGATGGTTACCAGCTTTTTGACAACAGATCCAAACTTGGCAGGAGGTCTACAACGCTTACACTTTCATGACTGTTGGGTTAGGGTAAGTCTGATCGTACATGTACCTACACAATCCACATCTATGACGTACGCGTGATAGTTAGAGAGTTTGCACGTTAAGAATATGTCTAAATATGACTACTAAGTTAGCCATGAGTGAATTTGAAGGCTTGCTTGTAGCGGTAATCGATTGCAAAGTTGTTATGTTGTTAATTCATGATCAGTTCTGTTTGCGTATTCACTAAGACTGTATATCTATCCCTTGTAGACTAATTACTCTGGATTGTTTTGGTAAAAATTCAGGGTTGTGAAGGTTCCGTGCTTTTAGACTCTACATCTGTTCAAGCAGAGAAAGATTCCGTGCCAAACCAGAATTCACTGAGGGGTTTCGCGCAGATCGACCAAATTAAAGCTGCTCTAGAGGTTTCGTGCCCTGGCATTGTATCATGCGCGGACATACTAGCTCTTGCTGCACGTGATGCTACAGTCCAGGTAACATTTTCGATCTCAACTGTAAGTGCACATACCTTCCGCAAAGGGGCCCTGGTCGTCCTCTAAGAACATCAAGTTTTTACAGAACGAACAGACCGTCTATCAAGTTACTCGGTCCACACCAAGTGTTCATATCCTGAATTTGCGGTTCTACCGGTTAAGAGGCAAGAATATGGAATTATGTACTATAATTGTGGACTATATCCTTGCCTATAGCTATAGTATCTCTTTGAAGATGACATGACCTACATTGGAGATTTAGTAACGATCATGGACGGACTTGAAACTTCTCTCTACAGGCTGGTGGCCCAAACTGGAAAGTCACTTTGGGCCGAAGAGATGGCGTTGTGTCTCTGGCAACAGAAGCCGTCGCCAATCTTCCATCTCCAGATCTCGACTTCGACGATCTCGTATCAAACTTCGCTTCGATTGGAGGAATGTCAGCCACAGAGATGATTGTGCTTTCAGGTGAGTCTTGTACTAGTGAAACAAGGGAATTAGAACTAAAGAATCTACTTCACTATATTTCCTAATAATAATGCGCAAATGCACCGCACCCACTCTACCTACATAAGTTTATCGAGCTCAAAGTCTCACTCACAATGAAAGATTAACGATCATCGTCGAATCCAGTAAATGCTTAGAATTCTCCTTGTATGCACGTACGCCGATTGAAAGAGAAGCAATGTGGAGATGTGTTCCGTCTGCTAGTTTGTGCTTCCATGGATAAAACCCAATCTGTTGTGATACTTCCAGGAGCCCACACATTTGGACGCGCTCGGTGTGCATCCCTTCAAAATCGTCTGTACAACTTTAATAATGTTACAGGCCAGACGGATCCACTTCTCAATGCCACCTTCGCAACGACTCTGAAGGGTCTCTGTCCTCAGAATGACATTTCATCTCTAATCACCATGGATACCACCCCAAATAGATTCGACAGTGACTACTACAATCAGCTTCTATTGGGTCAGGGTGCCTTCACCTCTGACCAAACAATCATGACCAGTACTCTGGGTGTTTCTTACACAACTCAAGCAATCCAAGCAGGATCCACCTTCATTGCCGATTTCGCGGCTGCCATGGAAAAAATGAGCATACTTGGCGTTTTGACAGGTGCTGCAGGAGAGATACGACAAAGTTGTGCTGTTATCAACGGTTAATTCTTCCTCTCTTCAAATTGAAGGAGGAAAGCTTGTAGTAAAATCATACGAGTAGTAGCTCAAACAGAGTGCCAAGAAGCGCGTTCTCGTCGTCGAGGATTGAGCAAATAGACACCCCTCTTTCACAGTTCCCAAAACTCTTCAAATCAGCCGTTTCCTTTCTCCTTTTGACATGAAATCTAGTGGAATTCACAAGGCTCTTTTCTGGAGTTGCAGTTGACTCGCATGTTGTAAATTATCATTCAAGTTAGCATAAAGCTCCTTCAGGAGGAGTAGATAAACTCCATTGTTTTGAACACCATTTTGTCTTCACTGGTTTTGAAGGGCAGAAGAAATCTCCGTTTGGACGCCTATGATAAATGAGCGAGCAGTCAATGTTTGACGTTTATGATGAATGTGTAGTCAATCCTGTGAAGCTATCGTTCACGCGGTAGTTTGGAGTGGAATTATGATCGGTTTGAGCAAGGGCGTAAGTTACTGCTTGTGATAGGTTTGAGGACTAGTGCGCTTCCATGCTTGTGCCGGGGGGTAAAATCTATTAGTGAAAATGAACTTTATCATTGCACTAGCACTTCATTTGAGAAATCTGATGCAAATCGATTTAAGTTTTGGGTTGGCGAGTATTGAGCTGCAGAGAAATGAAGTTATATTCTCCATAGTTAACAGTAGACCCGCAGAAATTGTCCAACAATTGGGTTTGAGTTCAGGGCTAGAGAATATCAAGGTTAGTGATTGATAGTTAACCATAGACCGCGCAGAACTTGTGCCAGAGAATTTTATTTCTTAGAAGTTGGATGCGGGAAGTGGTAGACTTTGCCCAAAATGAAACCGACGAAGAAGAGAATTACTAATCGGTAAAGACAAGAAGGCACTGACGCTTCCAAGAAAACATTTGCACTCCCTTGCACACCAAGCGCAAGTGAAATCTCCGGGATTCTGCTAACGCAGTCAGCCAACCTACAACCCACCGAAATAAGACAATTGAAAAAGATCATGTTATAAGAAAAGAAAAAACAAATAAAAATCTCAGGGTTATATTAAATAGAATGTTAAGGTCACGTTGAGTTCAAAAATCTCTAAAAGAAATTGAAGATTATGTACCTTTTTTTATTATATTATTAAATGGAAATAACCAATACAAAAAAAAAACACAAATTGGAACAGGCTAATCCATTGCTTTCAATGATTTGTTTCCAGCTTGACAATCTGCAGATATGAATGCCCCTTCCGCAAAGGAAGGGGCATGCCCCTTGCGCTTGATGGGGTCTTCCCATCCTTCGTTTTTCCTACGCGGTCGCCTTTTTCTTTTTTCTTCAAAGGATGTGAGCATCTTTTGGAATTCATTTAAGGTTGGGCTAAGGCGAACATGACGTGGAAGATGCACGTCAACGTGTCAATTTGCAAGAGTGCAACAGAATATTATGGTGCCATAGAGGTTAGTAAATCAAGTGAAAGAAGTCTGGCCCATATCATCGCTTGGTATTGGTGAGCGCAATGGACGGAATTTAGTTTATATTATATATATTGTGAAAAGTCAAAATAATTGAATAAAAAAACAAAAGTTCCAACTATGTGTCAGGTGCATGAACCTGCACACACCTGCGCACCAACAGAGCGAACACCGGCTTGCCACTTTAGCAATTCTGCGCCTCGCCTCCTTGCTAGCGAGCGAGGTTCGAGGAATTTGAATGCGATCAAGATGAGATGCAATGCGTTGCGATCTAATTGATTTGACCACGCTTGATGGATGCAGATTTTAGGGAACCAATTTTTCGTGCGGGTTCTGTAGTTTACTTTCTGTTGGGTTTTGTTTGCCGAGCTTGATTGATGGAGATTTCAGGCAAGCATTTTTCCTTGCGAGTTCAGTCGTTTTCTTTCTGCTGTTTATGTTTCCTGAATTTGTGCTGAGTAAGTTTCATGTTTTCCTTTGAAGGTATGACGAGGACCTGGCAGGCTAGGGGGGTCGTGCGAGACATTGCTGCTTTCCTCGTGAAAAATTGCACCATGGACATTTTACGCCAATTTTTTCCAATTGTCTCTCAGAAGAGCGTAGGGTGGCGGGGCAGCAGGATAGCGAGGCACAATGAGTTCGCAGCTTCCTTATGGGTTCAACTGGGACTTGGATTGTTAATGAACGGCGAAACTTGAGGGGCAGCTGTAAATGAGATGTAGGTGTGAGGAAATCGATTGCGGTGAGAAGCATGGAAGCGGTCTCATGTATTTTGGAGTTTGGACCTTGGAGTAGTCATTGAACGAAGGAGTTCCATTCACCGTTCATCGGGACGTCGACAAGCAGGATTACCAGTACACAGAGTATTATCCTTGATTGACGGGAATCCAGTTTGTCGTGAATTAAAGTGAAAATGAAAGCATGATCCGACGCTTGAACTGCTGGTGCCAGAGCCATGCTAGTCTTTCCTAATGTGGGGCACATAATCCAACAAACGAGTGTCGATGTTTGTTTTTGTCTTACCGAGACGGAACAAATCGACAGCATAGCTAAGAAGAGCTGGCTCGCTAGCCAGACCAGCTTCTGGTGGACTAAAGTCCTGTCCCTTCTAGAAAAGATTTACAGGTACTTCTCTTAACTCATCTTTGTTGGATATTTGGTGCACTTATGTACTTGCACGTGTTTATCATACAACTGGCAAAGAAGCGAAGTGAACAGTCTTAATGCGATGAACGTACAAAGAACATACTAGGAAGCACTCATCATGCACTCATCCTTCGGTTTTCCTACGCGGTCGCCTTCTTGTCTTTATTGGATATTTGGTGCACTTATGTACTTGCACGTGTTAATCATACAAGTGGCAAAGAAGCGAAGTGAACAGTCTTAATGCGATCAACGTACTAGGAAGCCAAAACTTACTCCAAAATCCAGCAGATCGGAAAACCTTTAAGACGGTCATGAGATCAGTGTTCTGGATGTTGCAACCTTTCAACTTTGTGACTTAATTATCTGCCCATTATTTCTGCTGAAGGCTGCTTGAAAGTCGTATCAGGATCTTATGCCTTGCCACAATATGGTCCAGTGAAACAAGAGGCGTAAAATCTTCGCCTTTGCCGTTATACTTATTCAATTTTCCCTCAAGTAGCAGAGGATTAGCTTTGAAAGGTAGTCACGAGCCAGCAAGAAACATAGCTCACCGTAGTATCTTACAGTACTACATGTCATAGTACGATGAGATGCTGAGGAATGTTTGAAGATTAGCTGATAAAAGCACTGACTGCTGGATGTGCGTACATTTGTAGATTCGGATTTGAAATTTCTCACGAACATGCATCACGTTTCAGAAAATTTTCATATTGCCAAAGCTCTTCACTCAAGTGTGCTATAAGGAAAACGGCTTTTAGGTGAGGAGTCTACACGCTCTCTGTTAGGATCGAACAGGGGTCTTAAGTACAAGTACACAATCGAAGGGACAGAAAGATTTCAGAAATTGTCTCTCAAATGAGCCGATGCGATGTTCCCCTGCTTGTTCTTACACTTAGACGTCACCTTTTCGGAATCTAGGACAAACAAGCCACCATAGCTTGGAATGTCCCGGGTGCACTCGGTAACGCATTACAATATTCGTTTTCAAGTCGTTCTGCGTTCTGTAATGGCTTAGTGACACCGTTTTCCATGTTTATTAGGTTTTATCACGTAAATGTTGTTCCTCTTAATGCCCGACCTTCATAGCTTCCCCGGGTGTCTGAAATCCTCAGCAGTTTCCACAAATTTTGCGATTTTGTCGGAGAAAGACTTTTGTTCTCCCTCCCAGTTTATGGTTTTATGGGATTGATACCTCATGTCAGGAATTTGGAACTCAAACTCTATATGGAGTATGAAAGAGCTGAACCGATTACCCCTTTCTGTGAAGCGCGACCTCTTTTCGTTCCTCTCGATAAGATCCTTCCACCTTACTTGTCTCAAACTTCAACGTTTTTCTCAGAAACTTTTAGGAAAACGCTTGATTTTTCTCTAAGGGTTAAATCCAAGTCCAAGTCTTTGATATACAAGCGATACGAAATTGAATTTCTCCATAGATCATTTAGACCTTCACCCTTCCTCTTCGCTACTGTGGAGCTCACTATTCGTTTGCCACCACGGTGTTTCATTGAGGCAAAGATTGAGATCGAAGTGGGATTTCTGATTAAGAGCCTTGAGTATTGTCTTCTGGTCAATATAAAATGGCGCACTTAGTGTTAGCTCTCTCTTATCTTTTGGACCTACTCCCAAATCCTGGCTTAAGCTTTGAATATTGAGCTACTCTGACGAATATTCCAACCTGAAGTGGAAACTGGGCCAAGTTTTATGTGTGGCCCTTCTGATGGTTGGACTCTCGTTCAATTTACCTATTCCATCTTGTTTCCACGTAAAATTGCCAATAGGAAACTACATGGTGTATTAAGTTACTTACCGCGGCCTGCTTGTGAGTCTCTGTACCTGTATGGATACAGACACTTTCTTTCGAGTCACCTTGACTTGTAGCTTTCCAGTTTCTGGCCTTCTTTAACAAATTGGATTTAAGGGTGGATCATTTAGTGGATCCTTATGCTAGTGGGCAATTTTGAGTACGCCGGCAGCGGGATTGTTCACTAACTGAAATCAATGACCTGGTGAAATAGTGAAACTTTTATTATGCCCTTCTCCTGTTCTGTTAGGATGTAAAATTTTGAATTTCAGTAGAAATGACTTCTCTTTCTGGGTGGTGAAGTGGTAATGGAAAGTGGGTTAGGTTATGCCGACTTCCTTCTCTTGAAGTTGACGTCCTGGTTTGTTATCTCCCTTTCCCTGGGAATCTGCTTGTTGTGCTAAAGGAGTTTGACATAATGCTTTAGCTTCTCCTTGTGAATGCTCACGAGTACAAAGGCGAAGGGGCAGTTCATGTAAGTAGAGGACCTCTTGTCGGTGAGAATATTGACGGTGAATTCACTGGCATTGCGAGAAAAAAGTTAGTGCTTTTGCCTAGACCTCGAGATTGTCATTTAACTCTATCTGCACGCTTTCTTTCTAACAATACCATATAGTGTGCAGGAAACCAACGTCAAACAATGCAGTACATTAGAGATTTGTGTGATACTTATCTACACAGCGACTTTGTCATGAGACGAGTCACAGTGATAGATCAACCTGGTCCCGTTTGCTTTCAGAGAATCAGGTGCCGGTTCTTATGATAGGTCACCACACTACTTCTAGTTGTTAATTGCACTAATTCTTGCTAAGTCATATTATTTACCTTGTATCATCCTTCAATGGAGTTGTTTTCCTTTGCTTTATTGTAACCTAGAAGCCGACATTCGATGCATAGCAAATCGGTCAATGATTTCCATCTCTTCTGTTACACCGCCTTGTTTGTGACAACCTGTAGGTCCTCAGTCTTTTGTCCAGTGGATAGGAAGACCTAAGACATGTTTGAAGGTATTATAGGGAGTCGGCGTACACAGGTGATCCACATCCATGATACCTCTCCCCATCGTCCGCGTTGCATCTGCAAGTAGCATATGAGAAGATCCTTCTGGGATTTAGATGTCAGGGATGAATCTTAGTCTGTGACTTGGTAAATGTATTATCAGATTTGCGAAAAGAATGCGGGAACGATTGGCTTTTTGTAAGATTGGAATTGTTATCGATCAAGTTTACTGCTAATGACTGCCTCCTCATGATGGAGTCCTCAAAATTTGAATAATTCTGAGAAGAACTGCATCTTCTGAATCATAATTTCTGAGAAGAACCGCATGATATATACTATCTGCATATAATCATAAGGTCACCATCCCGAGAGTCAACAGCTTCTCGCTCTCAGGAAACAAACCTTAACCAAGGAAATCAGGGAAAGTTGGCAATCATGTTTCCAAACAGGGTTTCTGAAGACTGTCATATAAGTACGTGCTGGAATACGTGAGTCGAAAGTTTCCTACTGTCACGAATGAGTAACTGGGTGGCGTGTTACATAAACTAATAAAGGCTATAGTGGATTGAATGTAGGTTAGGGTTTAATTGAAGATTGGACTCTTTGCGGAGACCGTCAAAGAAATTCTCGAATATGTTGATCGTTAGCTCGCCCCTTGCATGCAACTCACAATAATGCCACCAATGCTTACAACATTGTCATCAGAATAAAATAATGAAACTCTAGGAACCTAAAACTAATAGCCATTGGGCGATTTTCAGTTGGTAATCAAATTCAACGGTTAGAGAACTTGACGTACATTCTGGGCAAGCAGTCCAGTTATTCTCGACTAAAACATTGAAGTTCAATTGCAATGGCGAGATTCAGCAATTTTTCACCTTGTGAAATTAACCTCCATTTTGGAAGTATTATCCGCCTCGCAGAAGACTTGTCAACGCTTTATCATTCACGCTGCTGGGCAGAAGTATTCATGCCAAGGGAGTGGATCTTTCTGTTATCTTCCGCTTAAGTAGCTTACGTTTACGTTTTCCTAGAAATTGCCGGTTTATAAGCGAGTCAATCAAGTCTAATATCACTTCTCTATGTGCAGGGCAGAAACGCTAGCGGATTCCCATCACTGGACGATCCAGAGAGCATCCACGGCAATGAAAGAAGGATATGAGAAGCAGGACTTCTGTAGGAAGTAAACAAATGAAGTGAGGGAATGGAGTTGTGAGGGGAGGTTTTGGATGCGAGTAGGACAGGCCGAATGCTTTGCTCTTGTGCGGACAGTCTGCATCTTCTTTTCTTCTTTCTTTGCATAATCTCTCTGGCTTTTGAGTGGATCCATAAGGACTCGGAGGAAAGACAGAGATAGAAGCCTCCTTCCGTTAATTGCATTTTTCCATAACTTGATTTTCTAGGACAAATTTGTGTCGTTGCCTTATGTGAGCGTCCGCGAAATTCCTCGTGGGTAGGCTGTAGCGTCGTTCGTGCACTTTTTGGTAATCTATACAACGAATCATTGCGAAAGATGCTGCATCCAAGGTGCTGACTACGCACAAACTTTCTCCATTAAGGGCGTTGCGTGGAGCAACAGTAGATCAGCGTCAGATGTATCAAGCAGTGTCCTTGCGTAATTCACGGGATCAGAACGAATCCGGAAGTCTTTGGAGTAGGTGACATGCGTAGGACTTATAGACTATCACTGGGCTCGACCCGCTATGCATCCTTGATTTGAAAGACTTTGTGGAGGCAAGTTTTCCAGTTTTCCAAGATCAGGGAGGTCGTTTGTAGGATATTTGCCGGTGTCCATGGTCGTGTCTTTGTCGTTGGACATGATGAGCCGGTTTGAATTATTCCCGGGGCCGCAAGATGAGGGGGTTCAGAATAGGTTCAGATGAGAGGCCAGCCTAGAAGTTGTGATTGAAGTCGCTGCAGCTTATACTTCTCTTTTATACAGGAGGGGTCACTCTACCTACCTAGAGCATGATTGTTATTTCGTTTTCTTTTTCCAGGGTACCTTTAATCTTGCGGCTTCCTTAGAAGTTACTCAAAAAAGCTACGCTGAGATAGTAGGCTCAGTTTAGAGGACGATAATATCACAACCCATCACTCCGTAGACCACTACTAACGATTTCAAGTTTCAATGCATGTGCGAAACACGAATATAGTGTACTCTTATCTTCTTAATATGTTTTCCCGCACAGGCCGAGCCTTAATCACCTCGTACTTTACATTGACGTTTTGTTAGATCTGTGGACAGGAGAATGTTTAAATATAGAAAGTTAACCAGGAAAGCAGGAGGATGCAGGATGACGGCAGACGGCTCGTTTTTATGACCACGCAGAATGAGTATCACCGAGGGTACTGCAGCATGAGCTTGTACGTATTTTGTAACAGTAACCTTTACAGTGTCCTGTAGGATGTCATCGTCTTCAATTTGCTTTCGAACGTGAAAGTCGACCGCGTAGGATAACAAGAAGGATGGGAAGACCCCATCAGGTCGTACAAGGATAAAACATAAGAGGTAAAATGGTTCAAGTTGCTTTCTACCTTCAAACTTCAAAGGTACAAGTCCTACTCTTAATAAGTGCAATGCCTCAGTTCTGGTTTAGTGAATGCAAATGCAGAGGATTTGCATATATCCAATAATTTTACGAGTGCAATCTTTCGAGTTATTTCGTCGAGTGATAGTTAGGTTTTGGATAAGAGGTACTTCAGTGAAATTTGCATGAATCGAGAGTAGTGGTTTTCTGTATGTTATCTTGGTTGATTCAATGAAAAACTGCTTATACATTATATTTCCAAAGTGCAATATTTTGAACAAAACTGCGCTTTTGAACATTACTAAGTCAAATATTGCACTGTAAGGGGGTTCCCGTGGTTAATTGCAATTACGAAAAGGTCAATAATTGACCTTACTCGAGTACTTTTTAGTTTCGCAAGCTCCATAACAGTACGAGAGTTATCGAGAGGTGCACTCATGCAACTTGCGGTTTATCGAGAGTCGAAATATGAGTCACTATCTTATCAGACGTTTTGGACATTTGAGGACGTACTTTTTGACTTGTGACTGGCCAGTCACCCGGGGTGAGTCTCGTTCCACGCATAACGATGGTGTTATTGAAGGATACAAGATTCAGAGGTGAACTCGTGACGTTTTGGCGCAGTTGGAGGCACGCGCAAGCGACCTCCTCATAACGCCAACCAAGCAGCCTGACGGGTTACATCGATTCTTCTAAGGTCTCTTGTCTTGATGTGCTGGAACCCTTAAACTTTCTTCTATTGTCAACATGTTACTTCTTCCTCGATTGCAGGACTTTATCGTCGTATTCATCCCTTGCTTGCCTTGGGGGCCGTAGTTCTAGTTCGGTTGTAGATTTTTTATGGTTCATTGGGACTCGGGCCCCCTATGCCCTTTTGTACTGTATTCCTTCTTCGGGGTATACTATTAGGCCTCTAGCCAATTCCTTTATCGTGACATGGGGATTTTGTGACACTCTCTTGCCTTTCTCTGGTGCCTCTTTTATTGCAATATCTTCTGGAATCTGGAAGAAAACCAGTATGACTGTTTTCTCCCCTTTCAGATGGAAAGGGGCAGACAGCGTAGAAAACACGAAGGATGAAGGATGGGAAGACCCCCAAACACGAAGGATGAAGGAGGGAGAGACAAAATAGGGAAAATCGGGCTAAGCCCCAACTGAGTCGATACGAGAAATCTGCCCCCTTTTATCTGCCCCCCTTTCTCCCCTTTTATACTACTACTCCTTTGTTTTAAGGGTTTTAGGGTCCGTGACCAAACCTAGAAGAAAAGATCAGCGTAAGAAATACTAGCATGGAGAAGTTTTCCGGAAATCAATGTTCGTTTTCAAGTAATTCACCTTAAAATAGACTTGCATGGGGAAGGTTCTCGGATTGTCTAAGACAATCTACACACAAAAAATTGTAGATTAGAACTCGCATTATTCAATGTACACTAAGACAAACTTACATTATTCATTTTCAACGAAGACATACTCACATTATTCACTGAAAACTAAGACAGTCAGGTGCCATTCGTCAAGCGGTTCAGTGTTCTACCAACATGGGTACAACAACTATCCAACACCTAAGTGTCAAAACTTCAAGTATTGTCAAGTCCATGTCTGGGCTCGCGGCTGCTGACTTGCAGCTCAACTGATTGGTTGAGAGATATTAACCGGATTCTTATGGGTAGCTTATTTATCATGGCAGCCACTCGGGGTCGTCACGAATCTCTGTCGTGGCCATGGCTTTGCACAAGTCTTCTGAGTTAAACATGGGTTTAACTGAGAAGTGGAATCGCGGAATGAACGAAGTAGAAAATCCCAGTATATCTGTTAGCATGAGTGATAGTCGGAGTACCTGTCTATTCCACCGCAATTGGCCCCTGAACACTGGAGGCGGTTCCCGTTACTATTCTTACAGTTCTTTCAGCAGGTTTACATGTTCTCTGTCGAGTTGCAGAGTACAGAAAAATGTGCTGGACTGCAACTTATTCTTGTCAAGTTTGCTATTCCTAATACTGTCACCGGAGTGAATTCTGCTCTGAGTACGGTTATCGCTATTACGTCATACAGAAGTTAATATAAGTAGAACGATGAGTTTCACTCTTATGGGATGGACAGCGGGAGATAGACTTGTCCTCGAGTAGTTGCTATAGAACTTCCATTTGATTGAACCGACTCCAAGAGGTTTTACGTTTCATGATTGGAATTGACAGGGGCCATGTTGGGCTATTTCCTCTGCGCCGATAGAGTTTACCTCTATGGTCTCTTTACCACTTTCTCTCTCGATCCCACACTGCAGTTGTTGATTTGAAAGGACGGATACGGTAGACGATGACTTTGTCATGACCTTCAAATTGTTACTTTGACTTAAAAGCTGAGATTGATAGATTAGTTCTAAGGACAAGAAACAAAACCGGATGAGTTAGAACCATCTTCAGTGATGGTCAACACTAGGGGGTTCAGTTATAGTTTTACGAAGCTTTGTAGATTTCCTTATAACTTATTACAAAGCGTTGACTAAATTAATAAGGGTTCGGGTAGGTAGAGGAAAAGGTGACTATGGAGTTCCCATCAAGTTCATTATTATTAGCAAACTCTGTAATAGGTGGTTCGTAGAAAATAAAGGATACCTAGAAAATAAAGGATATCTAGTTAACCCTTTGTCACTCCATATTGTTTTAATTACACATTAAGGTTAATATAGTGGGAAGATTAGATTAGGATGAAAAGGGTGACCGTTAGGTTTAGGGTCACGATGATAGCATGAAGGTAGGTGGAGTCACAACGATAGGTTATGTACGAGAGAACAAGATGAACCGCAAAAGAATGAGAGAGAATGACATGAACCTCGTGAGAGGACAAGAAGGAGAAAATTGACAAAAAAAATTGAAGATAGTTGTGGCCATAGTTGTGGCCAACAATAGGTGATGGATGAGAGACTGAGATGAACCGTGCAAGCGGACAAGAAACAGAAAATTGACGAGAGGAAGAGAAAGAGAAAATTGACACAGAGAACTAGATAATGAACAGCGTGATTGAAGATTCTCAATTTCATTACTTACAAACTAGTTCGGAATGTAATTTTTATATGGCAGACCTTGTTCATTTGGTTGTGTGAAGGTGCAAAGATTTGCAATCTCATTAGGCATGCAAATCTCTCAAAATGTAATTCTTATCTCCTGAGTTTGAAATGCAATTCTTATCTCTCGAGTTTGAAGAATTTCATTTTCATTATTTAAAAACTAGTTCGGAATGTAATTTTCATATGGCAGACCTTGTTCATGTGCAGGTACCATCTTTGAAGTGAGAAGAGTAGAGCATGCACAATCAAGTGTTATTTTTGGTGATTAAAGAATCAAGGAATGTAGAGTTATTTTTGGTGATAGAACAATAGAGGAGGACAGAGTTTGGTATAACATGCAAAGAGTGAACAGTCATGGAGAATTAACTCAAAACATAAGGAAATGTATACAATGGTGTATACAATTAGATTTGGAGATATCGACACAAGGACTAGAAGATGAAGATGGAGAACTTGATTTAGATATGCTAGAATTCTTTTTATTAGTGGATGGGGGTATGTACATAAGCATAGATACATGGAACCTTGAGTAACTTATCTTTGTAGTCAAGACTTTGTGATAAAGTATTTTAGAAGTCTAGATCCAAAGGCTTTTAGACAGCTTAATAGAATGGATGTTAATTCTTTTTCAACCTTTGTAGATTTGATTAGAACACACCTTGGTTTTGAGAAGACCTACTGGCGGGAACAAACACCAGTGTGACTCCAAGTTGCTCTAGCTCTTGATAGATTTGGGCATCAAGGTAATGGAGCATGTGTTGCAAGGGGATTAAAAATTTGGGGCATTACTGCAGGTTCAACTATTGCCTTTACTGACTAATTGATGTTTGCCATATTAGATTTGATGAGGAGTCAAGTTGCATGGCCTGAGCACGAGGAGAGGAGAAGGATCTCCACTTTCTGTGCACAAAAAGGTTTCACTGGTTGTGTTGATTTGGTAGATGGACCATTTTTTCCTCTTGCAACTTGACCCACCATGGATGGAGAAAATTATTTCAGCAAAAAGTGCTCCTATTCCATAAACAGTCAAGTGATTTATGATGATAAAAGAAGAATCATACATTTTATGGCAAGTATATGTTCTTTATTTGTTTTATTTCTTTGTTTTGTTTATAATCAATGGAACTATTTATTAGCATTGGTGCTCTTCTTTGTATATTTGCATGATTTTATTCATGCATGAAAATATTAAATGTTTGTGGTTGTTTTGTATATATGAAGGAATGCATGGATCATGTAACAACATGATTTGTTTGAAGAAATCATCACTCTAGAATGATTTGAACCAAAGAAAGGTGTGTTGTAGTTTTGAGGCCAAAGAGTACCTTTTAGGTGATTCGGATTATGTACCCATGCATCACCTTGTCCCTACATTCAAGCAGGCCTGAACAGAGGACAAACAAGACTTAAACAAATATTTTGCAAAGGCAAGGGTGATAAATGACCATTGTATAGGAGTATTGAAAGCTAGATGACATTCTCTTTGTGAGCTTAGAGTGCAACTTAAAGATAATAGTAGAAATTCATATTTGTTAAAGTGGGTTTCAGTTTGTATTATTTTACATAAATAATTAATTAATAGGTGTGACTTTGGTCAGAGGACAACCGCGGATTTACAGAGGAAACTCAAATAGATTCAGATATGACTTTCAACGGAATAGAGCTTGGTAGAGGAAAAAAGTAGGTACCAAGTGATGCAACAAAGCCTCTCTCATCATGTGAATTATATATTGGAATGAAATGAGATCATGGTTCAATACAATAAAAATATCATTCTTTGTTTTTGCATATTTTGTAAGTAATGAGCAATGAGCGGTGTATTTCTTCTCTAATTAAAAAAACATCTTCATATGTTTTCATATGTTGTATTTCTTTCGTAGTTTTAAAAACATTTTCATATGAGGGTGCCTTGACAAACTCCAAGATTTCAAAATAATTTTTGTTTTGGATCTGAAATAAGAATGCAAAGAATGCGGATACATGAAGCCCAGCCCTAGGTACACTCTAAGTTGTTGGGCACCCATTAATGACACCTAGAACATTGGAAGTAGTTGGATGGTGCTGGCTGACGCCCAAAGAGTTGCAAGATGGCACTAGGAATGCTGGTGGTGTATTTTGGCATGATGGTTGGTAGGAGGTGGCACTGGTTGACACTCACCCGTAGACGTTAGGAGGCATTGGGAGGTATTGGGTATATTTAGACTGGATCCCATTGGCGCCCAAAGGCGCCGGCCGTCACCGTGAGCTGTTGGGTGCGCCAGTTGAGCTATCGGGTGTGCATGTTCACGAGGTGGCATGATGCATGTTGCCACTCATGATTTGTATATTTTCATTTTGAACTCTAGTTCTTCTTCATGAAATACTGATTTAGTGAGACTAGTTTATATGAATGACCAGTTTATATGACTAGTTGAAGGTCTCAAGTAGTGAAAGTTTGAGAGTGTGGTGTTCTATTTTGAGACCAATTTTGAGATTGATTCAAAGATAGGCTGAGTTGAAGGGTTCAAGAGAGGTTTGGGAGCCATTTTTCCATCTTATTTTAGTCCTACATTTCCAATATTCTCCATGGTAGAATTCTAGGGCTATGACAAGATTGTGGAAGGTGAAGACATGAAGAATGCTCAGGAAGGAGATTGGCTGATACGTTTCCACACAATTCAACACCCGGCCAATTTCATCAAATGGTGCTGGATGGACAAACATCAAATTTAAACAGTGGTGGCTGGAATCAGGGAGGTTGATCTTGATGTAATCGGCCTCAAAATCACACTTGGACTGCATTACCCACGTCCAAAGGTATTTATCTTTCATTCATCACATTTTTTTACATGTTTGCTTCAGTTTTCAAAAGTTATGAGTTGTTTTCAGTGACAATGTAGACTTAATCTTTAGCGCCTATGAGTGCCACCCAGTTCAAAACCCTAAAATCCTGCCTTATCCTTGAGTGCTGACCAGCATCACTCGGCGCCGCCTCCTTGTTTTTTTCTGCCTTGCAGTGCTTCCTAGCGCCTCCCAGTGCCCCCTCTCCCCAAGCCTCCTTATTTTTCCTGTCTTAGAGCAGCCCCCCCCCCCCCCCCCCCCCCCCCCCCCCCCCCCTCCCCGTGCTCCTTGTGCCTCTCACACCATGTGCCACCCTTTTTTCTTGTCTCGAAGTGCCCCCCAGCACTCCTTGTGCCTCCCACAACCCCTTTTTTCCTGTCCTAGAATGCACTCCATTGCCCCCTGCCTCCTGCACCCCCTGTCTTAGAGCGCTTCACAATGGCCCCCAGTGCTCCCCCGTGCCTCCTTGTTTTTCCTGTCCTTGAGCACCCCACAATGCTCCCCCGCACGCCATTATCCCTTGCTTTTCTCCTGTCCTGGAGCGCACTCCTCCCTCCCACGTGCACCTTGTCTTTTTACATAAAGAAGAATAAGCTTTTTCCTTTCTTGGTTGTGTAGGTTCTTCCATGTACTGAGTTTGTTAGGTCTTGGGACAGGAATTAGTGCATTGGCTTGGTCAAGGGGAGGCAATTCAGATTGAACATTAATATAATGAGAGATGCACTTGCAATGCCAAGGGGGAGGACACCAAGGAGGAGGACTGTTCCTTACACTGCAGTTTCAGATTGGTTTCCACAAAGAGATAGAGTTGCAAAGAGGTATTTGGCAAGGCAATGTGTGTATCCTACTTTCCAGGCTTTCTTCTAGTTGATAGGTGCACTTGTGGCACCAACTATGCGGCCCAAGATTGTACATGGGCATGGGCATTTGGTTCTCAAAACTAAGAAAAAGTTGAGGAGATTTGGTGTGGAGGATTATGATTGGGAGAAGTTAGCATTTTGAGCTATCATTGCAAAGGTGAGGAGTCTGCAAAGCCAATTGCAGATACCAAAATGGTGCAGGTTCAGAGTCATCTTCCTTGGGCAGATACTCACTCACATTTTTGTGGAGAGGTTTCATTCAAGGAAGTGATGTACTTGAATGATGGAGAGGAGGAGATTATACACGATGATGATGATCATGAAGATGCAAAGAATGGCAATGAGGATGAGGATACAAGTGTTGATGATGGATAGGATGACAAAGAGGATGAGGATGGTGAGAAAATGATTAGATTTCAGTTTTGGCATTGATTTTTGTATGGTTCCATTGTTTGAAAACATACAAATATCTAAAATATCTATTGTATATACCATTACCAAATTTTAATAAGTATGTAAATTTAACATACCTTAATTAATGAACTTGTGTATCTTTATGCAAGAGTGAGTTTTACTTGATGGATGACTAAATGTACCACTTGTGAACAGGTGTTCAACCAATTTGCGTTGAGACACATGCCTTACTGATAGTGAGGTCTCCGTCTTCATCCTTTGAGAAAGCTCCATCTCCCTCTTCTTCCACTTTTCTGCTCTCTCCACATGTGGAGGGGGCACCTTGCCCCACTTCTATCATAGTATTTTCACCTTCTTCTTGTTCTATTGACATCACTAGTGTTCTAGATGATTGTGTTGGAGCGGCTGAGGAGTGAGAGAGACTTTTGGTTGAGCATGAGCGTAGATTAGAGAGAGTAGAGGAGCAAGCGAGATTACTACTTGAGCATGAAAGGCAATTGGAGAGTGTAGAGTATAGAGGAGCAAGAGAGATTAGTGCTTGAGGGTGAGAAGAGATTGGAGACCGTAGAGGAGCATGGTAGATTGTTAGTAGAGAGCAAAGATTAGCTGACTTGGACATGGACATACTAGGTGCCACTGCCATGGCTGAGGATCCAATTACAAAATCAGGCACAAGAGTTAGCATTTGCTATGTAGAGGTGTGAGAGTGCACATGTTCAGGTAGAGGAGAGTGAGAGTAGTCTAGCTCAAGTGAGGGCTTGAGTGGCTTATCTTGGACCCAGACTTCATACTATTGCTTGCCAAATCCATACCCGCCATGAGATGTAGACCCATATTGATGCCACCCATGTGTTATCACCACTGTTGTGACTCAAGAGACCCGGACTTTTGCATCATTGGGCAGTGTGGAGACTTAGGGGACTCAGACTGATTTTAGAGAGAGGCTTTGTCTATCAAGAGAGTATATTCCACATATTCTCTTCCTTGGTTTCCTATGGAAGAAGATTATTGTTGTGGATGTTACTTGTTTGGCATCATATTGGGTTAGTGGAAGCTTCAATTTCTGTGCATGGGAGATTGTAACTACTAGGCATGGTTGGTGATCTCACACATAGTCAGGGCCTATAAGGTGGGTTGCACTGGGATTTTCATTCAGTTTTGTTTGCTACACTTTGAGGTTATCTTGTGGATAGATCTTATTCCCGATGGAGTGGAGTGGTTGCTTCAAAGCATGTGGCAGTGGTCAGAACTCCTAGAGGGAGCTCACAACAGGTCTCACCTTATGGCATGTTTGTGTTCTGCAGATGTCCAACGAGATGATGAATTTAGAGGACTTAGAGTTAGATCATATGAGCATCTCACTTCATTAAGTTTACCACTTTGTGATCTTCTTATCCTTGACTATTTTGCACTCTCTTATTATAGGAACCATCCATATGGTGCTATCCATCCTACACACTTCAGTCCTTACAAGGGAGAGAGAACTTCATACAATTGCTCATTCAGCCCTTTAATGAGTGCTTTGGATAGATTTGTCCATGATGATAGACCTGCTATTATTTGGGCAGAAGAGGAGTGGACATCAAGTAAACTAAGTTCTTATAGTAGTGACCCATATTCACTTCTTGCTACCAATATTAGGCACCAACCCTTGGATGAGAGAGAGTGGACTCTTTGGTGATCATTGAGTCCATTTTGGATTCAACATCATGTATACCGGCGTAGACTTGAAGATGCATTAGCATGACTTCTACAAAATGGTTCACCTCCCTCTTCTTCACCTCCTTCTCCTCTAGCACAGTTACATGCTTTAGTCCCTCCCCTTTTACACACATCTTATGTACATTTATACATATCTTATGTATCATATTCTCTCTCACACCTTTTATCACATTTTCTCTAAATCTCCTTGTCAAACTCTTGTGGATCATTATTGTGTTATGTGTCACTTCTTTTGTTTGATTGGGCATTGACTAGTGCCTACAAGCGCCACCCCCATTATTCAAGCACCATTGTGTGGCTCTGAATGAATGCCATCCCAGCAATAGGCGTCATTGCCCTACGCTAGTCATGGCATCGGGGAGCATCCCATTGGCACTAAGTGCCTATGGGTTTTTTTGATAAGCGTATCAGGCAAGAACAGGCAATATTGGGCGGGACCGGGTGGCACAAGTGGCATCATGCGGCATTGGGCCTTCAGATCAAGCTTTGAAGAGCGCCCATGAGCGGCAACGGGCTCCAACAAGCATTGTCTTTTCATAAAAACTCATTCATGTTTCATTTCGTAAAACATGGTTTACATTTTGAACCATAACATTTTTTGAGAAAACTCATCTTTATTACACACTTAGTAGGGTTACATTGTGACATGCTATTTTCTATCACTAGAATATGATGAATTTGGAGCAGTGTTTTTTCCATCCAAAGTACATGGATGATCTTCATGCGGCAATTGAGTTAGCACTTTTAAATACATGCTTATTTCCTCAAGAGATATCCTGCTTGGAGGAGACTCATTTTGATTTCATGAGTGCGCTTTGACTCTAAACTCTTCTCCTTGAACCAGTGTTTGTCTGCCCTAGCTTTCCTTTTGTCGTCACTCAATTCCTTCTCAATGTCAACTTTCAGCTTCTTTATCTCTAATCTAACTTGTTCAGCTTCCATTTTCAGAAGTTTTTTCTCTCTTTTCCTCATGTTGATGGATTCTAGTTCAGCTAGTTGTAACCTCTCTTGTTATTATATAGTATATGCTTTCAACATGGTGATTTTTGCTAAATCATGAGACAATGACATACTAGGAGACATCCTCGTTACCTTACTTGCTGAAATTCCACCTTTTCTCCTCTTGGATCTCGTTCTCCTTCTTGATCCATGAAAGTGCACTCAGACCCATCCTCTTTTTTAGAAGTTAGTGGAGGCGGTGTAACAAAAGGTGAGTCCTCTATAGGCGTCACAAATGGTGACTCCTCCTTGGGTGATCGGATTCCATTATCCGTGTAAACACTACATAATTTTCCACCCCTTGGGGGTTTGGGACAAACTGGGGCCATGACTCAAGGAGCACCAACTTCGGGAGAGATAGGAATTGAGAGCCCTTCGGTGCACCTTCATGGACCTTCTTCGAGCTAACCTCTCTCAGCTTGGGATTTAAATCTCCCAAATTTACCATAGCGGGTGGACAATGTTTGCTCTATTCTCAAACATGGCTTCCATTCTAGCAAAAGGCGTGCACATTCCATTCAATTTATCTTCTATAGTTTTCCACCCTTTGCCGTATTCCTTCTCGATGAGACCCTCTTGTGTAACCTTTGTCTTCAGCTCCCTAATTTCTTTGTATTGATTCATGTACCGCAACCATTTCTTGTAAAGCCTATCACTTGTCATAGAACTAGGAAATCCTTGTCCCTCTTGTATCAAAAATGTAGCCATGAAACTAAAAGCAGTGGATTTCCGAATAGGTATTTTGCAATTCCCACCATGAATCCATGCAAAATGCTTGGGGTCCTCCAAATCATCTAGTATTTAGCCATAATGGTGCGTTGCCATGCGGAACCTCCCATCCTCTTTAGCTTTGCAAGGCACCAAAAAAACCACCTTCAACGATTCTCCAAATTTCCCTAATGATGGTTCAAGTTGCAAATCCAAATTTGAGTCTATTCTGCATCCAAAAGTGAGCCTCTTCCACTACAACAAGGTACTTGATCTCCCATTGCTACATTATCACTGCACTTTTGGAGTAAAATCTCTCGACCCCCAATCAATTTCTTGGTTGCCTCAGTGCGGCGTTGATCCTTTTCCATTTCTTGCTATCCAGTGCAACACAAATCTATGGTCATGAACAACCACACCAATGCTAACTACAAAAGAGCCGTTTAGTCGACTGACAAAAAGAGCATTTGCACTCTCGGGATGCCAAATTTGAGTTGAGATTTTGAATAGTTGAGAGTGGTATTTGGGATCCGCAAACAAATTTGAAATATTTCATTGCAAAACACATCACCTAACCACGCAACCTCTTGGCTATCCTCTTATTAAACCACGTCAGCTCTTGGTACAATCATTTATTTGAATACAGGCCTTCATAACCATCTGTATCGTTACGCCTGAATTATATAAATGAATGCACATTGGCCTGCATACCCTTACTACAAATTACAAAATCACAGTGCGTTCATTTATTAACATCTCATCATGTTACATGTTACAGAGTTCACTAAAAAAGTTAAGAAGTTTATTATCACTATAAAATAGTTATGAAACTTATTATTTATCCGGGAGATATCCGTCAAAGCTATAACTGAAACCCCTTACTGTATTTTGCTCACTGCAGTACTGGGGCACGTCTACGTTATTTGGATAGGTGAAGCTTCTATTGAAGCCGGTGACTGATTGAGTGAGCTAAAAGAGCACACTTCACTTTAGATCTGGTGGAGCCGGTACGTATAATGGAGGTGGTGTATTTCGCTGACTTATCAAGCCAGTTACGGCATTCCATAGATGGACAGATACTTTTTGATATTGCACCGATCGATCAAGATATACTAGAACAAATATACTGGATCGAGCTAGAGTATGAATGGACACATGCAGTACATTATGTAATGCATTTTAGTATATGAGGCATGTTACCATGTTCACGTTAGGAAATCGAGATTCAGTCCCCAATGGTTCGCATACGGTTTCTTTCCGTTAAAGTTTCAGTATAATATTATTTGTTTCTAGAAAGCAGAAGATAGCATTGAGTTGGTTGAACTCTTTATACCCTACTACAAGCACGCTCTATTTTCATGGTTTAAGACCAAGAAATCAAACTCGGCTCAAAACATATAGACGAATAGTGAGTGAAGTTCACATTGAAAGCCTCTCCTCCAAGATTCAACCAAGAGGCATCCGAATTTCAATATAACCTTATGGGAGGAAGTCTTCAAATTAAGATGGCTTGTATCTTTCTCATCATTTTATCATATCAGATTGACATGCATCTAGTTCACCGTGTCCATATTAGTAGAAGAATTGAGCTCTAATCCACCTATTTAGAAAAAAATCGATTAATCAATTAAACTTTCATAGATTCTCAAAATGTGATATTTAAGATGAAGAGTGACTGAATATATATATATATATTCTCTGAATGACCAAAATAATTAATTATGGATAGTGTTAATAGTTATTATTGTAAGAGTAAGTGAATAAATCTTTTTTTAATCTACTTAATTTTTAATTTTTCTATTTAATTCAAGACACTAAAATTTAGTTGATTTTTTTAATTTTTGTAGCCTATACCATATATATGTATGCATGCAGCTTATTCTATGACTTTGTAATTTTGCTATCACTTTTTTTTTAATTCAAAATATTTGGAATGGCCTCAATACATAAGTACAATTTTCAAGCATCGCTCTTAAACAACATCCAGAAACCAAAAATCTTCAGCCTTTGGGATGATAATTACCTTGTAATTAGAATTAGCCCGTGAAATGATAATCTAGTATTTACCTTGCAAAGACTTCTCGATCCTTGGTTGAAAGAAAATTTAAAGCTACTTATTTGCAACTAGAGCATATTGTCGTTGGGCTTACTATCCCCCTAAGTTTTTGTTTAGACATAAGAACATACATAGAAAACTTAATGGAACAACATTTATGTTCTATAGTTTCTCTCCCGTGTCTTCTCTAGACATCAGAGAAGACATCGTTAAAACTCAAAAGAGATTGGATTTTCAATCTTCAAATATCACTAGTTTACATAAAATTTATAGTAGTCTTTAGTATCAATCACAAAGGTTGCTTTATAAGTGCACTTGGAAACCAAGCACAGTCATATATTAGGAAGCCTTCACTCAAATGCAAATGCTCAATAAGTGATCCAACAAAATCTGATTATCTTTTTCAAGTTCTTCAACAAGGTCTTGAGGTTGTACATCTTATGACTTGATTAACGATTAACGCATTTGATATATCTCCCTCAAATTTCATCTTGCTTTATATTTTGATCTTACCCAAAACCCTTTCGTCCGACTTGTGGCTTGGTTTAACAGCTTATTTTGAATATCCACTATCTACCTGTAATAAAAAATATATTCGTCCCAATGTCTAATAACATATACTAGATCTTAAAATTTCCTTCAAATCTGAACTCTCTATCATTACTAGGACTCACTTCTCATATACGAGTCATGTAAGCAGTGAGAAATTAAAATCACTCAGAGTATCTCCCCAGATCTTGAATACAAATCAACTATATCATTATATATGAGCTTGCCAATGGCATCTTTTAAAGATGTAAATGTGTGAAGAAGTGTTTTTTTCTTTGCTAATTTTACCAACTATTAGTAAAGAGTCAAGGTATATTACGATTTTCTCTTCAACTATAAACTTGGATGTTATTTCACTTGTGGAGTTAAAATAAATTAGGTTGAATGAAAATTAATGAAGGAATTATAGATTTTATCTCTATATAGTACTCAAAATGAGTAAAGGAATTATAATAACACATATAAAAGTTTTAGATAATATTTAAATATTTAAATCAATAATATATCTCAAAAAAGTGACAAATGAAAATTTGGTATAAGCATACTATTTCATAAATTTAGATAATTTTAAGATATAATACAGTAATGCTATCTCATAAATTAATATCATTGATCTATAGGGAAAATAATATGATATTGTACAGAACTAAAGCTTTATGTCATAAAAATATTATTTATTTTCAAAATATAATATATATAATATATTATTTATATTAAATCCAAAGACACTGTTTTGAGATGAAAATAAAACAAGAAAGAGAATTAGAAAGAGAAAAATAAAAATAAAAATTATTTTATATTTATGAGATAAATAAATTTTTTTTTATAAAGAGCTAATTTTATATAAATAAAGAAGTACTCTTTTATAGCAAAGGAATATAAATAAGAAATTTAATCTTGGAAGAATGGAAGGGTGCTTGTGTGAATTTAAGTGTATTGGGTGAAATTTGTTAGGAAGGGAAGGGAGAATTGAGGAAAAAGAAAAATGCCTGTAGTTGGAAAAAAAACCAATAATAACATACAAGCGAATAAGTTATCATTAGATAGGGAATAGTAAATGTAATTATTCAGTATACTACTCACAGGTTTTATGTGTAGGAAGAAGTGAACCTAAAGCATGAAGAAATATCAAAGAGAAGAGTTGAAAACGAAGAAGAAAGGTAGGATCATGAGATGGATTGAAATTGTTACAAAAATTTTATTAGAATAGTATTATATAAATTATATAAATAAGACTCTTGTATGGTAAAAGAGTGAAAAAATTAATTGGAAAAGTAAAAAGGAATTCATTGAAAATTTGTGTTTAATCAAAATGTCTGGACTAGAGGTTTACAATCTTCCTTGATTGAGTAATAGTAATTAGCATAAGCTACATTCTCTCTTAGTTGACCCGTCTATTCCTCAGGCTACTAGAGAATGTCTTCGCTCTTGCTCCGGCAAGGGTGCAGGCTCTTGGATCCTAGTTTGACTGTGCGTTGGGGCGTTTCGACTTGCACTAGCTACTTTCTCTATGGCAATGAGGTTTTGTCCACCCATTTGCATCTTCATTACTCACTTATGAGTGTGGTTCTACACTAGATGCAGCAGCGGTCCATATGACACGATGTCCTTTTGGAGGACAGAGGATAGCTACCCATGATGCTATTAGGGACATAGTGTTTGCTATGGCACGAGAGAGTGGATTCTTGGCTTGGAAGGAGAGTTCATATGCTTTGCAGACGACACTTGTTAGGGCAGATTTATACTTGGTCCGAGATGATTGGGTGATAGTAACGGATGTCATGGTTACGGACCCTATGCGGGATACAATTTTGGAGGGAGTGATTACCCATCCCCTGGATGGGCGGCGAGTGCGACAGCAGGTTGCAAGGTCTCCAAGTATAGGGGCATGCAGCGAGGTCACCTCTTTGTCCCTCTAGCCTTGGATTTATATGGAGCGATGGACACAGTGTTTGACACATTTGTCAGGGAGTGCACAAGAGCTTATCATGTTAGGCACCAGGGGGTACCACTCTCACTCTCACTCTCATACTTTGTAGCATATTTTAGGCAGCATGTGTCCATCGCTCTACAGAGTGCAGTGGCTGGTGCAATCCATAGGAGAGCAATCACACTAGGTGATGCTTCCTCGGATGCTCTAGCTGTTTGTAGACCAGACTGCTTGCATAGCTCAGATATCTTAGGTGCAGTAGGGCAGATTTCTGATAAAGATTCTATTGGGGCCTAGCACCATTTTACCTTTTCATCTCTCTCTTGTACAACTTGATGGGGTCTTCCTGTCCTCCTTCGTGTTCTCTACGCGGTCGCCTTTTTCTTTAATCAGAATGTAAGAAGATATGAGTGTAAAGGAGAGGAAGAAAACCGTTTCTTAAGAAACGTGAATATTTTCAAGAAAAACAGATAAATTTTGTTGGATAAAGTAAGAATGAGAAATGGATGTGAGGTTAAACCAGAGGGAAAGTGTACTTGGCTTGGCTTAAAAGTGCAAATAAGAATTTAAACTCCCACGGCGATACTATGAAGATTTCTTAAGAAGTATTGGATTTCTAACTCGGAACGGTAAGAAGATCATGGAAGATGATATATAGTGGGATATAATAATAGTGAGATTCAAGACTAGTAAGAGTATAAAGGTATATAAAGCTGGTGTATAGCTTCTTCTACATATAAGAGGATTTGAGCTTCAACTGTGAGAAGAACAGAAAATAAATGGTACTAGTGATTAGATCACCACTTCTGATAATAATAGCATTATAATAATCAAAGCACTTCGAATTCACATTAAGGAAATGAACGAACATAAAAGTATCCCGGAATAGAAGTCACGACATTAAAAAACGATAGTGCATCTTAAATCCTTTAACTGCAAACAAACCACAAACATCAGGTTTAACGTCTTCTACATTTATCTAAAATTATGGTGCTTTTTGTTTATTTGTATTAAGAGGTAAAAAAATCTAATTCTAGATAATTTCTAAATAATTTAATTATCTTTTTCTCTAAATCACGTTTTGACAACTGGATGATGGATACATTTGGACTGATTTTGAAATTTCTGGATATAAAGGATAGATATAAAACATGTTTTGAGTTATGAATTATCATTTAAATAAGTGAGTGGTTGTTTGTTACCATCATAAAATTTTAATCATACTATTTATTTCTTCATTATAACAAATGGGATTTCGCTCCAATGGTTATGACTAAACTGCAGAGTTTGGATGTGTATGGGTAATAGAATATATATATTTGCAGAGGAAAAAATAATGAAGGAAATAATTTTATGTTTCGTAAACTACGAAACATACTTTGAATTCTAGATCATGATATAAAAATATGAAGTATATTTCTTACAAAAATAAAGTTATGAATGAAAATGACCTTGGGAGAGCGGGAGAAGGGACCACTACGCTGGAGCCATTGTTCCCGTGTCGGGCATTACCAAAAGAATTATAAACATATTTTCAAATTTTTTTCAATTTTTATAATGTAACTGATCAAGATAATTATGGAAAGTTGCTGGTCACCCTTCGTATTCTTAAAGCGCACAACGAGTTTTGTGGTAGAGCATGTTGCCACCATCACTAAGTTGTGGTTTGGTTATGTAAGAGGAACGATGAACATGAAACGAGAAATAGAAAATGGTGAGGTTAGAGTGGTTGGCCATGTCATTTTGTAATTCTCGAAAATTGAAAGTCATTTTCATAATTCGCAAAACTACAAAACCGTTTTCGATATTTTCCCTATAATATATAGGGACGGATGACAATATTATCATTTACATTTGGCCGCACGGTTAGGATTCAAATTCTGTTGAACCTAATTTTGAAAATAAATATGAAAAATGTGTAATTAGGTATTTTGGATGTAAGAAAAATAATCGATTTATTGGTTTTATTTTTCCACACTCATCTAAGTTTATTATCTATAGAGATTTTAATATACTGTTAAATAATTAGGTTCTTATTTAGTTTTTTCTTATAGACTTGATAGACTTATAATCTCTATTTTACCTTCAATCTAAGTCCGATAAACATTATAGGTGGAAATGGGAAGATGGAAATGAATTTTAGAGATTTGAAAGTCTAGATTTAGTGAATACCATAATACTACTCGGTCTTGCTCAAAAGTCATCTATCAAAGATTCCATGATTGATTTGATAGATAGTTTAAAGAATTAGATTTAGCTTTTGTACGAAATGTTTATGGAAATGCACCGTAAGAAATACTGTAATAAGATATTTTGAAATCGGTAAGAAAAGCCGTAATAAGAAATTTTGAATTCCAAGATTAAGGAACTTTATCGAAATCCTAATTCTTATTGAAATGCTAGGGAATGTCTCCGGACCTCATATCAGCTCCCTGAAGTCGATCATTGGGGGTTTCAGAAATAACTTAGCGAAGTTTTGTATAATTTATAAACTCTATGTACAAAGTGTGTGAAATTTTTTGTATAATTTCTAAACTCTATTTACTAGGTGTCCGTGAAAAACGTGTATGGGGTGGCTCGAAAAGTACATTCGGGTAAACTATGGAGATCCATCTAAGTTCTTTATTTTTAACAAATTGTACAATAGATGATTTGTAGAAAATAAGAGATATAGAGTTTGCACAATAGATGATTTTTATTTTTAACAAATTGTACAATAGATGATTTGTAGGAAATAAGAGATATAGAGCATTAATTGTAATTGAGAATTAATAATAAATTATCTGATTTGAATTTCTTTTAAATGGTTTGAGAAAATCCAAGAAAAATCTCAAGAAGGTGTTTGGAGTTACCCGAAGGTACTTGTGACTGATTTTTCAAATATATTCTTGCAAGTCTCGTGGTCATCCACTTCACCTATTTGGTCTGGTACCCTTAAAACATTCATAAGTGGGAATCTGATTTTTAGAAATGAATGTAAATTACACTGATTTATTCATAGAAGAAAATTAGTGAGATGAGTTCAGTTATTAGCACATTTGGTGAGTTACAAAATTCACTGTAAAATATTATGAATGCTGTCATTTATCTGGTAGACATCAATCAAAACGATTTTTGAAGCCCCTTATTGTTTCATAAACGAAGATCTAAGATGCATTCACTTGACATTAACTTTAGGAAATAGAGATATATATCACATAAATATAGAAAAGCACTTCAATTAGACAAATTAACTTTACGCCTGAGAGTCCATCTACTCAACCAACTTTGGACCTTGATTTGTACATTCACTGTATATTATGTTAAATTGCTTGAAGGATCTACGTAAGAAGGTAGACACAAGTAAAAAGATACTCCCTGTGCTTTCTGGAAACAAAGTCGATTGAAAGACGTTCTTCGATGGTCTTCCACCTTCACCTCTTGTGACTTGTTCACACTCCGAGGTTGATACCTGACTCAAAGAAGGCATTGGTATTCCACTTAAACAAGGAGAACCTTCATCCCAAACAATCAGTGCTAACCTCCATTAAGCACGGAGGGAACATTTCATAAATCTTTAGCTGCCAGTAGATTTGATCACTAGAACGCCTTGAGAGAACCCCGCCCTAAACACATAAGGGGAAACTTTTTTTATTTTTAAACATACCAACAAAAACACACAATAACATTCTTATAGTCGGTAAACAACAAATCCTGACAGACACTGATGATACATACAAAGAATGCTCGTCATTTGCTCGTCAACAGTCGTGCGCATGTTCGATGATCTCGTGTAGACTCCTCAGCGGGAGTCATTCACGTTGAGAAAAGATCCTAAGTTTCTTCGCGACAGATTCTTGGTATTGTCCACCATGTGTCGTCCATCACTGCGAAGCTTATTAATTGCACAAACACGTCGTGCATGGAAGATACGGTCCAGTCGCATGGACGGACAATTTGGATTTTGGCTATAGGAGGGAAGATGGATACGAGCCCGCCCAGAAGCGATGGCGATGGCCTTGATGCAGCTCGATATGTACCGTACTGCAATTTCCGTAAGAAGAAGAGCCACCAGAAGTTGGGGAGGGAGCAAGCGAACAAGCCAAGTGTCACTTCTTGATTGAGAAGGGCATTTGACTTTCACGTCAACGAGCACGAGCAAGTATCAAGATGTCTACTGCTGCTTGTGCACTGCTCGGACTCCAGGGGATTGGGATTTGGCTTTAGCGCGAGACGATGGATTCGTGCCGACTCACCGTCCACTTGGGAGATCACTGCCCTGTTAATACGCAGGTGCATGAACGTTACCATAATTTTCACAGGTTCATGCACTGAAAGCTGTTTATTAAGTGAAATAAGAGGCCCTGCAAGTGCCTTGCAAGGCGCTTGCAAGGCATCTTATGCAGCTTTTGCATCGCTTAGTTCTAGAAATAGTGAAAAAGTAGGAAAAGTAGAAAAGGTCACTCGAGCGGGGCTCGGACAACAAAACTCGCCAACGTTTCCCCTTCACCGAATGCCCGAACCTGGAAGTATGTAATTTTGTCCATGTATTCTCAGATCTAGATTTACAAAACGGGAACGGTCCGGAACTCCTGGATCTCATTCCCTTGCCTCGGTGCCGTTCACGATGCGTTAGAACAGGAGCAAATCAATTTGATGTATGAGCGCTCTGCTAATTATTGTTGATAGAACGGACTAGCGGTTGAGTTATACGTATTATTTGGATTCTTCTAATGCTTATGCAGTAACTGACAAAGATGTTTCTCATAGGTGTAGATGCCACCTATACAATAGGTTCCAGATCCGGAATATGATTTTCAAATCAATAGGTGAGCTGGCAGACAAACTATCTTTGATACGTTTTAAAGAAGGCAACCGCGTAGGAAAAGCGAAGGATGGGAAGCCGTACAAAGGAGAGACGAAAAAGGTGAAATGGGGCTAAGCCCTCTTTGATACGTTGGCAAATGAATTATGGAAAGGCAAGCTCCAGGTTCAGACAACCAGCTACATGCAATCTACGGGTCTCCAACAGTTACTAAATTTGCTCCTATGACTTCTACCTTGTGGAACAACACTACTGATACATCTCTTTCACCGAAAGGGAAAAAGGTACAACACAGTAAACCCCGGGTGTTGGTTTACTGTTACCGGGAGAAAACTTCTTGTGAAGAACCTGTCTCGCCGCGAAACTGAGCTCCGATGTGGACTCTCGCTTATGTCGGACGTCCATATGTTTTCGCATTGAGAGGAGTGAAAAGTGTACTCGAGACATCAGATGAAGGTCATTCAATGCGGAGCGAAGCCGGGCTGTCAAACGAGGAGAGATACTAGTTGCGGAGGCCAAGAAAGAGTCTCCAAAACGGAGGAACTGGTCACGCAACTGAAGAAAGATGAATGTACAGACTGATCTGTTGCCATTGTGAAGGTGCTTGATAGATCCAACGTGCAGGCTGGCCATACTTAAGTCTTTTGTATCGAATCATCGGAGGTCTTTCTGCCGGGGTCGAACGTCATCGCGTAGCTAGTCAGGCTTGTACAAGATTGAGGAATGCATGATCTCCGAGGACGATTCGGAACGCGTCGAAGTTTTGCTTCCAGTGCGTGTTGAGCCTTGATTATTCGGTGATTCCCCTTCAAGAACTGACCATTTGTCTCCATACAGAAGGAACATCTGACTTAAGCTACAGGTGTGTAATAATGTTCAATTTTGTAATACGCATGGCCCGGCAGCAGTTCTTGGGATACTTCACGTGCGTCTGTGTAATGATGATTTTCTTGATGCACCTTACGTCGGCTGAACGCCCAACATTTTCGATGAGAGAATCCGGATACAGCAAGACCATGTTCGCACCTCAAACTCAGAATGAAATGATCTCGAAGTCCCACCTGACCCCAAATGGTGAACACGCCAGCAGCTCCATGCTTCCGATAAATTACGAAATCTCTTGGCTAAGAGGACTAGAAAACTTCTCCAAACGTGTGTTTCAGCTGGCACAGGACGAGCAACACTGGCCCGTGCTGAAGCTAAACCAATTGCGCACCATCCTCGGTATCGTCTTGGGCGGAATTGGAGCTGGGTTATCTAGCGCTGGAGGTCTTGGCGGAGGAGGTTTGTTTGTTCCATTATTGAATCTGATGCTGCAGTTCGATACTAAAACCTCAGCCGCGCTTTCCAACTTTATGATTTTAGGTGGTAGCATTGTGAACCTGTGGATAAATCTGCGACAACATCATCCTAAGAGGAAACACCTGCCCGTCATAGATTTTGATGTTCTCTTACTTATGCAGCCTAACATGCTCCTGGGAATCAGTATAGGAGTTATTCTGAACGTTGTTCTACCCGCGTGGATCATCACCGCCGCACTTGCCCTCGTTCTTGGTTACATGACCCTCTCTTCAGTCAAAGGTGGATTGAAGCGGTGGGATAGAGAGACTCAGCAAAATCTTGCACGTAAAAAGGCGTTAGAAGCTCCACCAGTACTGATCAGCGCGGACACTGACGAAGGCGGAGTTGCTGCGGAGCCGAAAATTTCATCCGAGAGAATGGACAGAGAGAATGGGTTAACGAAGCCGTTACTATATTCTGGGGCTCCAAAATTACAGCTCTACCCTATGAAAAAGATCGGAGCTCTTGCTCTTGTGTGGTTCGCATTCTCTTCCGTCCAAGTCCTACGAGGAGGCAAAGGTGGTCAGGTGAATAAACTTAAAGGTGCTGCATCGTCGTATTGCGATCCTAAATTGCTGTATTCAATTCAATTCAGTCGATTGTTTCTTTGGTTTGGAAAGGTATATCTGCATCCCTCTACTGTATCCTTCACGTTTGAAGAACTGAAATTCTACGTAAATAACATGAGCGCTTTTGGTCTTGCAGAGCATCCTGGGGATTAACCAATGCGGATGGGGATACTGGTTTCTTACGTCCACGCAATTACCTCTCGCGTTGATGATGACCGCTTGGACGATTTCTCAGTTGCGCCAAAGTCATGGTGTTCCTAGTAAAGACCACAAAGAGTACAACATTCAGGTATGCATACTCACCGCACCGAGCACCCATTCAAGATGTTGCATTGCTTTGCAGAATCAAAGCATTCTTCACATGATGTAGCTGTGAGGCGTATTGCGTATTTGGTCACTCGCAGACACGTTGACTGACTGGGGACTGATGCTGGCACCAAAGTTGTTTCTAGAGGACTCCTTGTCCAGATGATAAGAGGCCTCAAATAATCCTATTTCACTTCAAGTAGATTACAGAACAGTATTGAATCTGGTGCAAGAATCTCCGATGCGTACCATGAAAGTGTATTACTCTCATGGTAACTCAAATATTGGTATATTTCCATCAGTAATCAAGGCTTGAGAAGTAGAATCTTCGACTACAAATTAGCTGCGCTTGACAAGTCGTAAAATCTTCGCCATAGAAAATAGCTACCCCTGATTCGCAGTGCACTAGAGTACGTGCTTTGACATCAGATGTGGAGAATGGTGGTGCACTTCGAATATAATCTCATCTTTGGAGGAGTTTGCGCTTGTTGACATACTGTACGTTGAATACGCGCAGGAGGAGGGATACGTTTTGGGGCCAGAGGCAGGCACTATATTCCCATGGATGGCGTTGATAGCAGGTGTTCTGGGTGGGATGCTGGGAATTGGTGGCGGCATGATCATAAACCCCATGCTTTTCGCCGTCGGAATGCTACCTCAAGTAAGCTGCTCTTTTATCTTATTTTCGCCCACTTGTAACAGGGACACATCGGGATGCTGGTGATTTCCTATATAGGGACATGGCTTTGCACAGCCTTACCGACAGATGTCAACAAAGTAACCCGTCTTTTGTACAATCTTATTTTTCAAAACGAGGCAAAGGCATAGTCGTTACTGTTGTGGAGTGTCTGAACTTCCTAATTACGAAGTCTCCAGCTTTGACTTTCACTTACATTCCCAGCTATGAATTGGAGATGGGCAGATCGCAAGTTTCTTGCCACCCGGACAAGATGCCTAATAATGTAAATTCAACTGCGCACGTCTATTGATATGTTCACCAGTATGTGATGACTGAGGGTGGATCTACTGATGTTGCGTGCAGGTCACAGCTGCCACATGTGCTTCCATGGTGTTCTTCTCCTCTTCTATGTCTGTCCTGCAATACTGGCTAATGGGTCGAATACCGGTGAAATATGCAGTAATATCTGCGGTGCTCTGTGGTGTGTTCTCTTGGTTCGGCATCGTAATTGTGCACAAGGCAATCGATAAGTACAACCGAGCATCATTGATCGTGTTCTCGGTGGCCGCTGTGATGGGGGTAAGTACTGTTCTCATGTGTGGATTCGGTGGATGGGATCTGTTCCAGCAATACGAAGGAGGGGCCTACATGGGTTTTCATTACCCTTGCTGAGGCACACCAGTTACAAAACGCAAGTTTTCTTTTCTATCCGCTCCCTAATCGTTTCGACAGTATGCCAGCAGATTCAAACCTATGTCTCCGTTCCTGACAAAATTTAAAACTCTCTGCACAAGAAAACATACGCAAATTTTGTAGATTATATTTCCTGCCCTCACTATACATAGCACCTATCCACTTTCCCTGGTAGACTCAAAAATTTCTACTCATTAATTTCGGGATATAATGGAATTGCTAGCATTTGTGCGAGCAGTTTTAACCTTGTCAATGCACGACTGCTGGTGAACCGGGGTCCAGGCATGCATGAACAGAGATGGGAATGCAAAGATGGACAATCTCTCTTCAGATATACATTGCACTTCCTTACCACTCTCGAACAACAAACCTTGTAGGCAACATATCTCGGACTATGGAAATTAGCCAATTTGTATTACTATAAAAAAGGAAAGAAATTGACTTCAGATCATGAAGGAAAAATTACAGCTCCGAGCTCTCGCATACACCAATTGTTCGAAGAAAAGCAGTATCAGTATCTGCCTGTTTTAGAGGTCTTTCCACTTTTCATGGAAAAGTGGAAACATCAAACTGTTGCTGACATTTTCGTTTGGAAATGCTATTGGCTTGATCCGAGACTTTCAGCCATCTTCTATAGTCTCTTTTGACGTCTCTTGTAAAGAATTGTAAAGAATGTGTATAATGTCAAACCCACACTAAACTTGTCGTGCTCCAATAAATTGTTCCGAAGAATGACATCGCGCGGCAAAAAACTTTCACGAGCATCCCACAAAATGGTTCGCCATTGGAATTAAACTGTCCACAGAACCCTTTCAGAAGGTTTCTACGAATTTTGGACTAGAGATAGGGTTCCCGTAAAATTTCACTGGACTTTCTCTTTCCGAACTCCATGACATTAGGGGGTTTGAGTTATAGCTTTGACGTAAAATTTCACTGGACTTTATCTTTCCGAATTCCATGACATTAGGGGGTTTGAGTTATGGCTTTGACGGATATCTTTCCGAACTCCATGACATTAGGGGGTTTCAATTATAGCTTTTACTGATATTTAAGGATAAATAACAAACTTTGCATCTATTTTTAGTGAACTCCGTATCATGACGAGATGTTAATAAATGAACGCACCATGATTTGTGGTAGGGGATATGTGAGCCAATGTGCATCATTTATAAAATTTAGGGGTAACGATACAGATGGTTAGGAAGGCCCATAATGAAATAGTATGTATGAAGAGATGACGTGGTTTAATGAGAGGATAACCACATGGTTGGTTGGTTGGGTGTGTTTTTGAATGGGATATTTCAAAATTGTTTGTGGATCCAAAATGGAACTCTCAACTATTCAAAATCCCAACTCAAATTCGACATCCCGAGCTCTTTTTATTAGTCTACTAAATGGCAGTTTTGTAGTTAACATTGGTGTGGCTGTTCATTTCTATAGATTTGTGCGGCACTGGATAGCGAATAATGGAAAATGATCTGTGCCGCATTGCGGCAACCAAGAAATTGATTGGGGGTTGAGAGATTTTACTCCAAAAGGGCGGTGATAATATAGCAATGGGAGCTCAGGTACCTTGTTGTAGTGGAGGAGACTCACTTTTGATGCAGATCTAGGATTTATAGAATCAAGTTGGGATTCGCAACTTGAACCATCATTAGTGAAATTTGGAGAATTGTTGAAGATGGCTTCTTTCGGACCTTTCAAAGCTAAAGAGAATGAGAGGTTGAGCATGGCGATGCACCATTATGGCCAAATACTAGATCATTTGGAGGACCCCGAGCATTTTTCACAAATTCATGGTGTGAATTGCAAAATGCCTATTCAAAAATCCACCACTTTTAGTTTCATGACTACATTTTTTATATGAGAGGTGCAATGATTTCCTAGTTCTATAACAAGTGATAGGATTTACGAGAATTGGTTGCGGTACATGAAACAATACAAAGAAACTAGGGAGCTGAAGATGAAGGCTATGGGAGAGGGTCTCACCGAGAAGGAATATGACAAAGGGTGTAGAACTATAGAAGATAAATTGAATGTAATGTGCACACATTTAGCTAGAATAGAAGCCATGTTTGGGAACTAAGAAAATAGTAGTCCACCCGCTACGGTAAGTTTGGGAGATTTAAATCCCAATCTGAGATAGGTTGGCCCGGAGGAGGTCCATGAAGGTGCACCGGAGGGCTCTCAATTCCCATCTCTTCCGGAGGTGGTGCTCCCTGAGTCATGGCCCCAATTTGTCCCAAACACTCAAGGGAAGGAAAATTTACATAGTGTTTACATAGATAATGGAATCTGATCACCCGAGAGGACTCACCTTTTGTTTCACCACCTCCACTAACTTCTAAAAAAGGGGATGGGTCCGAGTGCACTTTCCTGGATCAAGAAGGAGGACAGGACCCAAGAGGAGAAAAGGTGGAATTTCAGCAAGTAAGGTAACAAGGATGATCATCATCTCATAATTTAGCAAAAATCACCATGTTGAAAGCATATACTATAGAATCACAAGAGAGATTACGACTCGCTGAGCAAGAATCCACCAACACGAGCAAAAGAGAGAAAACTCTTTTGAAAATGGAAGTTGAACACATTAGATTAGAGATAGAGAAGTTGAAAGTTGAAATTGAGAAGGAATTGGGTGTTGACAAAAGGAAAGCTAGGGCAGACAAACACCGGTTCAAGGAGAAGAGTTAAGAGTCAAAGTGCACTCATGAAATCAAAATGAGTCTCCTCCAAGCAAGAAAATCTCTTGAGGAAATAAGCATGTATTTCAAAGTGCTAACTCAATTGCCACATGAAGATAATCCATGTACTTTGGATGGAAAAAACACTACTCCAAATTCATCATTTTAGTGATAGCAAGTAGCATGTCACAATGTAACAATGTGTAATAAAGATGAGTTTTCCCAACAAATGTTTTGGTTCAAAATGTAAACCATGTTTTGAGGAATAAAACATAAATGAGTTTTTCTAAAAAGACAACACCATTGCCGCTCATGAGTGCTCATCAAAGCTTGATCCAGAGGCCCAATGTCACTCATTGCCACCCGGTACCACCCAATTGCGCCTGTTCCTGCCCATAGGCACCGTGTCTGGCCAAGGGCGATGGCGCTTGTTGCTGAGATGATGCTTAGAGCCATAAAATGGCACTTGAACAGTAGGGGTGGCGCTTGTAGGCGCCAATCAACACCCAATCAAACAAAAGAAGTGACATATAACACAATAATGATCTACAAGATTTTGACAAGGAGATTTAGAGAAAATGTGATAAAAGGTATGAGAGAGAATATGATACATAAGATATGTATAAATGTACATAAGATGTGTATAAAAGGGGAGCGACTAAAGCATGTATCTATGCTAGAGGAGAAGGAGGTGAAGAAGAGGAAGGTGAACTATGCTGTAGAAGTCCTACTAATGCATCCTCAAGTCTACGTTGGTATACATGATGCTTAATCCAAAATGGACTCAATGACCACCAAAGAGGCCACTCTCTCTCATCCAATGGTTGGTGCCTAATACCAGTAGCAAGAAGTGAATATGGGTCACTACTATAAGAACTCAGTCTACTTGATGTCCACTCCTCTTCTGCCCAAATAATAGCATGTCTATCATCATGGAAAAATCTATCCAAAGCACTCATCAAAGGGCTGAATGAGCAAGTGTATGAAGTTCTCTCTACCCTATCAGGAAAAAAGTGGGTAGGATGGATAACAATATGTGGATGGTTCCTATAATAAGAGAGTGCAAAACAGTTGAGGATAAAAAGATCACAAAGTGGTAAATCTAATGAAGTGAGATGCTCATATGATCTAACTCTAAGTACTCTAAACTCATCATCTTGTGGGACATTTGCAAAACACAAACATGCCATGAGGTGAGATGTAGTGTGAACTCCCTTTGGGAGCTCCGACCACTGCCACATGCTCTGAAGCAACCACTCCACTCCATTGGGAGTAAGATCTATCCACAAGATAACCTCAAAACATAGCAAACAAAACTGAATGAAATGGCAAACCCCAAAGCATGCAACCCACCCTACAAGCCCTTACTATGTGTGAGGGCACCAACCATGCCTAGTAGTTACAATCTCCCATGCACAAAAACCAGAGCTTCCACAAACCCAATATGATGCCAAACAAGTAACATCCACAACAATAATCTTCTTGCACATGAAGCCAAGGAAGAGAATACATGGAATATACTCTCCCAATAGATGAAGCCTCTTTCTAAACTCAGTCTAAGTCCCTTGAGTCTCCATGCTGCCCAATAATGCAGAAGTTTGGGTCCCTTGAGTCACAACAATGCATGGTAACACATGGGTGGCATCAGTCTGGGTCTGCATTGCATGGCGAGTATGGGTCTGGTGAGCAATAGTATGTAGTCTAGGTCCAAAATAAGCCACTAGAGCACTCACTTGAGCTAGATTACTCTCACTTTCCTCTACTTGAACATGTGCACTCTCAAACCTCTCCATAGCAAATGCTAACTCTCATGCCTGATTTTGTAATTGGACCCTATAACCCTCAGCCATGGCAGTGGCACCTAGTATGTCCACGTTCAAGTCAGCTAATATCTGCTCTCTATCCATCTCTACTTACAATCTACCATGCTCATTTACGGTCTGGAATCTCCTCTCACGCTCAAGCACTTATCTCTCTCGCTCCTCTATACTCTCCACTTGCCTCTTGCACTCAAGCACTAATCTCTTGCACTCCTCTACACTCTCCAATTGCCTCTCTTGCTCCTCTACTCTCTCTAATCTACACTCATGATCAACCAAAAGTCTCTCTCCCTCCTTAGCCGCTCGAACACAATCATCTAGAACATGAGTGATGTCAATAGAACAAGAAGATGGTGAAGGTACTATTATAGAAATGGGGTGAGGTGCACCCTCCACATGTGGAGAGAGGGGAGAAGAGGAAGAAGAGAGAGAGATGGAGCTTTCTCAAAAGATGAAGATGGAGACCTCATTGCCGGTAAGGCATGTGTCTCAACACAAATTGGTTGAACTCCTGTTCACAAGTGGTACATTTAGTCATCCATCAAGTAGAACTCACTCTTGCATAAAGATACACAAGTTCATTAATTAAGGTATGTTAAATTAACATATTTATTAAATCTGGTAATGGTATGTACAATAGATATATTAAATATTTGTATGTTTTCAAACAATGAAAACATACAAAAATCAATGCCAAAATCAAAATCTAATCATTCACTCACCATCCTCATCCTGCCCATCATCAGCACTTGTGTCTTTGTCCTCATTGTCATTCTCTGCATCTTCATGATCATCATCATCCTCTTCATTGTGTATAATCTCCTCCTCTCCATCACTCAAGTACATCACTTCCTCCAAAATGAAACCTCTCTCCACAAAAAGGTAAGTGAGTATCTGCCCAAGGAATCTGAATTTGAACCTGCACCCCTTTGGTCTTTGCAATTGGCTTTGCAAACTTCACACCTTTGCAATGATAGCTTGAAATGCTAACTCTTCCCAATCATAATCTTCCACACCAAATCTCCTCAACTTTGTCTTAGTGTTGAGAACCAAATGCCCATGTACAATCTTGGGCCACATTGTTGATACCACAAGTGCATTCATCAACTAAAAGAAAGCCCAAAAGCAAGATACACACATTGCCTTGCCAAATACCTCTTTGCAACTCTATCTCTTAGTGGAAACCAATCTGAAATTGCAGTGTAAGGAACAGTCATCCTCCTTGGTGTCCTCCCCCTTGGCTTTGCAAGTGCATCTCTCACTATATCAATGGTCAATCTGAATTGCCTCCCCTTAACCAAGCCAATGCACTAATTCTTGTCCCAAGACCTAACAAACTCAGTACATGGAAAAACCTACACAAACAAGAATGGAAAAAGCTTATTCTTCACTATGTAAAAAGACTAGGTGCGGGGGGAGTGCACTGGGAGGCGCTCTGGGACAAGGAAAAAACAAGGGATAACAGGGCATGGGGGAGCACTAGGGGCCACTATGAGGCACTCCGGGAAAGGAAAATAGAGGGAGGCACGGGGCTGCAAGAGGTGGGAGGTGTTGGAATGCACTCCAAGATAGGAAAAAAAGTCAGGCACGTGGAGCGTTGGGGGAATGGGGAGCACTAGGGGGCGCTCTAGGACAAGAAAAAAGGGAGCACATGGTGCAAGAGGCATGGAGAGCATTGGTGGGTGCTCCTAGACAAGAAAAAGGGGAGGCGCAGGGGTATGGGAGGCACATAGAGCGCTGGGAGTGTGAGAGGCATGGCGAGCACTGGGGTGCACTCCGAGATAGGAAAAAAGGGAGGCATGGGGGTGCAAGAGGCATGGGAAGCACTAGAAGGTGCTCCAAGACAGTAAAAAAATAGGGAGGCATTGCGGGAGGGGGCGTTGGGATGAGCTAGGGAGCATTGCGGGGTAAAAAAAACAAGGAGACGGCGCCAAGTGACGTTGGTCGGCACTCAAGGATAGGAGAAGGGTTTAGGGTTTTGTGTTGGGAGTCGCTAGGAGCCTTTGGGTGGCGCTCATAGGCGCCATACATTGAGTCTAAATTGTCACAAAAAACAACTCAAAACTTCCCTAAACTGAAGCAAACATGTAGAAAAAATGTGAGGAATGAAAGATTAATACCTCTGGATGTGGGTAATGTAGTCCAAGTGTGATTTTGAGGCCGATTACATCAAGATCAACCTCCCTGATTTTGGCCACCGCTGTTTAAATTTGACGTTTGTCCATCCAACACCGTTTGATGAAATTGGACAGGTGTTGAATTGTGTAGAAACCTATCAGCCAATCTCCTTCCTAAGTATTCCTCATGTCTTCACCTTCCACAATCTTCTCATAACCCCAAACTTCTGCCATGGAGAATATTAGAAATGTAAACGGAGGACTGCAATGAGATGGAATAATGGCTCCTCAACCTCTCTAGAACCCTTCAACTTACCCTATCTTTGAATCAATCTCAAAATAGGTCTCAAAATGGAATACCATATTCTTGAACACTCTCAAACCTCAAAACTGGTCTCAAAATGGAACACCACACTCTTGATCACCACACTCTTGAACCTGCACTACTTGAGAACTTCAACTCAGCCTTTGAATCAATCTCAAAACTGGTCTCAAAATCTACTAAGCTGAATTGCTCCCAAACTTCCAAATATTGCTCTCAAAAATTCTTGAGATGCTTGAACGTGAATTTTAGCTACACTGAGTGCAGTTTATATAGCCCTTACCTCACAAATATTCATATAAATTGGTCTCACTAAATCAGTATTTCATGAAGAAGAACCATAGTTTGAAACAAAAATATACAAATCATGAGCGGCAACATGCCTCACACTACCTCGTGAACAGGCACACCCAACAGCTCAACCGGCACACCCGATAGCTTGCTATGATGACCGGCACCTTCGAGTGCCAATTGGATCCCATCTAAATATACCCAATGCCTCCCAGCATCTACGGGTGAGCGTCAACCGGTACCACTCCTACCCACCACCATACCAAAATACACCACCAGCGTTCCCAACGCCATCTTGCAACTTGTTGGGCATCAACTAGATTCCAATCACTTCTAGTGTTTTGAGCATCATCAACAAGTACCTAACAACTTAGAGTGTACCTAGGGCTAGGATTCATGTGTCCGCATTCTTTGCATTCTTATTTCAGATCTAGAACAAAATTATTTTGAACTCTTGGAGTTTGTCAAAGAAGCATCATATGAAAATGTTTTTAAAGCTGCAAAAGAAATACAACATATGAAAACATATGAAGATGTTTTTTAAATTATAGAAGAAATACCGCTCATTGCTCATTACTTACAAAATATGCAAAAGCAAAAAATGATATTTTTATTGTATTGAACCATGATCTCATTTCATTCCAATATATGATTCACATGATGAGAGAGGTATTGTTGCATCACCCGAGACCTACTTCTCTACCAAGCTCCATTTAAAGTCATATCTCAATCTATTTGAGTTTCCTTTGTAAATCTGCCATCGTCCTGTGCCCAAACGTCACACCTATTAATTAAGTAGTTATGTAAAATAATACAAACTGAAACCCACTTTAACAAATATGCATTTCTACTATCATCTTTAAGTTGCACACTAAGCTCTCAAAGAGAATGCCATCTAGTTTTCAATACTCCTATGCAATGCTCATTTATCACCCTTGCCTTTGCCAAATATTTGTTGAAGTCTTGCTTGTCCTCTGTTTGGGCCTACTTGAACGCAGGGACAAGGTGATGCATGGATACATAACCATAATCAACTAAAAGGTATCTTTGGCCTCTAAAACTATAGCAGACCCATCTTTGGTTCAAATCATTCCAGAGTGATGATTCTTTCAAACAAGTCATGTCGGGACATGATCAAGGCATTCCTTCATATAAAAAAACCAACCACAGACCTTTAATACTATCATACAATAATACAATCCTACAAATGTACAAAGAAGAGCACCAATGCTAATAAACAGTTCCATTGCTAATAAACAAAACAACATGTAGAACATTTACCTATTGTAAAATGTATAATTCTTCTTTTATTGTCGCAAATCACTTGACCATTTATGAAGTAGGAGCCCTTTTTGCTGAAATAAATTTCTCCATCCATGATGGGTTGAGTTGCAAGAAGAAACAATGTTCCATCTACTAAACCAACACAACAAAGAAAACCTTTTTGTGCAAAGAAAGTGGATATCCTTCTCCTCTCCTCATGCTCAGGCCATGGAACTTGACTCCTCATCAAACCTAATATGACAATCATCACTCTGTCAATAAAGGCAATAGTTGAACTTGCACTAATGCCCCAAATGTTTAATCCACTCACAACCCATGCTCCATTACCTTGATGCCTAAATCTATTGAGAGGTAGAGCTACTTGGAGCCACACTGGTGTGTGTTCACGCTCGGTAGGCCTTCCCAAAAACAGGGTGTGTTCTAATCAAATCTACCAAGGTTGAAAGAGAATTAACATCCATTCTAGTAAGATGTCAAAAAGCCTTTGGATCTAGACTTCTAAAATACTTTATCATAAATTCTTGACTACGAGGATAAGTTACTCAAGGTTCCATATATCTATGCTTATGTACATACTCCCATCCACTAATAGAAAATTTCAACATATCTAAATCAAGTTCTCCATCTTTGTCTTCTAGTCCTTACGTCAAGATCTCCAAATCAAATTGTATACACCATTGTATACATTTCCTTACGTTTTGAGTTAGTTCTCTATGAGTGCTCACTCTTGGCATGTTATACTAGACTTTGTCCTCCTCTATTGTTCTATCACCAAAAATAACTCTACACTCCTTGATTCTTTGAACACCAAAAATAACACTTGATTGGGCATGCTCTACTCTTTTCACTTCAAAGATGGTACTTGCACATGAACAACGTCTGCCATATGAGAATTACATTCTGAACTAGTTTTTAATTAAATGAAATTGAGAATCTTCAAACTCGAGAGATAAGAATTACATTTCAAACTTGGGAGATAAGAATTACAGTTCAAGAGATTTACATTCCTAATGAGATAGCAAATCTTTGCACCTTCACACAACCTAATGAACAAGGTCTGCCAAATACACACAACCCAATGAACAAGGTCTGCCATATAAAAATTACATTCCCCAAACTAGTTTGTAAGTAATAAAATTAAGAATCTTCAATTGTGTTGTTCATCATCTCGTTCTCTCGTCCATCACTTATCTTTGTGGCCCCATCTATCTTCAATTTTTTGTGTCAATTTTCTCCTTCTTTTCCTCTCGGTTCATCTTGTTCTCTCTCATTCTCTTGCAGTTCATCTCACCTCATTCTCTCATACATCACCTATCATTGTGACCCCACCTATCTTTGTGTTGTCATTGTGACCCTAAAACCGGCAGCCACCCTTTCCACCCTAATCTAATCTACCCATTTTATTAACCCTTATTTGTAATTAATGTATAACAAAGTGACAATGGGTTAACTAAGTATCTTTTATTTTCTACAAACTATCTATTACTGAATTTGCTAATAATAAGGAACTTGATGGGAACTCTATAGTCAGACCTTTTCCTCCACCTACCCAAACCCTCATCAATTTAGTCAACGCTTCCTAATAAGTTGTAAGGAAATCTACAAAGCTTAGTAAACCTATAACTAAAACCCCCTTTTGTTACAAACTACTCAAAAAATCTCATGTACTTGATCAAACCAATAATGGATGTAAGTATATATACTATTTTCTATAGAACTTATATAATATTTTCCTTTCAATACTGCCATATGAATATATATATATATAATATAATTTAGAAACTTTAATTTAACAATAAGAAAGCACATATGTAAAATGATAACCATACCGGAGCAACGTGATATAACTGACCTTTGAGTGTTGTGACAACCCGGCAAATATCACTTTTGCGGTAATTAGGTAAGTAAAGTTTGTTCCCGCAAAGATACTATTCAGAATTGGTCAAATATGAAGTCAAATGTCACAATGTAGTCCTTCTTGATTTCATCTTTAATCTCTCAAGTAGCAACTATACCCAGAAGAGAGTAACAAGCTCACAATCTTGACAACTTGTCATGAATACACACACCCATAATCACAACATAACAAATTTTGTCCAAACAAATCTTGATTGTGATGATTTAGATTCTCCCAAAGACGGCACTTCACTTCAAATTGACTTTGCCTCAGAATTGTGTTCCACCCCTCCACTGAAGGCACAACTTCCTTGATCAAAATTGTTGCACATCAACACTACGTTGCACTCACAAATGCAGAATACTACCAACACTACACTTCCTCTCAGATCTATCAAGGCATTGCTCCAATTGCAAACAATTCACTTAGGATCAAACAAACAAAACAAAGATCAAGGTTGCAGAATCCAACATCCAACAAGCACACTGACTTACACTTTGAATTTCTCCACGCACTCACAAACACAAACAAAGTTGACACTCAAAATTAAGCTCAAGCAACGAGCACTGAAAATAGCACTTTGCTTTATCTATCTTCAAAAATATGAATATTAAAAAACATATGACTGCAAATGTCACCTTTAGATATTGAAGCAATTAACAATTACTAACAATTATACCGTTTTACAACAACTCTTCTAACCTACAGATCCAAAATGACAATGCAACTCTTCATATCTGCCTCTTCAAATCTCAAAACTATTACTACTCCGATCTGATGTCTACCTCCTCATCGGCTTTCAAACCCAATGATCTTCCTAATACTTCTCCTTCTTTGGGTATATCTTCAACTACCAAATCCTTCACTATTTCTACTATCTCTTCACTAGGAACTACAATTAAACTCATTGGTAATCTATCTACTTCTTTATCTCCCGACCTACTCTTCTTTAATGTCTCAAATGACAAGTCTAAAGACACTTGAATTCCTACTTCTACACCATCAGACTTTTTCTCCTTTGTCACACTACTCCTAATTCTCTCTAACTCTAATTTTACTAAATCTAATCTGAGATTGACATTTTCTCCTACTTCTAACATCTTCTTATCTACACGCTCCCTCAATCGGATTTGTAGAGGGTTCATATCAACATCTTTAGCTCTCCTCTTTTGAGTTTCTTGCACAAGCAACTTCAGTTTGTGCAATCTTGCTTCTTCCAATCTTCCTTCAGCCTCAGTGCACAACATAACTCTCAATTTTCCCGCAATGTCTCCTATTGACTCCGATGCATACCCTCAAGATTGCTCTACCTTCAACTCCTCACGGTACATCTTCAACTCATCTTTGTACTCAACAGCAAGCATCTTCTTCTCCTCCACATACTGAGAACTTTGTAACTCAGCACTTTGCACCAACTCTCTCAGCCTTTCTTCTTCGTCTTGTCTGACCGCCAACTCTCTCTTCTATGCCTAATCCTTCCCGGCTGCACTCTTCCTCAATCTTTCTAACTCCTGCTCCATCACTACTGCCATCGCTTTCACATGATTGCTCTTGATGTGCACTTCTCCTACCTCCTCTTTCATCTTGGTTGGCAACATCGCCTGCTCCTTCAACTCTTTGGCTTGCCGCTGCATTTCTCTCCCTCTTAACTCAAAACTCTCTTGCAACTTCTTGAAAGTCTTCTTCCTCAAGACTGTATCCACCCAAAGCTCTTCAACTTCCTTATCTCTTTGAGTTACGCACTCCTGGAATCCATTCACTTCAGCCAATAGATACTTCACCACCTGCAACTCATTCTTCACCTTCATACGATCTTGTGGGATGACCTTCTAATGCTCTTTCAATAGCTCCAATAGTGGAGTTACAACATGCAATAAATACTGTATTCCTCCAAAGTGGTCTTTGTCTTTGGCCCCATCTTCGTACTTTGCCTCTTCCACCGGCTCCTTCTTCCAAAGTCTTGATTTTCATACTTTCAGTGATACTACATCCAAGCTTCCTTCTTCCTTATCTGCTGAACTTGGTCCCGCAGGGTACTCCTTCTTCCTCTTAGCACCCTTCTCTTCCATGACCAGAGCTACACAAGGATTAGCATTTCCCTTTATACTATGAATCATTGTATGAAAATCTTCATCTTCTTCTGCTTCAGCCAATTGCTGACCTTCTTCTTCACCCTCACTCTCACTTCTTGATTCCTCACTTTGTAACATGAGTTCTGCTTCTTCTGAGTATTCTCCTATAGACTCTGTTTCCCCTTCAAATTTTTTTTCTAAAGGTTCATCTTTCACCGCCTTCTTACCCTGCAAAATGAGTCTTTGGGTCTTTCTTTGTGCTAGAGACAACTCTACTTCTTTGGTTTATTCTGCTTCTTTGTCTTTGGGCTTATGACTTCTTCCATCTCCCATTGTCCCATTCTCAAGAAATGATCATCATTGGCTTGCAAGTGTGCCATGTATTGTTGTTCTTCTTCATCCACTTCTCATCTCAAATCAGGATGAAAATGTGACACCATGCAATGCCTCTCCTCAACTGTCAGTAAATTTAACCCGAAGTAAAAATGTGTTGCAAACGGTGCAAAATAATGTGGAGGCAAATTTGTCCTCTAATTGACAACCATCTGCCTCATTTGTTGGTGAAAACACTTTGCCCAATTCACCTTCTAGTATTTGCAAGTATATGCAAGTATTTGGAACCTTATATGTATGAACCTTCTAATAGTTACTCCTCAATCTCTTCTTTTTTGAGTAATTGTTGATGGTTGCATTGTACTTTGCTCCATATTCCCAAAATCAATATTCATTGTCATTGCTCCTAGAAGACCTGAATCTCCCGCTATATCCATGCTCCAATGCTCCTCTATCCAACTATAAGGATTTCCCCAAAGATCTTGAATTGTGTGGTGCCCACATTTTTTGTTTTTTTCTATTTATTAGTATTTGAGGGAAGAAGTAAGCACGGAAAGCCAAATTGCAAAAGAAGTAATGGACGGAAGTGACTTTGGAAGAAATCCAAAGAAGGCAAGATCGGATCCGATGATGGAGGTACTCAGAAGAGGGGTATGACAGAAAAATTCCGAAGAGCATTGTCTTTGGGTCGGAAAGCACAGGTAATACAAAGACCCTAAACAATCTTGGTATGTGGCACAAAAGTACACTTCAAGAAATGGCGGAGGCAGAAGGAGCATGTCTTGACAATGACAAGATAGCAACACGCAAAAACAGGGAAGTCAAATTTGAAATTGACTAAAGAATGATTGCAATTTGGTAATATAAAATTGTGATTGCACAAGGACAAGTTTAATATGCCAAGTAAATTTCCAATTCCTTTGAGTAGTCGTCCTGCAGTAATGCGTGTCCGGAAGCCAATTGAGAGTGCAATTTTTTGAAATCCAGAAGGGGTTAGAGTGTCTCGTCCAATAGAAGGTATAGTCTTTCAGTGCTGAGGAACAAGAGAGCAGATCATGGCGAAGAAGGTCACAAATGCTCTAGCGGTGTGAAGTTTTGCAATTTGTAGGTTAGATGTGGTCAGAATTAAAGTCTTGAATAGACTTTGTACTATGTTTTTAGCATGGAATTGGAATTTCAGTTTTCCAGGAGTGATGGCAGAGATAGCGGCCAGTAATTGTGAGGAGGGCCCCAAAGTCAAAGGGAAGAGAGGGAATCCGGCTTGATGGATTGAGTCGGATTGGAGGTTAGTGTTGGGGAAGGAATCAAGAGAACCAACGGGGATCACCTTCTATCGGAAGTGTGATGCTGTAGAAGAGACTACAAAAATCTGAAATTCTTTCTTTGCTCCGAGAACCACAAATGGCTACAAGGTGGAGTCCTATCGGGATCCGATTAGAAGAAGTATTATGGGGGCAATTATGGCCATGTTCAAGCCAGAACAAACAACTTACGTGAACATGCAGCAAGCGGTTTTCTTCCACCAGATGTTTGTAGGAGTAAAGGTAAATTGGGCGAGGTGTTTTCACCACCAAATGAGGCAGATGGTGATCAATTGGAGGACAAGTTTGCCTGCACATTATTTTGCACCATTTGCAGCACATTTCTACTTCGGGTTGAATTTGCTAACAGTGGAGGAGAGGCATTACATGGTGTCACATTTCCATCCTGATTTAAGATAGGAAGCGGATGAAGAAGAGCGACAATATATGACACACTTGCAAGCTAATGATGATCACTTCTTGAAGACGGGACAATGGAAGATGGAAGAAGTCACAAGTCCAAAGAAGAAGAAGCATAGTAAACTTGAAGAAGCAAAGTTGCCTCCAGCTCAAAGAAAGATTCGAAGACTGGTTGTGTAGAGTAAGAAGATGGTGAAAGAAGCATCATCGGAATCAAAGTCTGAAGAAGAAACAGAGTTGCAAGGAAAGGATCAGAAGAGGATGAACTCACCTTACAAAGTGAGGAGTCTGGAAGTGAGAGTGAGGGGGAACCTGTGGTTCAGCAAGCAGTTGGAGTCAGTGAAGCTTGTCATGTGATGATTGATAGAGTACCTGGAACAACGAGTCATTGTGTAGCCCTGGTGGTAGACAAGCAGAGACTAGAGGAAAAGAAGGAATATCCTATGGGGCCGAGTTCAATCGGGAAAGGAGAAGAGAGTTTAGAAGCGGTGTCTCTAAAGATATGAAGATTGTGACTTTGGCAGAAGGAGCTGAAGTACAAAGACAAAGATGGCGACAAAGGTGAAGAGAACTTTAGTGGGATACTCTATCTAACAAAGGTTGTCACACCATTGTTGGAACTACTGAAGGAGCATCAGAAAGTAATTCTCCAAGATCGTAGAAAGGTGACGAATGAGTTGCAGGTGGTGAAGCATCTGTTGAGTGAAGTGAAGGGGTTGCAGGAGCAAGAAGTCCGAAGAAATGCAAAAATTAAAGAACTTCAAAGGGATGAAGTCTTGAAGAAGAAGACTTTTGAGATGTTACAAGAGAGCTACAAGTCAAGAGGGAAAAAATTGCAGAAGCAAGCAGGGGAATTGAAGGAGCATGGGAATTGAAAGAGCAGGTGATGTTGCTAAGCAAAATGAAGGAGGAAATTAGTGATGTGTGCATCAAGAATATTTATTTGAAGGCGATGATAGCAATAATGGAGCAGGAGTTGGACAGCTTGAAGAAGAGTGCAGCCGGGAAGGATCAAGCATGGCAGAGAGAGTTAGCAGTCAGACATGAAGAAGAAGAAAGATTACATGAGTTGGTATGAATTGCGGAGCTACAAAGTTCATAGTATGTGGAGGAGAAGAAGATGCTCGCTGTTGAGTATGAAGACAAGCTAAAGATGTATCGTGAAGAGCTGAAGGCAGAGCAATCGTGAGAGTATGAGTCAGAATTGGTGGGAGACGTAGCAGGCAAATTGAGAGCTATGTTGTGCACTGAGGCTAAAGGGAGATTAGAAGAGGCACGTTTGCATGAGCTCAAGTTGCTTGTACAAGAAACTTGGAAGAGGAGAGTTAAAGATGTAGATATGAATATTTTGCTGATCCGATTGAGGGAGAGAGTAGATCAGAAGATGTTAGAAGTAGAGGACAATGTTAGTCTTAGATTTGATTTAGTCAATCTAGAGTTAGAAAATTAGGAGTAGTGTGACAGGGGAGAGGAAGTCTGATGTTGCAGACTGTAGAGTAAAGGTGTCATTGGACTTGTTATTTGACACATTAAAGAAGAGTGGGTTAGGAGATAAAGAGTTAGATCAGTCACTCCTTAGTGCAATTGTAGTTCCTAGTGTAGAAGTAGTAGAAGTAGTGAAGGAATTAGTAGTTGTAGATATACCCAAAGAAGGAGAAGTACTAGGAAGATCATCGGGTTTGGAAGCCAATGATGAGGTAGATATCGGATCAAGGTAAGTATCAATTTTGAGATAGGAAGAGGCAGATATGAAGAGATGGATTGTCAGTTTGGATCTGTAGGTAGGAAGAGATGTTAGGAAGCGGTGCATAAGTAGGAAGAACTGTCATTTGCTTCAGTATTTAAGGGGAGCATTCATAGTACTATGTTGTTCAGTATTCAAATTTCTAAAGATAGATTAAGCAAAGTGTTGGTTTCCAATGCTCGTTGCTTAAGCTTAATTCCAATTGTCAATTTTGTGTTTGTATTTGTGAGTGTGTGGAGAATTTTGAAGTGCAAGTCAATGTGTCTGTGGATGTTGAATTCTGTAGCCTTGATCTTCATTTTGTGTGTTTGATCCTGAGTGAAGTGCATCGGAGCAATGCCTTGACAGATTTGAGAAGAATTGTAGTGTTGGTAGTATTCTGCATTTGTAAGTGCAGCACAAAGTTGATGTGAAGCAATTTTGACCAAGGAAGTTGTGCCTTCAGTGGAGGGGTGGAACACAATTCTGAGGTGAAATTGTTCTTCGTAGTGAAATGTCGTCTTCGGGAGAATCTGAATCATCACAATCAAGAGTTGTTTGGACAAAATTTGCTATGGTGTGATTATGTGTGTGTGTATTCGTGACAAGTTGTCAAGATTGTGAGCTTTTTACTCTCTTCTGGCTGTAGTTTCTACCTAGGAGATTAAAGAAGAAATCAAGAAGAACTACATTGTGACTTTTGACTTCGTATTTGGACATTTCTGACTAGTATCTCTGCGGGAACAAACTTTACTTACCCGATCACCACAAAAGTGATATTTGTCGGGTTGTCACAAATTGCTCTTAACTTTTTCTCTACATCTCTTGAATGATTGTAGGTGAACCCAATTCCCAATTCTAGAGAAAAAACATCAAGTGCTTGCTTTGGAGTAAATCACTCCTAGCTCTCATTGCCCAATTATGAATTCCTTGAGATCAAAGGATCATCTCAAAGATCTTCCTCATTGTTTTCATTGCTCTAGTTGTATTCTTAACAAGTGCAATTTGACTACAAAGACAATAACAACTACAAGGAGAATGACTATGCAAATTCTCCTTGGAAAAGTTATTGTGAAAAGATATTTGCTAAAGTGAAAGCTACTTGGATGGCACTTAGTTTTATAGTCAAGAGTTCCTGTAATAGTTCTCAATGGGTGAGATGTCCCTATCTACACATGCAAGCTCTCCAAGTAGCACCATCAATGTTTAGTAGCAATTCTTTATTGTACTAGCAATGTTATTTAAATAACTACACAATCTTTGCTTCCAAAGATTATTTGTACTTGTAGTTTTTGTACCCAATACTTCTATCAAATTGACTTCTTCACACACATTTCCTTCTTTGGTGATGTCTTCTTTGCATTTGAATACATAGATGAACTCCAAAGTATATCCATAGAAGAGGTTTTTTCCCTGAACATGAAATGAACTTGCCCTCCTTTCATAAAAAAAGTAAAATGAAACAAAGTTGTGACTTTTGAAAAAGGTGTGCATCACATTGTGACCTTCCTATAGAGGAATTTGAAAGATTAAGCATCACTATTTTGGATTCTAATGTATTGACTTTGTATTATTCCTAGATGTTTGGCTTTGAGGAGACAAATGAGAACTCTTGGATCCCAAAGCCTTTTTAGAATAGATTTTTCTATAGTGCAAGAATAGCCTATGTTAAATAATCCTTGACTTAATGGTCTGGTCAAGATAAGACAATATGCTTATTGGATTATTCTTATGAGTATGGGTATTCCTTTAGACTTTTGACTGTAGATGACATTTTGCCTAGTAATTTGAGTTACTCTAGTAATTAGTAACTTTTGCAAATGAATATTTCACTAGTATATAAACCATCAATAGAGATGCACTTATTATCTTTTCATTTGCAATTCTCTCTCTTATTGAGTTCTCTAGTGAGCAATGGCTTGAATCTTGGATTGGAGGAGTGTGATGTAGAAGTGTGACTTAGTCCATGGTACACTGCTAGAGTGTGCACATCCATAGTTCATCCTGAGTGAAAGATAAGCTAGCTCATAGTCCCTTCATTCCAAAAAGTGTTTCTTTGTTATGAGTGAATGTGTACTGATCAAACATCAAGTATCATGAAGAGGAATCAACGTGGATGTAGAAAAAGTGAAGGTCATCAAGGTCCTTGAAGCCTTGAAGAATAACAAGAAATTTGTGCCTTCTTAGCCATATGCAGTCCAACCAAAGATTGATTGCAAACATGCAATTCTAGTGGTGCCTCTCACAAAGATATTGAAGAAGTCTAAAGACTACTCATGGACAAAGAAACATGAAGAAGCATTTGTCACTAGATGATCCTCAAATAATCAAGCTTAAATTTCATACTATATTTTTCACTCATTGTCCTTGAAGTGCACTCGTATTTGATTGTAACCTTTGCTTTATTGGTAAGCTATAAGAATGATATTGAAGATTTTAGGCATCAAATTGGCCATGTCCACTCCTTATTATACCTAAACTGATGATGGTTAAACCAAATATACCAATTTTACATTGTGAAATACATCACATCAATAAATAGACTCTCTTTACAATATTAGAGTTTTTGTATAGTAATTCCTAATAAGAAGATAGTAAATTATTTTATTTATTTTTGGTATATGATCAAGAATCCCTAGTTCTTGAGAATACTTTCACTCATTCATGTCTTGTAATATCTCAAATAATTTTAATTTTTTGTTCATCTTGTCATTCCACCTTAAAAAATTAAAGCTCATCTTGTTTTTGCTCAAAATTATCAAACCCAATACTCAATAAACTCCATTGTGATCTTTATTCAAGTTAATAATATATTTATGAACTTTAGTCAAAAGTAAAAAGTCAAAAAAATTTGTAATCACTTGATACTCTTATTTTATACTAGTACCTAAAGCACAAGCCCCTTCTTTATTCTAAATTTTCTTTCTCTTATTTTAGGTCAACATGATCTCCTTCACTACATTCACATTCATATTGTCTTCTACCCCTCAAATTGAAATATTTTATTTCCAATATAATGGTTTGGAAAAAAGTTCAAACTTATTCATCTAGAATCACTATTAAAGATCATGATGAGTATGAGGTGGATGGGATAATCACTAAGGATGTAGATATTAGCCATATAAAGTTAAAAATTTAACAAATTTTAAAATACTATATGGAATTCCTTCATCATCTTACTAGTGCTTAAGATGCTCATTGGAGTTTAAAACCAAGAAAATTGACAAAGATATCACATATTAGTAGGAAAAAATATGTAAGAGCATGGTAATTGGAATGTATTAATAAAGGTAACTAGGAATTTCCTTACATTTGACTCAAGAAGTTGTAATGTCAAGTTTCGAAGATAATTATGAACCTTCTTAGGAACAAAGTATCTTACTAGTGGGAAATTTTCATATTTAAAAGGTATGAACCTTCCTAGGGACCAAGTATATTACTAGATTACTCTAAAACCTTACATAAAATTATAAATGTTTAGAGTTAGTAGATTGGATGATATCATCATTTAAATACCTACATGTTGGTGTGGTATTTTAAGGGTACCAATTTTGGAAATGTTATGGCTTGAAAAACACTATCTCCCAAAACTTATAGATTTAAATGGTGCTCTAGGAGCACCATATCCAATAAAATGGTTCCCTTTGGAGTGTTATTTTTTAAGATTCTAGGCATGTAAATGTTGAGATTCCAAGCTCTTTATAGGTGTGAACTAGTTCAAAGTTAGACTAAACTTGTATAGCATTGCGTTCCCACTTAGTATGCTTGTTATAAAGTTTGCTAGAAAGCTACCACCTATGTGATGCACTAGGCTCTTGGCCCTACTCTCCATGTGGGTAGCACATTATTCTTTGATCTATATATATTATAGGAGGTGCCGCCTACCTACTCTTTCTCTTGGTTTATCCTCACTCCACCTCTCTCTCTCTCTTGCTTGTATGAGTTTGGAGTTTCTTGACATGGTGTCAAAGTGATAGAGAGCGTGGAGAGCCTTGGATGCAAGGCAAGCAAGAAAAGTGCAACTTGGAGAACACAATACTTGCTATAATAAGGGTGTGGAGCACCAGGCCAAGCAAATTTGGGTGGACTTTTTAAAATTTTAAAATTTTAAAATACTTTTTTTCTACCTTCAAACTCTAAAATCTCTATTTTCTTGACATGTTTGCCTCTGATCACCATTGCACAGGTCATTTTATATTAGTTGTACTTTGAATGGGTGTTTTTCCTATGTTTCATGACATATCCTTGACCTTCTTGTCTTCCTTTTGGGTCAATAGACATATGTGTTTAGGGAGACATAGAGTTGAGAGTAGAGTGATAACTTGTGTGATGGGATTATTCTCATTCAGAGCAGATAGTTAGGTTGTTAAATTTTGAGTAAAGATCAACCATAGCTGAATTCAATGCAAGCTCCATCACAAGCAAGAAGCTTGACAAGTGGAACTATGCTTTATGGAAACTACATATGAAGTATTTCCTTAAGGGACAAGAACTATGGGAGCTTGTCACAAGGAAAGAGATGAAATCCAAAGGAGATGATAAGAGCCCAAAGGTGAGAAAATGGAAGAAGTGAGCAAACCAAGTATTCCATTACCTTAATATTTTTATTTTTGCCTCTATATGTGGCTATGTTCAAGTTGTAGATACACCACTAGCTGCATGGAGTGCAATTAGAAGGATGCTTAAGACATCTACCAAGGTGCCAAGCTATAGCTGAAATAGAATCTTAATGTTGTTAAGAAAGGGTCACAATCTATCAATGAGTACATTTTGCATGTAAGGGGTATTGTTGACCAACTTTGCAACATTGGAGTCACAATAGATGATGATGATTTTAGCATGATCACTTTACAAGGATTAGGTCCTAAGTTCTAGTCTTTTCAAACATCAATTGTTGTGCATGAGACCTTTCCTTCACTTCAAGATCTAACCTCCTTGTTCGTAAGTGAAGAGATGTAGTTAACAGGAAACCAATGGTCTTCCTCAAATTTTTAATATCAAGATCAGGCTCTATATGTAGGTGCAAGCAAAGATTGAGGTTGTGGATATATTTTTGGATGTGGGAGTTTCTTGCAAAATGATGAAGGAATTACACCCTATCATGGATATCAACATCAACAACCAAGTCCTTACCCTAACCACTGATTGGCCATTCATAATAGAGTCAAGATTCAAATAGTAGTAAAAGTTACATCTCCCCAAGCAATGTAACCATTGTGGTGCAAAAAGCCATTATGCTTGTGACTGTCACAATAGGCAACTACAACAATGTAAACTAGTTGAGGCTACATTGCTCAACAACATTTTGTAGCTTATAACTATGATGACTACAATGGTCTTGAAATAGAGAGCTTGTTGAAAATGACCTATGTCATGGGGACTATGGTGCATCCCACTAAGGAGTGGCACATAGACTTTAGAGCCAACAACCACATGACAACATATCAAGATTGGTTCAACCATCTAGAATTAGTACAACATCCTACTATTATTGTATTGCGTATCATCACCTATATTATTATTGCACTATGCAATATGCCATATGCAATACTATTGTATTGTGTATCATCACCTATATTGATATAGGTGATGATATGCAACATCACATCACTCATAAGGGTAAAGTGCATGTTGCAACATTGAATTCCAAGATCTCAATATTAAGAGATGTTCTATCTGTACCAACCATCACTATAAATCTTGTCTCAATAGGCCAATTGGTAGAGTCAAGGTATGAGGTTTTGTTTAATCTAGATGGTTGTGTGATACAAAGTATAACTATGTAGATAGTGATAGCTACAAAGACTAGATGTGGTAGGCTATTTTGTAACACCCATTTGTACATGTATATGTTATTCTGATATTTAGTTTGGTTTTACAAGTAACGTACCTGCTCTAATACATGACCGGCATTGTACTACAATGCTCTATCAGAATATAACATTCTAATAGAAATGAAATAGAAATGAAATAGAAATTCTAATATTCTAATAGATTTTATTAGACATGGCATTTTAATTTTAGTCATCTAGAAGGAATATGCCATCGACCTCATGTTCTTGAACTTCAAATCCCTCCACTACTTCATTCTGGTTAGAGATCCAAAGTTCTTTGAATCGTGACCCATAAATATTGTGGTGCATAAAGTACCATTCTTCAAAGTTGTCATGAAAGCCAACTCAAACAATTGATTTTTGAATCACCAACTAGGGAACATTTTGCTATCCTGGCTTGGACCCAATTGCAGATTACTTCTTCTTTTGGAGGTTTTGGGTTGCCTCCTTGAGTAAGCTCAATATTGCTTGAATTCTTCCAAGCCTTGATCAAAGGAGAAAAATGATCCTTAAATGACTTATAAATTCCAATATCACTAGCTTGAACGTAAGGAGTCAATCTGCCAAGAATAATTGTTGAACTGATTTTTTTTTTATCACGTAGGACTTCACATCATTCAAAATATCAGCTCAGCAAGAAGCCCATACCATAAGCTTTCCTTGAAGGTCCCCAACAACACATGGAAATATCAACTCCATCCATGAAATTAGCAGTCCCTTGTTAACCCATGCTTTTTATAGATAGGTGAATCATTGCCTTTAATAATCACCAATGGCATCACCTTGCTGACATTGGCTTTTATGGAAAGCACAATGGTAATTCTCATTGATGCAAATCTAGTAGTTTAAAAAAAATGTGCCTCACCTCTATTGTGTCGATCGTTGTTTGCCAAGAATCTTCTAGATACACAAGAGTCTTATCCACCAATATTGTATTGGATAAGGTGTATGTTTTTAAAAAATTGCTTAGGTATTTCATATATTTAAAAGCATGACTAAGCAACATTTCATCAGAAAGTCTGGCCAAATTAATAACTCAACAAAATGAACCAATTCCACTCCATAAAATTTATCAGCCAACCATCTGAAGCTTTGAAATTCTCCTTGCTAATTTTGCTTCTTTGGCAATTTCTTGGGTGATGTGGCGGACCGTCTCTTAGGTTATGCACTCTTTTTTAGCTCTTAGATTCATAATCATATCAGCAATTTTTCCATCAAATTTAGTGAAGATGCCTTTGCAACCACCGCCGCTTGAACATTTCCTTGACAGGTCATTAGATGAAGTGTCAATAATACCACCACCATTGGCCTACCAAGTCCACACTGTGCTTGATGGAAGCTTGAATTTCTTTGTTGCCCAAGTAGGGACACCACCACCATTATTGCAAATCCACTCTATCACTTTGAGCTTCTTGACTCAATCTCATGCTTCTCTCTTTGACATCATCTTCAAGGCCTTATAGGGAAATAAACTCGATGCAAGAAAACCTCAAGGCCTCATAGAGAAATAAACTCAATGTAAGAAACCCTAAATCACAAAATTGCACCAGCACGTACTATTAGAAAGGGTGTTCTAATAGGTAGGGCATTGACACACAACACCTTATTGAAATAGAGCATTCTATTTGATAGGGTGTTCTAATAAAAAGGGTGCTTTAATAGAGCGGGTATGTTACTTGAGAGATATTATTTATATAGAGATAAAAGATGGTTTGTCATTAGTCATGGTTAGCTAAATTTAGTCATAGCTAAGATAGAGTGTACCTTATTTTAGAGGAAGTGGAAAAGATGAGTGCAATTATTTTGGATTCTAGTGTATTGACTTGGTATTATTCCTAGGTGTTTAGCTTTGAGTAAAGATTTGAGAACTTTTTGGCTTTTTTGCTTTGGATTCTTCTATAGTCCAAGAATAGCCATGTGAAGGACTTGACTTAGTGGTTGGGTCAAGATAAGACCAAATACTTAGGGGAATTTTCCCATGAGTATGGATATTCCTTTAGAATTTAAACTTCATTTGACTTTTAGACCAGTAACTTGAGTTACTCCAATGATTAGTAACTTTGGTGCGTAACTATTTCATAAGTGTATAAACTAGGGGTAAGGAGGTACTCATCACCCTTTCATTTGCAACTATCTCTCTCATTGAGTTCTCTATTGAGCAATAGTTTGAGTTTTGGAGTGTCATCCTTGGAGGAGTATGACGGAGTTGGAGTTCCTTGCCTTCTTAGTCCATGGTGTGCTACCATAATAGCCACTGGACGTTCATCTTGAGTGAGGGACAGCCCAACTCATAGTTCAAACTAGATATCACCATGCCTTAAATTCAAGCAACTTTGTATATACAAAGTGGATCATAGGTGATTGATATGCATATTTGGCATGAGCATCTTGGCCACATGAATGTCCAAAAGCTAAAGAATTTGCCAAACACTACTGTAGTTATAGGTATTTTACAATTTACATGTAGTGATAGTGCAAAGATCTACCTTACCTATTAATTTGGAAAACAAGCTAGGTAGCACTTCAGCCACCAAAGAAAATGTGCAACCAAACTCCCTAGTTTCTGCATAGAAATGTATGGACAACTTTGACATCCAACTTGAACAATTCTCAATATTTTGTGTCCTTTATTGATAATTTCTCCAAATTCACTTGGGAATATTTTTTGAAGCAAAAATCTGAAGTGTTCTTTATTTTCCAAACCCTTCAAGACCCTTATAGAGCATCAATTAAGACACAATATCCTTCAATTAAGTAGAGGAGGTGAATACTTATTGGGGGATTTCACAACATTTTTGTAACATCATGGCATCCACCATCAATAGAGTTGTAGTTACAATCCTTTAATAAAAAATCATTGCAAAATGCAAGAATTGTCATATAGCAAAGGCTATGTGTTGCTAAATGAGACTCATCTGCTTAAAATATATTGGGCAAAAAATTACATGCCCAATTTATCTAATGAACAGATGTCTATCAACAATAATTTTTTCTTGTATCCAAATGGAGGCATTTATATGCAATAAGCCCAATCTTCCACATTTGAAAGTCCTTGGTTGTGTGTGTTTTGTGCACATTCTAGTGAGGAGCATAAAAAGCTTTTTGATCCCAAAGCTATGCATTGTGTATTCTTAGGCTATGCCCTCTTGGCAAAGGGATATAAATGTATGATCCCTCCACTTAGAAGCTTTACGTGTTTAGGGATGTTGTGTTTCATGAGTAGAAGGTTTGGTATGTGCCACCATAGTCTATTCCTATTCCTTGATTGTGTGTTGAGGGGGAGAAGATGACTTGCAGGTAGAACCTAATATTGATGGAGGTGGAGTGATATAAGCTTCAGATGTACAATGTCCTTAGTCTATTAAAGTGTATTAGCAACCAAAATGTGACTTAGAACCTAGCAATAGTGTTTTCTAATGCTCATACTTTAGATTGCCCTAGGGATGCCACAAGTGCAGTGGTAGATGTAGGAGGTAGTGCTGATGGTTCTACAATAGACCAATTACATTCACATTCAAGCAGATTCAAGTAATATTGTGAGGATAGCAAGGAAACACATATGCAAAAACACAAGTTTCACACTCAAACTCCAATGCCCCAAAGAAGCACCTTCTCTTTATTATATAAACAAAGAGGATCTCCTGCAAGGAAGCTCCACCATAGGATTAGGCACATAGATAGGTGATATGTTAGCAAGCTCCACCCTGGGATTACAAACTTGGATGGGTGACATGTCGGTCTTGGTCATATCTGGTTGGTTAAACAAGCTTTGACCAAAGAGAATCTTCCTTTAGAAATCTCATAATCACATGGATGATGTCATGTGTATATACATCGCTACACAACATACATCACTGTCAACATCATACACTATAAAAGCACAACTCACACATAAGTCATACATAGACTCTAAAGTGCCACAATAATCAGATTGCTTAACAGTTTCAACTCAACTCAACTCAGATCAGTACTTGATCTGTCACTCTATAAACTGCCAACAACTGGGCACTGATTATAGTCAAGCCACACCCACTCAAGCATAGAGAATCCAGGTGACGCTCGCCGGCCTCTGTCCACCATAGCCAGGAACTCGAAGGCTCAACATCAATGAAGTGAGCTCTCTGGAGCTCACTTCGAAACTATACCCCTGGACTCGAGCTAGCCCTGAAACCCTAACGGTCCCGCTGACGGCACACTTGATGGTGCAAACGGTGCAAAGTGATGGTGGGCCCCACCGTGAAGTCAGTACCCCAAACACAAAATCTAACCGTCGGAAAGTAGTCCTTGAGAAACTGCTAGAATAACTCTAACTACCATCACTGGAACTCCAGTGTCCGAGCATCTAGATGCGGAACTACAAATGGCGTGACAAATAACTCCGGATACCAATAGGCCAAGTGTGCCACATGATGTAGAGAGACTTGCCTAGCAATCTCATCTCTCTCTACATACAAGTACCTCTGTACTCGGATACCCGCCTATAACACCGTAGCTAGTCCGGTGCTGATCCCACCAAACAACTCTAATAGACATATCCCCTCTACTGGATACTGCCAAGCAATGAGCGTGGTATCCAGAGGTGTCAAAGTAATCGCCTCTGGAGGCTCATCCTCACACTCATCCCCTGATGGTACGAAGGCTCCACTCCAAGCCTGCTGCACCAACTGATCTACATGCTGCTGCAATGCCTCCTCTGAACTCCACAATGGAACATCCAAGGTGGATGGAACAATCCCACTCATACTCCATAGCCGAGTGATCTCCTCTGGTACTAGAGTATCCTCTGCATGGGCGTTCCCCTCCAACAAGTCACCAGGCCAAGTAACTGCACCGCTGAAAGCCAAAACTGATGCTGCCATGGTCTCGGACTGTAGTGAGCCAAGACTACCACTACTGAAGCGTATTGGTAGGCGACATACCCATCCCTCACCAGACTGCCAACCAGGTCTATAAGAGGTTGTCTCCTCCCAATAGTCAATGCTGAAACCCATAGGGTATAACACTGCTCCCCCAACTAGCACATCATATGACTCAGCTATCGTCGCAATAGCCTGAGCTCTCACCACCGAGCTATCAGTCGGATGACCAGGCTGAACCTGGACAACAAGCTCTCCACGTGTGATGTACTGTGTCGAACCACCACCAAGAGATGTCTGGATCTGAAATGGACACCTCTCCACATCGGTCTTCCGTAACTCCAGACCGACAATTGCAGCCTTCCCCAACATAAGGGGTTGCGCACTAGAGTCTAACAAGACTCTCTGTGGTGTAAAGATCTTCCCTGAAGGTCCCACCAAACAAAACATCCCCCTCTGGTTATCCAATAGGACAACATTAGGTGTAAACCGTGCTCTCTCAAAGGCCGGTCTAGCTGGCAACTCCTCCAGTCTAGCCGCTGCTGCCTGCCACAACCCACTGGTCGCTAAACGGATCCCATGCTCCTCAATCAAGTCAGATCCACTACCAACCACCTCTGCTCTAGTAGTAGGAACTGCACCATCCCTACTCTCACACAACGTGGCAGCCAACTGGAACACTGGGGCTGGGTCAACTCCCAATGTAAACATGTCACTGGCTGAAAATAAAGGATGCCGCATAATCAGCTGAGCCGCCCCTAACATCATGCTAGACTCAGTCTGTGTAGTAGCAGGTGGCTGACTAGCAGGTACTCCATCAGGTACTCCATCACCACCTACCACACCTGCACTGGGACGTCTAGGAACCATAGATATCGTCTGCAATGCCTCAGATAGCGTGAAAGACTGGGGAAGTTTGACTTGTCTCCCAACCTCTCCTCTCTGTGGGTCCAACTCCACTGATGCTCCTCAAGGCTCTGGAGCACGTACTGCACTCCTGGTCACTGCTGCAGATGCATCCACCTGTGCTGCTCCGCACATGAAGTCCAAAGCATCTCTATCACCAGCATATGAGGTGGAAGCCTCAGCACCCAAATCTGATCTCCTCTGAGCAATAGCCATACTAGCCAATCTCTGCTCCAACTGCTCAATCCGAGTAGCCATAGCTGTGTTAGAAGTAAGGGCAGGTACTGCACCCCTACTAGGTGTAGATCCTCTACCACCACCTCTACCACCTCGTCCTCCATGAACTGGAGCTCCTCTACTACCTGCCATAGCAGCCCTACCACTCCGTAACTCTGGGTGTAGGTCAAAACACCGGTCACTAGTGTGACCAAATCTGTGGCAATGCTCACACTGCCTCTGTGTTGGCTGTGATGCACCAGAGGTATCAGGTCCGCTGCCCTGAGTACACTCTCTCCTATGGTGAGGTCCACCACAAGTCCAACAAGCAAGACCACCACTCACTGGCTGCTGCTGACCCAAAAATGAGGGTAAGGGTCTAACTCCACTAGGCCCTCCACTCGCTCCATAGGATCTGGGCTGTCCACCCTGTCCTCGAAAACCAACTGGGTGTGGTGCACTCTGCTGCACTCTAGAAGAAGTCACAACCATGGATGAGGTCTCTCTACCAAATCCAGCTGTCACCACTCTCTCCTCCACCATGTTGAGCTCAACACGCTCAGCCAAACCAAAGACTACTGCCAAAGTGGGCGAAGTAGCCTGCAACAACGTAGCATCACGAACTCTACGTCGCAACTCCCTGTCCAGTATCCCAGACCAAAACTGGACTGCCTGGGCCTCAGTAACTCCTTGAGTGAAACTGATCAGCCACCTCATGCGAGTATATGCCTCGCGTAGGCTCTCTCCAGCCTTCCGCTGGAACTCCTGCAAGCTCCTCAGCTTGTCAGTCCACACTCCCTGGTAGTTCTACCTCAAACATAAGAAGAACTCAACCATGGGGTTAAACCCCGGTACCACACCACCTCCTGCAACGGTACCTCCACTCGTAGTAGCACTATCTCTAACTAGTGCACCTCCACTAGCTCCACCCACACTACTTGAGCTAGAACTTGTAGGTACAGCCGATCTACTCTTGGCCACCGAGCCTGAAGTGATGGAGACATAGTGTGGAGACCAATATTGTCTCCATAACTCAATCTCCTCCAAATGAGCTCTCCTGAACTCATGGTAATCATCCATCGGTGGACCCTCCAAGTGATGAAACAACCCCTTCCATGCCATGAAGGGTGTGAACAAAGTCGGGTTCCGCATCTACTGCAGATCACACCAACTATTGAACTCCTGGATGAAGTCATCCAACTCAATGGTACCCACTGTACCAGAGTAACGCCTAGGGCCTTTGGAGGCCCCATAAATCTTGTCCATGTCCCACAACAACGGTGCGGACACACCAAGTGCACTCTCAACTGAATCAGCTCCTGTGTCAAACTCCAACTCAGAGTCAATCTCCTCTCTCATTGGGACTTGAGATATAGGCTGATACCGAGCACCACTCCGAGTAAACCCATTGCGTACTGCAGGGCTAACTCCTCTGGAATCTCCAAAGAACTCCATCGTGACCACGTAACTGCAACAGCAAACCCGAACCACCAACTGCAACCGCAAGTCGCAACCGCAAGTACCCCACCAAGTGCCAACACCACCACGTGCCAACACCAACTAAACACCACCCACTAATGTAACTCTACCGAGATAACTACACTAGGGGAAGGGCAACCTGTAACCTGCCATCATAACACGCACTCTCACGGTCTGCAGGTCATCACTTCCTGCCTCACCGGAGAGAAACAAAGGTAGTCTGATTGGTCATCACTCCAGCCTCACCACCAAGAGCACACCAGAGCACCAACGCTCAAAAGTCAGGGCACCTCACACAAACGTGGTGCACAAATAGGAAGCAAAGAATGGAGAGGATCCAATCACAAGAAATCTAAACAAAAACCCTCCATCTCATAACACAACACGGGACTGACTCTGCCACCATTTGGCATTTGACATAAGGGCAATTCGTATCTAAGTCCTAAGCTACTATGATCACCAAGAATGGGATCAAACTGCCTCTCCTAGCCAAAGCTACATGTGTATAGATAACAATGGCGCAGTCACTAGGACAACAAGTGAGGGTGGACCAGTTGGCTAGAGCACAAGTCTAGTAACAAGAGATCTAGGGGTCAAACCCTGTTGCGCACAATCTAGCAAGAAAGGCAGATTTTGCCAACCAATGACCAAGATCTACACTAAACTAGCTAGCCTCACGCCAGCAAGCTGGCTTGCTGGCCCTTCTAGGCCTTCGTAGCCTCTCACAGCCCTATGCCTCGAAGCCTCGAAACGCCAAAATTCAGCCAAATGAGGCCTTTCTTGTTGCCACTTTGAACCTCCTCCAAAATTGGCGAAACTTCTACAAATCTGCGAAACTCCTCCAAACTAGCAAAACTTCTCCAAATCTGGCCAAACAGCAAAACTCCTCCAATTCTGGCCCAAAATCTGACGTAAAATCTGACGTAAACCCTAAAGATGGATGTCCGCCAAATCCCCCGCTAACTTTCCACTCGAGCCAAATTGACAAAACGGGTTTTTCCAAATCATAATTTCATGAAAAGAGCTTTCCAACTCCACCTTCAATTTCACTTTCTGAGCCCAACTTGCAGCAAATTGGTCATGCCTTCACCTCCTGAGCTCAAAATCACAACACTGCTCAAAAATTGCTCCTTCTTTGCTCAAAATTTGGCCAGCGCTTCCGCTCACCATCCGCCTAACTGCCAAATTTGCATCAACTACACGAGCTTCTGCACACTAGAGAAACACAGAACCTGAATCGAGCTACCACGATCCACCAAGCTTGGAGATACCACCAACACTCAACGTTCCTGCACCCGATTTCCCCCTGACTTCACTTCTCTGATGTAATCAGATTGCTTAACAGTTTCAACTCAACTCAACTCAGATCAGTACTTGATCTGTCACTCTATAAACTGCCAACAACTGGGCACTGATTATAGTCAAGCCACACCCACTCAAGCATAGAGAATCCAGGTGACGCTCGCCGGCCTCTCTGTCCACCATAGCCAGGAACTCGAAGGCTCAACATCAGAGAAATGTGCTCTCTGGAGCTCACTTTGAAACTATACCCCCTGGACTCGAGCTAGCCCTGAAACCCTAACGGTCCCGCTGACGGCACACTCGACGGTGCAAACGGTGCAAAGTGACGGTGGGCCCCACTGTGAAGTCAGTACCCCAAACACAAAATCTAACCGTCGGAAAGTAGTCCTTGAGAAACTGCTAGAACAACTCTAACTACCATCATTGGAACTCCAGTGTCCGAGCATCTAGATGCGGAACTACAAATGGCGTGACAATGATGTACCATTGGAAAGCTCTCAATGAGATAAGCAAGGGTGAGGGAAGGCTAGCCTTTCGTTGGTAGGGGGTAATTTGCACATATTTTAGGCCTAATTCATCTGTTTAGGCCTCCAAAATTGCCTTATAAGATTTCAAGCATATTTCGATTCCTACTCTATTAGTAGAAGTCCCCTTTTGGTGATACTTCTTTCTGATCTATTTATTCCATTATGTGTAACATCCTTCTAGATGTTACTAAACCAATTCTCATCTTTAAATCATATGTCTAGCTATTGGTTCTAAGGTTTTCAAGTCTATTTTGGTTTTTGCTCTATTAGTAGAAGTACTCTTGTGGGGATACTTCTATTTGATTTATATTCTCCATCATGTATAACATCATTCCAGATATTACCAAACCAAATTTCACATCTAGATCATATGGCTAGCTCTTGGTATTACAATCAGACATCTAATTCAGAGGTTCATGCATGAGGGTTTCGTTGCCTCTCATCATGCATATATGGTGAACATGCTCCAAGACCAAGAGCTAAATACTATTCAACAAACATTGTGAAACAAGCAGTAGGTGTCAGCCATTGAGAGGAGATTACCTTGAGACAACAACAGACATGGGAGTTAGTGGACTTACCACATGGTAAGAAGGTAATTGGCTACATATGGGTGTACAAGATTAAGTGCAACTAGGATGGTTCTATGAGTAGGTAAAAGGCCAGGTTGGTAGTCAAAGGTTATGCACAAGAGCATGCAATTTATTATGATGAGACATTTAGCCTTGTTGCTAAGATGGCTACTATTCAAATAATAGTAGCAATAACAACTAGTAAGCATTGGAAGTTGCATCAATGGATGTGAAGAATGCTTTCTTGAATAAAGATCTTCAAGAAGAGGTGTATATGGTGCAACCACCTAGGTATGAAGACCTAAGATCTCCAAATCTAGTATGTAGGTTTCATAAGGTCCTATATGGACTCAAGCAAGCTCCTAGAGCTTGGTATGTTAAGATCACTAGTATCTTGTAGGCATTTGGGTTCAGATTGTGCAATTTAAACTCCTTGCTCTATTTATTGAGTACAAATTTTTTTGCATTGTCATTATGATTTATGTAGATGATTTGATAGTGAGAGGGAATTATGAGAAGTAGATTCAGTAGATCAAGCATAGGTTGTAGGTTGAGGTCAAAATGAAGGACTTAGGAAAGTTAAGATACTTTCTAGTAGTTGAGTTCATCAAGGATGGTGAAGATATGTGGCTAATGCAACAACAATATTCTATCAACATGCTTGCCAAGTTTGGTATGATGGCTTGCAAGCCAATCTCCACACCCTTAGAATAATATTTGAAGTTAAGTCCTATTGAGGAGGAATTGCTTGAAGCTTTTGTTATGTATAGACGGATGGTGTGGAGTTTAACTACCTCACTATCACTAGGCTAAACTTGAGCTATGTTGTGAGACTTGTAAGTCAATTCATGTAGACTCTTCAGAAGCTGCATCTTGACACAATTTAAAAGATTATATGATATGTGAAGTTCATTATATAGTTTGGACTTCATTATGTAGCCACAAAGAGTGTGCAAATGTGTGGGTTTATAGATGTTGATTGGGTAGGGAGTACTTTGGACAGCCAATCCACATCTAGCTATGCTTTTAGTTTGGGCAGTGCACCTATTAGTTGGTCCTCAAGAAGCAAGCTATGGTATCCTTGTCTTCTTGCAAGGTAGAGTACAAAGGTATGACCAACACTACATGTGAGGCAATTTGGCTTCAAATGTTACTTGCAGATATTGGTGTATATGTTTTTGGTGCAATTGTTATCTATGCAGATAACAAGAGTAGTATTACACTTGCTAGTAATCTTGTGTTTTATGTTAGGAAAAAACACATTGAGATGTAGCATCACTTCATTAGGGAGGAGATACTAGTAGGAGAAATAGATCTTGTATTTCTAGGTACATATGAGCAAGTAGCTGATATTTTACAAAGGCTTTGCCTAGAGATACATTTGATGTGTTAAGAGATCAATTAGGTGTATAGTGCATTGATTGGAGCTTGAGGGGGAGTGTTGAGACTCCAAGCTCTTTATAGGTGTGAAGTAGCTCATGGTTAGACTAAACTTGTATAACATTGCATTCCCACCGAGTATAGAATTAGAGCAACCTCTTGTATATTTTTTAACTAATTCTTGAATCTCATGATATATAAGGAAAGTCATTGTTTGCATCAATATTATTTCTTTATTCTTTATCCTTAATCTTCAATTTTGTGGTTTCTTTTAGAATTTAAGAGGAAATATATAAGAAAATAACTATCTTGATTTTGATTGTGGTTTTAAGATATAGACTAATCATTGCTAAATTTAGGGTTTATTAGGCTTTTAGAGCTTGTTCTACTTAATCTTCTAGAATAGAGTTTAGTGCTCTTAAAGCATTATCTTTTTTTATTCTCCAATGATTAAAAGAAACAAGGAGCAATTATTTTCTTTTTTCTTTCATCATATATATCAAAGCAACCTAACCAAATTTAGACTATACAAGCTAGATCTTTTGCAATTGAATTGATGCTCTATTTGCACATCTTTTTAAAGAGCAATATAATGGCTAAAAAGCATCATGTATTCTTTGTCTTAAATTAAAATCTTCTCTAAGAGCACCATATCTTTTTATGTTTTAAAGTGTATAGTTTTTGGAGGATTATTAATCCATTATTTTAGATAAATAAATAATGATCTAGAAGCACAATTTCTTTGTTATTTCAAATATAAAAGTGAAGCTCTTGTTGCAAAATCTACTTTATCTTGCATTGCAAAAGCTAGTGGTACTTATGGATTTTCTTCTTAGCTTCCTTTAATCCTTCTTAACAAATAAAATTTAGACATTTAAATTATTCTTAGTAAAGCAAAATAGTACTAGTACACCAATTCATAGATTTCCAAATACAATTGTGAAAATTTTCAATAGAAGACATAGAGTTGATTTCCAATCCATGGACATCAATTTTCATCTTTATGGTTTTCTTTCATCATAAATAATGCAATTAAGATAGCTCTAACAGTAGTAATTTGACCAAAAATAGTACTTTTAAGTCATAATGAATTTAAATCAAAGATGATGAACAACAAGTGGATATTTTCCTTGCCATTTTGCTTCAAGTACTTAATGAACTAACCTCAAATATCATAGAGTTCTATATTAAAAAAATTTAGTCTCTTGGAGGACCTTTTATTATATATTTACGCATTTCCTTGAAACAATAACTTGTAATTTTTTTGTCCTTTTCTATATTTCCTCTTTTTTGTTGTCTTATTGATTGTCAAAAGGTTATTATTATCCTCAAAACCAAATGTATCTTACAATAGACAACGCTCTTGGAGTACAAATTTGATGTGAAGAAGTGATACTAGTGGGTCTCTTTTGAATTGCAGCTTCTACTCATAGCAAATTATAAATATCTCATTTTTGTGCATTTAAAAGAAATGTATTTCTCGGATTACAATGTTTCATGTTTCTAAATGTAAGAGATGGTGCTCTTTGTACTTTCCTAAGATGATTGTAAGAAAAAAGAACTACCTAGGAGCATGTATATCAATTTAAAACAAAATGGTCTTCTTGAAGCATCATTTTTCTATCTTTCTAAACAAGGAGGTGCAACTCATAGTGCACAATCATTAATGTAACTTTTTCCCTTTTAGAAATAAGTAATTTTTAAGTAATTTATTGATAAGTCTTGTATTTTATTGCTTTACTACTTTTCTGATATTAATTTTTTTCCTTCTACTTCTTTTCTCATATTATTTGGATATTTTTCTTTCATAGCAAATATTTAACCTTATTTCATCTGTTCTTATTCTTTTGAGTAATATAACTTGTTCATTGAGCTAACCATTTCCAACTGCATCTTACATCCATACTTAGTTATTTGCAGATTCTATTCTTTACCTCATCATGCATTATCTTCTTTACTATACCATACCATTCTTTACGTACTATTGTTTTCAATATAGGTATTCTATATAGAATGGTTCTCTAAGTGTACATTTTTTTTCCTATTTCAAATATAAATGACACTTGATATTAATTTCTTATGTAATACTTGATAAGCTCTGATCTGATTATGACCTTTGTACCTCAAAACTAAACATACAATACACATAAAAACAATTCTTCCCTTAATGTTAATTATTTAGAAGATTGTGCTGAAGATTCTTAGAGGGTAATCTTGAGTAGAAAAATTCCTTTATTTGTGAATCTTATCTAGGTATCTATGGATCTTCCTAAGACATTCATCTTCTTTCCAAATTACTATATTCAATTCAATCAAGATCCATGACCTTGTGAAATATTAATAATAGCTATACCATTGCACTTGGTTACTTATAAGAGAAAGTCCTTGGTCCTTACCGTGGGATGAGCATAGTTGCAATATTTATCAAACAAGTGCTACAAAGTTGAGGAACAATAGTTCCTTCCGTTTTACCAAACATGTTTTAAGACTAGAGATGAAGCAATTATGAGCCTTTGCCTTTGAATTTAGGACGAATACGCTCGTAAGTGGATCCAAATTCGGATGATTTATACCAATAAGAAAGCATGTGGAGATAGATAACATTACGATATAATGCTGATCTCTCTAACAATACTCTATTCTCAAGACGTAAACTCCAACAAAGATAGATCACTTGCTTTGCAAAGATGGAACCATTAGCCACATGAATTATCCAATACCTTAAATCATCCCAGTTAGATTAAATATGGCAATCATACCTTAGAAGAAACGATTCAATTGTGAACATGCACCATATACAAATAGTATATTCTTCGTGAGATTTCTACAACAACTCCAAGCAAACAAACAAGCACGAAATTTGCAAAGCTGCTGATGTTCCCTCAGGTAAGGTAACATCAACACAGTTTGCAAAATTCTTAGCTTCACAAACTCTATTGTACATATACTCAACAAGAATAATCAACTTCCTAAACGAAACCATTAGACTAATTACTTATAGTAAAGTGTCAGTGCCTGGACACTTTACCTTAAAATATGTAACAAGAAAATCTACTTTCAATTAGAATGACTTGGAACATAACATTACTGGATAACTCAAAAAGGAAAGACCTCTGCGCTCTCATTGTGTCTGAAAGAGGAAAAGAGAGCCGAATGTTCATCGTATTCGAATGCCTTTGAACAAAGGACGAGCTTCGTTCGCACTTTGGGAAGCTTGTTCGGAGTCCAGTTCTTTGTGGTTTCTTTAGGTTCGTCCACAGGCCCGGAAAAGATCTGCCTGCCAACGTGGCAGAAGAAACACCTTCGAATATCGAATTGTCGATGGTGACCCACACGTTCATTCATCCCACCTTTCATCCCCTGCTCCTCCCGGCACTGCTCTGATACTACCATAGTGCTGTGGCGCCATGGTTCCCCAAATCCAAGTGACCAAACTTCATTAGCAGTACGGATACTCGTCTCGATTCTGTCATGCTTCTTTACGGTAAATCCTCCTGGAAACTCTCCGGTGCTCTCTTCCTATGCTCACTAGAATTCGAACGGTCCTCATGCAGACTTTTTGTGGATGGTGTAACCCGGGCAACTGGCCTCGCGATTGGATTAGCGGTCTCCCTTCTTTTTAAGGTCCGGATATTTTCCCGTGTCTCAGTCGTCTCAGTTTTTACTCGCACACGGTTCTATCCGTGTCTGTCTCACCACTGCAGACTTCGTATTTTTCCCTCCGTTGAATCCCTGGATGTGTTTCAATTTTATGAAGCTTATGGAAATATTTCAGTTATTTGAACTAGATAACATTTGTTTAGCTGTTAAGTTCATGAAAGATGCAGTTGGAGCCTCTATTGAGCCACTGGCACCTTCTCAGCAGCAAGCTTAATAGCAACCTGAAGCCTCGAATTCCTCTTCTATCGTTGCCGGAAAGCAGAAATCTTGAATTTGGCAAGAAGATATTCGCAGACAGGGTCATAGGTCTTTTCATTTTCTTTTACGTGCTACACAGTAATCACTCTTCGTCGGGGTAATCTGGACGATGTGTCACGCACAAATACCTATATGATTTCGATACCAGAATCAAAACCAAATGTTGTGGTGTCAATCGAATTGTCATACACACACTGGATCGATGGGAGAAAGATGGTAATGGACTGACGGGTGTCACGACTTAGTTTACTTCATAAGGAGTTCGTAATGACTGTCATGAGCTCGTTAAAATTGACACCTTAATTAATCCGTAACGCATGCAGGTGAAGGTGTTCATCTGCACGGACAATTCTATCAAAGGAGATACGAAATTGGCCAAGCACTCATTTTGATGGGAAACGATTGACAGTAGTCACATCCACTGTCGGAAACGGAAAGTGGAAGCGGCCGTATTTGAAGGTTCCGATACCCGATAGTGGTAGAGTTAAAGCAGGCGGCGCTCTACTATGTCCAAGCTTGGAAAGTGTCAGGCTAATTCTTTATTGCTATCAAAGAGGAGTGGTTTCTAATGCGGAGTTTACAGGTTCTCAAACAAGACCTGAGGCTAGGATTAGTACTTAGGTAGGGTTTCAGTCAGATCACAGGCAGGTAAAATGGCTGAGCCATCTGGGAGTTTGCTTTGTGGCCATTGGACATCTCGTGCATCGATTTCAAAGCTTCGTCATCAAGCGCTGAATCCAAGAAGCAAAAAGTGTGAGGATCTGTCACCCTTGCTCCTGATCTCCTCTCGGGGCAGAACCCCTCTTTTTTTCTCGAAAGGCCATGGTGTACCTATTTTGAAGTTGTGGACAGGGACCAACAGGCGATCGGAACAAGCTACCAAGGCGTGCAGAGAAGAAGTTGGGGGTTCAGGAGAAGGTATCAGCGCAGAAACTCCTCCTAAATCAGGCACCAGGCAGCAAGGGGTAGAGAGCGGCAGGTCGATCAGTAAGGGCGGTCGGCTGCAGAATGCGACAAAGTTTGCGTGCAAGGATGTTAAGATAATGAGCGAGGCTGCACAGAACCTAGACGAGCGAGCCCGCAATGATTTTACTATCCTTAAACAGTAAGTTTCTCTATCGATATCTTCTGAAAGTATTGTCCCGAGAAGATGCTGAGCAAGAATTTCTAACTGGTGTTAAAATATTTGCCACCTACTCGGGACCCATAATGCACACTGCCATTCTTTTCCCCGTTGGAATGTGTCTGATATCAACAGTTGTCAACATCTCATTGTCGCATGCTTAGGGTAGATTTTTGCCAAGATCTTTATTGCATAAAGTTGGTATTTTTCGACCGCTTCCGCTTTTTGAAGAGAAAAGATGGTATAGGACAAGTTTTTACAACTTCACAAGAATATAAAATGGTCATCTTCAAGTTAGGATAGCTATTTAGGCAGCCGGTTTGCCTTAAATCTTGCCAGATTGGGCATCCAGAAGCAAATGGTTCTTGCCTTGAGCTTTCAAGACAGTTATTTATGGACTTACTTGTGTCAACACGGGAATTACCAGAGGAATCCTGAGACTAGACATGCGAGCCAGACAAGACGTGGCCCTTATAGGCTCAGGCATCATGAAACTTGACGGTAATTTCGCGATTTGCCTTCTTTTGCCGAACTAACTTACAAACTCGCTCGCCTTTATGTCGTTCATCTACTATGATCGTATTCAGCATAGCAGGCAGTAGCTCAAACTTACTCTTATATTGAGGAGGTTGCCTTCGTAAACATTTAGTAGAGAAGACTAATGCCTGTAACCCCCTTGTGACTTACCAGCTCGTGCGCGAATGGATACCGAAAAGTTAGATATGGAGGCCCGCCAAAGGGTCAAGCGGCTCCGATTGATTGCACTTGTGAGTTGTTTCCGCAACTACCGAGCTCCTTGAACTTTACTCTGACTCAGGTCGAGCAACCAGTGATGTTAACACTTCAACTGATGCAGGGCCTTCAAGAAGTTGCTAGAGTGGAGGCGGAGGAGCATTGGAGCAACGGCGCTTTGGATGTACTATTCTAGCAACCTACTGTGTCGTTGTCATATCATGACGTACCACCTATCAATATATATCTATCAATACCCTTTGCTGTTTAGTGTTTCAGGACTCAAGCGTCCATAGCGCTTGTTGCGATATACTTTATATCCTGTCCTCTTTCGCTTCGCTCTCGTTACCCTGTTCCACTTCGACCCGTTTCTGCAGCCACACCATCCAATAGCTCTCGTATTGCTCCACTCCTCCACTTCCCAGCTAATTCCCTCCCTAGTGTTTTTTCCTTCGCTCTTTGACTGATTCCTGGCTTGACCTCTCGCGTCTATATGTTCCTACTCGACTCCGCCCCACGTTTTTCATCTTTATCGTTCACGCACCGCTTTCTGGCGTTCGATTTACATAACGTTTCCTGTTACTCGCAGTCATTTGCATGGATGTTCTCGATTTCACGTTGTTTACTAGTACGTTAGACATATGTTATTCTGAATTTGTTACAATTATGCCTTTGCTGCAGGTTACATTCGATGCATTCTACTCTAGGGCTTTATCACTATTCTAGCATTGTGAATCATGTGAAATTTTACTCATCGATCCTTTGCATTTCATGAGTTCTGGATAACCCGTGCTGGGAACGGCTTCTGCTCTCATATACCTATATGTCTATCAATACTAACCTTAATATTGATTCCATCTAGAGATCTTCGTGTTGCGATATGAGCTAGTTGACATCAAGATTTTGCATGGAAGGTACGAAATATTTTCTTTACGTTCACTTGGTGCAGGCCGATTTGCGTTTGGCGGACTTGAGGGCTCGAAGGCGTGCCATGGAAGATGCCTACATATCGATCCAGGTAGACGTCACCTAATAGCTAACGTATACAAGTGATACGCTTTAGTATCAAAGATCTGATGGTCGGATCTGTTAGACATCTAGTAAAATTGTGACGTGCACTATGTGTGTGCGTTAGCTTTCTCTTGTAGGCCGGAAGTGCCAGTAGCATGATGTTTTCACCATTTGTACTGAGTAATTTCATGGATTTGTCTGCTTGTTAATGATGTCATTGCAGGCTGTGAAAAACGTCCACGACACACTTATCAGAATCGTACGGATGAGGTGACAATCCTTTTGAGTTTTTGGCTCGTTCTTTTCTCTAACAAGGTGTCTATGGTGACAACGCAAGCCGTCCCTTTCGTTTTGCTGTTGCTCTTCGTACTCAGTTGAAGTACATTCATACTTTTAATGGTTTCAAGCTGGGAAGTAGAGTCCATGTGAGCTTAGACTCTTTACCTGTGCTTTGGTGATATACTTCTTACTTCCATTTTCGTCCGAGCTGGGAAGATAGATTTCGACCTCACCTCTCTGTTTTCGGCAATTTTTCAACAGAGAGAATCGATCGGTACCGAACTTTACGAGGAATGAACTGAAAGCTCTAAAGGACACAGGAAATTTCAATTCACAGTTCCAAACCGGCAGCGTTGCTCTCGACCGTCTGCTTGAGTTGGAGGTAGGCTATAGTATTAGTTCCGTTCACCACCATTTTCAACTATGAACACGATGTACGACGGCTCCTCCGGGAAGTTCACATTTGGTTTGGTCCAGTCACAGCGAGTCTCATGCTGAAATAGTCAAGGCTTCAAGGAAATGGTTACTGTATTATTACTGTTGTAATCATGGTTCTGTCTTGCAGGAGGCGTATTTCAATGTGGCATCTCTTCTAGCCGAGGCGGATAGCGGGGATTACAGTGATCCAGATGAGGTAACCTTTGGCCCTAAGGTTGTCGTACGATCTATCATGTCTGCATCTTGTAGCAATTTTTACTCCGAAGTTTGATACACGAGTACTTTATCAATATGATACGAACAATGAATGCTCGGCATATGGGAGATGTCTGACACACGACTGATTACTTCTATGATTGTGAGCAGCTGGAGCTTATAGTTGCGACTTTATTAGATATGGATGAGATGGATGGGAGAAGTGGTGCTTCGTTACTGGCGGAATGTGCCACATCTCCTGATGTAGAGACAAGGTATTATAGTCTGAAAAGATACTCCTCAGTCATGTATCTCATCACTAGTTGTAATGCATATGAAATATCTTCTATGCATGTTGCCTGTGCGAGCTATTCGTCTGGATTTCGTCCACTAAACTTGCCTACCCACATTTGCGTTCAGCTTCTGCCTAACACGCAAAAGCGTAGCTCTTCTTAGCTGGATATGGCTCCCTGCAAAGTAACAGACTAATATTCTGGATATGTGTGTCTTGAAGACGTGCGTTAGCAGATGCTTTGGCAGACGCACCTTCTCTATGGACTCTCGGGAACGCAGGCATGGGTGCCTTACAGGTGAAGCATTCAAGCCTGAGGTGTAAAATTTATTTACCTGCTTGAATTAATTACTTTATGCTTGAGTAATCTACCTTGATATTTTAAGGTGTTGCTTGATGTTCACTTCATAAGCCGTCTACCTCATGTACTGACATTTTTGTCTTGTGTTCTCTCTCCACTTCAGAGGTTAGCAAACGACAGTAACCCGGTGGTTGCAGCTGCAGCTACGAGGGCGTTGCAGGAATTGAATGATCAGTTGCAAGTGGATGAAGACAGATTCTTGTTTCCCGGAAGTTTTGGATCAGCAGTGAACTCAGATCTTGATGACGATCCTGACGATTCTTGAAACCGCATGCTGCGAGGGTCAAGTAAATATTTTAGTGTAGGTCTCGTCGGGGAGTTTGGTTCGCCCTGTCATTGACATGTCACATAGAGACAGGATCACTGCCCCAGCCAAGTTATAAACCTTTCGTTCTTCGAGTCTAAGTGATATACTGCTCCATATAGTCATAATGTGAGCTCAATAGAAGGGTTTCCTTTCCTGACTGCAAACATAGATAAAATATGATGGGGTCTCTATTTTAAAGGAGAAGATACAGTTTCTGGACGTGAGTTAGACTTGTTGGGTAATAGGTTCTTAACGGGTTCTTGGATAATTCCAATTCTGGTGAGTGCATCACCATACCCGTCTTTAACCTCGAGTAATGACTTTAATCGGCTTAATGCAGTGTCATGCTACCCTGACGAATGCGGTGGGCAAAGGACAAGCCGTTTGTACCTCCAATAGTTCACCTAATGGGACGATTGTACCATATATATACCTATATATACACAAATGAAATTCAAACAAGGTTCGCAACAAGAGCTTCTGTTGGATCCCTCTCTTTGTTTGTCCACATGTCCTTAACTCCTTGGCAATTTCATGTGATATTTCTACGGTACCTTGTAAAGTCATGTTTGATGAGAACTTGAAAGATGGATTGGCAGACAAGTTGTCTGTACTCTTCTGTGTCAGTAGGCAAGAACATTCTTTATTCTGAGTGCTATAAAACCGAAACTCTACTCAGCGAGTGTTGTTGTGGAAGTGTACAACCAGATCTTTATGCGAAAATCATCTGTCCCAGCTTGATCCCGGTAAGCCGCAAGGGCTGTCAATGACACAGTCCACATCTCGTATCCTTCACAATGGCCAATGAAAACCTCGGTCCCAACTCCCGTGTAACTCTTTCCCAGTTCTTCCCATCGTCCAACCTCAGGGTCTTACTTGGCTTTTATCATTCTCAATTTTCTGGAACTCATCTTCTCCAGCGCTCTGTCGTCTGCAAGCTTTATTTCCGTTAAACGCGATTCATTTCGGTCCATTAAACCCTAAATTTCGGTCCACCTTAAAATAGTTTCCCTTACCATCCTGGTTAATCTGTCAACCCTAGGGTCAGGGGTATCGTAGTTTATGTGAATGTTTTGCCCCTCTTAGGATGTTCGACGGAAAAGCATATTATGTCTAGTATGTTTCGATCTACGTCTTGCCCAATGTGCTTGGAATTTTTGTTTCTGGCAGAGAAGCAAGGATACATGAGGGCCACATGAACAGTAGACTTTCCTACCCATGAGGAGTGGTACTGAGAATGATCGGAAGCCCAATTGTTGAACCTTCCACACTCCCGGAGGGCAAAAGGAATGAGAGTCGGAAGAAACCACACTTACGCGAATCTAAAGAATACAAAGACACAGCTGGCTAGGAACGGAGGTTAACAAAAATATAGCAAAGGTTATCAAGAGGTTAAAATAAAACCGAGTGCAAGATGGTGCTAAGCCCTATTAGTATTGCCATGAAAAGTACAATTTATTGTATGTAATATTAAATTTATTCAAGTAAAAACTTTATATGTCATTATAATATCTAAAGAAATGTGTTATCTAGGCAAACATACCATTGCCATGAAAGGTACAATTTCTTGCATGTAATAGTAAATTTATTCAAGTTAAATAAGTTACATGTCATTACAATATCCAAAGAAACATTTTATGTGAGCATTGGCTTTAAATAATGGAAAGCAATGGTTAAATAATATCCAAAGAAACTTTTAAAAGATCAAAGTGAAAATGATTTCTTGCTATTCTACGAGCAGAATTCTATGCTATGTAATAAACATTTCAAAATATATATCCTTAATTCTATATTCTTTCAGGGTAAAGGAAAAGAAAGGTGCGTTTATTATATATCTTTATACTTAGTGAACTTGGCTTTTGCAATTTTGTTTGCTGATCCAAAGTATGGACATTTATCCCTTTGAAACTACCAGGAAAATGAGATCCACGTACAACATTTGCTATTGTAATTTTGTCACCTCAAATCTTATATAAATTTGTCTTAACCTAGTGTTCTAACTTAATTATCTATGATCATATGCAAGTTTTCCTTAACTTGTTGCAATGGATATCAATGTTGAGGTATCTATTTCTACAATTTCATTGCAAAAACTATATTCCTAATGGTATTGTATATAGATATCTAAAGTGTCTAAAGATCATAAACCTTTGGTCCAATTATAAATTAAAGAGATACAAGAGAGAAGATCATCTCGTACTTTAGATCTAGGACAAGTTTTATGTAGTACTTGGAGAGGAAAAGACCCTCCTCTACCTTTATCACATATGTTTCAATGATTGGTATATCAACAATCATAAAACAAGGCAAAATCAAAGATGTTGATAGTACTCAATTTTACAAAAATGCTACAAGTGTTGTTTCTTCTACAAATAAAATGCTCGTTCCTCCATATAGAAATAATAAAGAAGTTTGCACCAAATCCTTTTCAAACCCAGAAGTCTTTGGTCCGATAACATTAATACAAATGCATGTAACACTCTTATCAAAGATCCTTAATAAGGTGAGCAAAGAGAGAACCTTGCAAAGTAAATAGGATAGTCAATAAGAAATTGTAGAGATGTATACATAAAATGCCACAAGTCTATCTCCAAGTAGTGCAAGGTAAGTTCTTAAACCTTATCCAAACTCCACAAATACATAAGCCAGCCATATGTAGATGTGATATACCCTTTTGGAGTTAGAGGTCAAGAAGAATACTTAAAGGAGATTAGATCTTATACTTTGATACCTTGACTCTCAAGCTTATAAGATGAAGCTTTATAATCAAGTAGTCAAAAGCTTACCTAATCTAGTCAATAATGTATAGTATTATCAAGTAAGAAAAAGCTAAGTATAGCAAAAAGGAGACTAGAAGTAATATACATCTAGGCATTCTAAGAAGAATCCTAGAAGCTTCTAGTAAGCTTCTTGGTGAGAAGCTTCTAAAAGCTTTTGAAGGATTGACAAAATTGTATGTTAAATAAAAAACTAGTTCAGCGTATACTCAAAGAAAGGAAAATTCTTAGATACTCTAGAAGGAAACTTTTTCTAAAAGCTTCTGTTGAAGTGTTGTATCCAGTTTATCTATAAATACCAATGTCTAGGTTGAGCCTAAGCATGTAAAGTTTCACACAATTGAGAGTTTTTAGTTTGATCTTCATTCTCATACCAAGAATAGAAAGGATGGAGTATGTGGACCAATAAATCAGTTTATACAAAACTATTGGGATTTTTGTATCCATTACTACCAAAGTATTATTTCCAAAATTTTATCCTTGAATGCTTTGGCCAAGAGTTCTTGAATGAAATCACCTTATTTGGTAAACTCTTGATCTTTCAAATTGAGACTTATGGACACTTATGTACATTTTACATCTATGTATTAACTTAGATATATTGTTAAGCAAATATTTTCGTAAAGTAGTATTTATTATGAAAATATCTAAATGTAGTGTATTTCATGCTTCATCAATATCTAAAGTTATCATTACTATACAATAGCAAATTGAGCATCTTACAGAAGTGTTATAAGAGAAAAATGATTAGGTTAACAACTTGAGCAAATTGAGAAAGAAAATTTTTGAGAGGAAGAAGATTGAGTTTATCCTAAAACCAAAGTCATTTGAATTCAAGATTTTACCAAGATACAATAGAGGATTTGTGTTTTGAATGTGAGTACTATTTCAAAGCTACATGTAGTCTAGATAATTTGAGATAGATCTCAAAGGCATTGAGTCAATTAAAAAGAGTGGCAAAACTATAGTGGCAATTTTGAGTAGAGCAAGCTTAATGCAATTTCTTACTCCAATCTTGACATGGGAACCCTTTAAGGGTGAAATAGTTATAGATTCCAATTCTAGAATGATATGTAAGTTGCACAAGATTGCTTACTAGAATTGAGTCAAATTGGTCTTATAAGTAGTTTTATCAAAATAAAATATTGTAGATTCCAAAGATGCATGATGGCAAAACACTTTATTGTTTTGTGAGAGAGTTGAAATTGTGCACTAAAATAGAAGTAACAACATAAAAATTAGAAATTAGAAGAAGCCATGCAATTAACTTAATATTGTGATTCTTTGGTTGCTACAAGTTGATCTTGACTTAAGTCCTCATAGAACTTGCAAATACATCAAGCACCGATGAAAAAGTCAATAACAATGGAGATCGATACCATCCAATGGGTACTATTTTGCATTATAGATCATGAGAAATTGAGATAAAATGGCTACATCTATTGTTGCCAAATTGGGCATTGCATTGTAGAATTTCCAAACAAGAATGTATAACCTCAATCAGTTGACCAAATAGAGTTATTGGAATATGATGATTAAGTAAAGAAGATACCTAATAGGAGATATCAAGCCACTTACTAAGAATCCAAGTAATTCAAATGGGATTGAAGATTTGACCCATGTAAATTGGATTTAATTGCAAGGTATGATATCAAATCTTAATCATATGATTTTGGTTGATTATGTGAGTTTTAAGAATTGCATGTCCATGCAATAAATTATTTTTTTCTGTACTCTTATCAAAAAAATATTAAATAGCAAACTAATGATGGTAAATTATAGGAAGTGTTTTTGCATTCTGAACTTCATCCTATTGAATTTAAGGTTGGGAAAGAGTATTTAGAGTGCATAAGATTTATAGTAGCTTCTTTACACTACAATATCATCCTAACTTTTCCTTTGTTTGGGTTTAATTCCTCATAGGGTTTAATTTGATTAGTCTCAATGATAACCTTAAGTATAATATAAAGGTAGGAATTATTTGTTAAGTTTTTTTGCACTTGTAAAAAAAACACCCAAAATTAATCCCAAGTGAAAATTTTTAAATGTAATGGCTATAGAACAAGTTTTGGAAGAAAATATTCTTGTTTTACTATATGGATCAAACCTATAGTTCAAGGAGAATATGATAAAGATAATAAATTTAAAAATGAATGGTAAATGAGATTGTACAAGAGTTTATAGACATATTTCTTGATAATCTTCCAAAAGAGCTAATTTTTTTATCAAGGTATGTTGTTCAAGATTCAACTACTGAAAAGTAGTATTCCAGTGAGTAGACTACTCTATTGGCTCTCACCAAAGAAATTAGAAGAACTCCAAGAAAAATTGATTGAGTTATTAGAGAAGGATCTCATATGACATAATGAATAACCTTGGAGAGCATTGGTACTATTTGTACCAAAGAAGTATGAAGATTTTGATTTTGTATTGATTATTATGGTCATAATAAAAAAACCATGAAGAATACATATCTCTTGCCTTAGATTGACATTATTCTCTAATTGAATAATGAATTTATTACTCTAAACATGTAAATATATTCATATCATTTTAGAGAATCTTATCTATTTGGTTACCAATAGAAATAAATCCAATATGGAATTTATCATATCTAAACTATTTATCTGTTACTGAAAATCTAATATATTTGTCGGTTTTGTTAATTGCCCAAGCTCGCGCTCATCTTGCTCTTTGACCTTTTGCTCTTTCTCCTGTAAATCTAGTATCCAAAGGAGGGAATCTGAATACCATCATAGATACATAGCTTTCATTGTATGCTGTGTATATATCTCATTTGTGCAGTGTGTCCCCAGAATGAGTGTGTGGTCATTGGCTTTCTAAATGAGTATTGTTTGGGTAAGTTACGCACACTATAGTGTAGTGTTCTTGTGAGATGTACTCTCAAGCTTTTATAGCAAAGTACCTTTAATTGGAGTACATCTCCTTATTGTGGGGTAGTGCACTACTTTTCCTGCAGTTTTTCTAGAATTTGCACATAGCCATAAAGCTTACCTACATTGCTTCGAGTTTGGACTGTGATTGTTAGATGCTCGGTCGAATTTTAGATATTAGAACTCTGATAGTTTCCTTCGGTTCAGTTCGTTCAGTCCAATTTTATTCAGTTTGAGTTAATGATCTATGAGAATTTGATCTCTGTATGCTCTTCTGCGTTATGAGCTCTTGTGTGCATTCTCTAATTGATTAGTTGTTTACTAGGGTGGAGTGTGATTTCTATTGGCTCATTGATTCTATCATCTAATCCAATATCAGATCAGTGAATGTACATATAGAGATCATGTTCAATCAGTTCAGCAAACTCGAATCAGAGATGAGGCGACTGCGCGTGATAACAAGAAGGATGGGAAAACTCCATCAAACCGTACAAGGAAAAGACATAAAGAGTAATAAGTGGGATTAGAACCTTTCAAACTCAAATTCAGCTTTATACTTCCCATATGACACCATCACAAGAATCTGTCATAGTAAACACCAGGGATGTGTCCCCCGGTATTTATACGAATCTCCACAGACCAGAATAAGAGGTGACATAGAGACGAAGAGAATCTGCCTTTTTGTTTTGTGTTCTTTCAGATTTGTGGATAAGGCTTTCTTTCCTCCAGTAGTATTGTCTTTGTTTCACCTACTTTAAGACGTCGCTTGGCTTTTCCTCCCAGTATCTTTGAGGTCAAAGAATGATGTTGTAGAGACAGATCTCGTTTCTACCATTGACATCAGCCGTAATTTACAATTATTGATCGAATGAGTAAATATGAGGGACGGATCATAGAAGGAACGTTGATGAAGAAATCAAACTTCAGTGCTTGTAAGATACTGTGCATACATACCATACAAGTTACGAACGCAATCAAGATACATATACACTTACATTTCTCGTCCAGAACGCTGAGATTTCTGGCAGCATATGCAAAATGAAGACTTGCAATCAATCTTGCAAATATTTAATGTGTGCGTTGAATCTGATCATGGTTGTTCTCAATTGGCCGACTTAGTATTTAAGTTGGTGGTGTATCCTATCCCCGAGTGGAGATAGACCTCATTTTGGTGAGGATACCCTGGAAGCAGTAGTCTTTGGTAGACAGACTGCTGCTGTGCTCAAGTAGACATCAGCAGCGGTGAGAACCCGGTAGTATGGAGCTCCGTGCGTCAGTCATGAAAGAACCGCAAATCTGGAAGACGCAATTCCGTGCCGTAGAACGGTAGAGTGAATGTTCCAGGGTAAGGCCGCCACGTGTGTGGCGAGATACTACTAGAACCTCATCCGACTTTTTGGAACATGGATGGCTGTTCTACCCCCTTTGTTTCCGTAGAGCTTGAAATCCAACCATTTGCCATCCAAAGGCGTGACTTTGATCAACGCAGGTAAAACCTCTCGATCGAAATTTATGGCATGGCGGATCGGATGGGACGGGGGAGACCCGTTAGAACAACGATGACAAAATAGCCCAAAAGTGAGTTGTGCGAATGAATGATTTTGATCGATCCATCCATCTATCTTGTGATGAGCGACGGGGAAAAATATCCTGAACCAACTCTTCGCTGAACGTACACCAAGATATAGCCAAAGTGTACCAAAACTCTTCCTCAGTTGTTGAAGCGACACACCCGAAAGCCCAAGCTGACTGACTGGAGCAATGGCGGCAATCTCAGCAATAACAGCAGCGGTCAGCTCTAAGCTCACTACTGCCGGTGCCTCTTTGGCAACTCGTCCCACCCCGGTCGCTGCACAGTCTGCTGTATTCAAGGTTTGTAATGTAGGGATCGCTTTCCACTGCCTGTTATGGCACCTGCAATGGCGTACAATTGGCTACACTGTCATACGAAATCCGGTGTTTCGGAACTCGGGGATTGAAGATGATGGCGAGAGTCCGGAGCCGAGGAGTTTCTTGCAAAGGCGTTGTTGCTGGACATCGGAAATCTGTCTTGTTAGAGTAAATTCTACTTAGAATGAATTTAACTTGGACGCCTTATAAGGTCCCTAATCTCTGGAGGGAACCTCTGTGTTGAAGATAGCTTCAGTGTGCCTTTTAATATTGGAAGGGGCAGAATTGATGAATGCGGAGGAGGATGACAGCGCAGTAGCGAAGTTAAGTGTTACATGAATTTTTTCTGCTGATCATGTCTGCCGTCTGGTCGTGTTGTGAAGCAGAGGTCCAACCTCGTAGAGTTCTCTGGTCTCAAAGCCTCTTCATCCCTTTCTTTGGGAAAGATCAGCAGCGAGAATGGGTTCTTCGAGGCCGTTGCCAGCCAAGTGGCAACCAAGGTCTGTCTCCTTTCTTCGTGGCTGAATTGTGCATCCATGCCACTTAAATAATCTTTTGTAGAGGCATTGTCGAAGAAATAGGCAACGCTGTTAATCCTGTTTTATCAACGTACGGAAATCATTCATTGAGAGATCCTGGATTCTTTGATCGCTTGGCTTACTCTCCGGGGACCTTGCAACCGGGCTGTGACGACAGCACTATTTTCTAGGCGTAGATGGCCTTGTACACTACATTCATGGGAAGAATTACTGTCGTGCTTGGACCAACAACGGTCCAGAAGCAATTCTGTCATTCAATACTGCGTGCAATTCCATGCTAGAAGTACCTACCCTTAGGCATCCAGAACTGCAACCCGCGTGAAGTGATTAGAGTTAAGAATCTGTCCACATCTTTCTTTCTTGCTATCAAAGAAAAGAAAAACTAAATGGGCTATCTTCAGTGCACTGCCTCATTTGCCAATTCCGCCGGGATGCAGGCCGGAGCTAGCGGAGCCATCAAGGGAGAGACCACTGCCAAGCTGAAAGTAGCCATCAATGGTTTCGGTCGTATTGGACGCAACTTTCTCCGATGCTGGCACGGACGCGGAGACGACTCGCCCATCGAAGTCGTCGCTGTTAACGACAGTGGTGGTGTGAAGAACGTACGTATCATATCAATTTTTGGACAATATCGAATAGAATCAGACTTGCGACTGGAGAGGCTGGGGGTTGAGCGAATTTGGCAAGCTGGAGGAATGTATCACATGTTCTGACTTCCGATTTGCTGGTCTAATGACAGGCTGCACATCTTTTGAAGTACGACTCGATGCTCGGCATCTTCAAGGCCGAGGTGAAGGCTAACGCCGACGATAACACACTTATCGTCGATGGAAAGCCCATCGTTGTTGTTTCAAGCAGGGATCCACTCAAGTTGCCATGGGCCGAGCTAGGTATTGACATCGTCATTGAGGTACGCAGCTTGAATGGCTTTGCAACCTCGACATCAGTTTTACTGCTTATGTTCAAACTTATACTTTGCACTCTTTTCACACCTCATGTGTATGACAATGTCCCTATTATTTGCTCTTAGTTCAGTAAGAATCAACTGTTTTCTCCTCATGAAACTCAGGGTACCGGAGTTTTCGTTGATGGTCCCGGAGCTGGCAAGCACATCCAGGCCGGAGCCAAGAAGGTCATAATCACCGCACCAGCTAAGGGATCAGATATCCCTACCTACGTCATGGGAGTGAACGAGCAAGATTACACCGACGACGCCAACATCATCAGGTTTGTGTACTTTTCATCAGCAATTTGAGCCGCTGTTTGGACGTGTAAATCAAGTTTTATGGCTGCCAATGGTCTCTATATTTGTTTTTGTGCAGTAACGCTTCATGCACCACCAACTGCCTCGCTCCTTTCGTCAAGGTCCTGGACGAGGAGTTTGGTATTGTGAAAGGAACGATGACTACCACTCACTCATACACCGGTGACCAGGTCAGTAGTGGTCCAACTTGTTTTATTTATTGTGGATTAACCAACTATGCGCTTTGTGTACGCCCTGTCCCAGATTTTCCCAAACTGCCCTTAAATTTTCTTGACATAAGTGGCTCTGTCGTAACAATTCTCTGTTGCTCCGCTTTGGGATCTAAGTCCTATCTGATCTTTTAACGCAGAGATTGTTGGATGCTTCTCACCGTGACTTGAGGAGAGCGCGTGCAGCTGCTCTGAATATCGTGCCCACCAGCACTGGTGCTGCCAAAGCTGTGTCCCTTGTGCTGCCCCAACTCAAGGGAAAGCTCAACGGAATTGCCCTTAGAGTGCCCACCCCCAATGTTTCAGTCGTTGATTTGGTCATCAACACCGAGAAGAAAGGATTTACCGCAGAAGATGTCAACAACGCCTTCAGAAAGGCATCCAACGGTCCCCTGAAGGGGATTCTTGCAGTATGCGACATTCCCCTTGTTTCCATCGACTTCAGATGCTCCGATGTCTCATCTACTGTGGATTCATCGTTGACCATGGTCATGGGTGATGACATGGTGAAGGTTGTTGCATGGTACGACAACGAGTGGGGTTACAGGTATAGGCAAACTCCCCCATTTCCATTCAAGTTGAAGCGATTTCATCTGTTTGCCAGCAATCCCCTATGGTACCTAAGAGATTAAGCCGCCTTTAGACACAAGACTACAACGTCCTGACCGAACCTATTAAGTGGACAATAGCATTGAAAGGATATGGATTGAGGCATAGATTTTTCAATCCTTTTGCTCCTGAGTGTCCAGGAAGTAAATACTGAGCCGAATTACGCTGTTGTGGTGTTTCTGCAGTCAACGGGTGGTGGATTTGGCACATCTTGTTGCCTCCAAATGGCCCGGAACTGAGTCTGCGACAGGAGGAGACCCCTTGGACAACTTCTGCAAGGACAATCCCGATACTGATGAGTGCAGAGTGTACGAGGACTAGACTAGAATGTCTTAAAGTCTGTTTTGTAGATTCTTTCTTATCTCTCGTCTGCGGAAGGATGTCACCCGTGTCCCCATTTCAGACTCGTGACGTTTTAGCCAAATTGGACAATCTTGTAGGCAACTTCGATTTCAAGTAGATGTGCTGATTTCAGCTTTTCACATGGGGAACTTGTCACAGTCGGTATTTTAATCCGGCGACACAACCGATTTACATTAATGAAGAAAAGATGGCCGTTCACTCGTGACCAATTATGTTCCAATTGTCTCTCCATCCATCTTTGAGAATGACTGTTTTCGTTCTCTTTGGGGCATTTTGGCCGCGTACATAAAGTACGCGATCACCTCCGAATGTAACGTCGATCAAGGCACGCGAGAAGGATCGGAAGACTAAAAAGGGCAGGAGAGACTAAATCAGTCCGAACAAACTGTCAGTATTCACTTCCGAACTTCATAAAGTTTTCTGTTGCTATGGAAAAATAGCAACAGAAGTTGTATTCTGACGAGTGGTAAAATTGGACTGGGAATGACATTCGCGATAGAGAAAAATCACACGTAGCGATGTAAGACCCAAGATCAACTTTGCATTCGTATTTTAGTCTCCCTTCCACACCATACCTCTGATAAACTGGTAAATTCTCTCTCAAATTTCTAGTCTCAATACGGACAAGAGGAAGGTTTCGAGTAGTGTTTCACCTAAAGCCCAACTTTTAGAACCGTGCATTGTTAGCTCGCTTGTGGTTATGTCGAATCTTCAAGAGATCTCAACTGGCATAAACATAACAACTGACTTAGGCGTGATGATCAATTGACTCGAAGATTGTAATCGTAATATGAAAATAACCTCAATTTCAAGAAAGTGGAGAACGATCTAACTCTTCAATCTTATGGAGCATGTCCGAGCGTGGGCAACAATTTTTCAAAAGCAGAAACGGATTTGAGGGTTTTCACATATAATTATTGCTGAAGTATCATGTGGAAATTGAGAAGCAAAATCGCATAATAAGTCACATCACTGATTATCCAGGTAAAAAGTGTCTTAATTTTGAAATTGTTCATATGTACTAAATATCCTTGGTGACAAAAATCAATTTATTTTAATGGGATGAGAAATTATGTGAAAAAAGGCCGCGGAGCAAAAACGAAAAATGAAAAGACCTCATCAAGCCATACAAGGGAGAGACAAAAAAAATCTATTGGGACTAAGCCCCAATAGAGTCTATATGAAAAATAAATTCTTAGGTATATAAATTATGAAAATAACTATCAAGATATTAATTAATATAGAAGAACGTAAATGGAACTGCTAAACAATCCAATGTTAATACTCTAGCTAAGTTACCTAGCAATCCAACGATCGCAACACAACTTAACTTAGTCGGAATGGAGAGTAAAATCACTAACTTGGTGAGAGTTGAATTTCGCTTCCAAAGATTTGTCACTGAACTTGATTGAAATTTGATTGGTATCAGTAAATCTTGTTGTTTACTGTTATATTAGTTGCAGTCGAAATATTATCTTTATATATAACTAAAATATTTCTAAAGTATTTGTGAAAGAAACAACTTCATCTACTAAAAAACTAATATCCAAAAAGATATCATCTTAAAAAGATGAGGTTATTGTGAAGTGGAAATAGAATTTATAATTTTATATAATAATATAAAAATTATCATATATATATATATATATATATATATACATCGTGATCAACATCATATACAATAGAAACACAACACACACATAAGTCATACATAGACTCTAAAGTATAACAATAATCAGATCGTTTATCACTCGAATCCATTGAACTCAGATCAATACTTGATCTGATCCTCAACAACTGAGCATTGATTACATACAAGCCATACCCACTCCAACATAGAGAATCTAGGTGACGCTAGCCAGTCTCTATCCACCATAGCCAAGAACTCGAAGACTCAACATCAGAGAAGTGAGCTCTTTGGAGCTACACTCCCAAGGTATACCCTTGATTTCGACCTAGGTCTCTTCCCAACTGTCCCGTTGACGGCACATCCGACGGTGCGGATGGTGCAAGTGACGGTGGGCCCCGCCATGAAGTCAGTACCCTAAACCTGAAATCTGACCGTCGGAAAGTAGTCTATGAGTAATTGCCAAAATGCCTCTAACTACTATCATTGGAACTCCAATGTCCGAGCATCTAGATGCGACACTACAAATAGTGTGACAACTATCGTGCATATATACATCGCTGTCAACAATATACATCGTTGTCAACATTATACACAATAGAAGTACAACTCACACATAAGTCATACATAGACTCTAAAGTGCCACAATCGCCCTCCTAGCTGGCGGTTAGGTCCCTCTAATTCCAAAGAGCCATCTACTCTAAGTATATGGTATACCCTATGATGGGCAAAGATCAAGAGGCCGGGTGCTATGGAGCCCCATCGTTAGTCGCTTCTCTGCAATCTATACCATATAAAGAATAAACTATCTATAGGTCAAGTACATCTAGGACATAACCACTGTCCCTGAGGAACCACCGTGAGGGGAAGAGTCATACATGCCATATGCCATCCTCTCGAACAGCAATCACACACTAACATAGTAGCAGCTCCACCAGAAGAGCCACATAACATACACCTCAAGCCTGCACGTACAAGTGCCAAGCTTGGGCCCATAGTACCATCAATGTTTGGGAGGTGGCATGGTGCACAATTGTGCATATGATCCTTCCAAATAACACCATCATGTCCTTCCAACACAAGGACTCTAGATGGCAAAACCTCATGCACTCTCAAGATAGTGCGGCCTATAGAAACATCAAGTGTCGTTGGTGTTGTATGCTGTAGATATACATAGTCTCTTGGATGAAATTGACAGATTGAGGGTCTATAACCTCCTCCTCAAATGGTAGCATAGCGTAAAGTATCTCTATGTTGAGCAATCGCCAAGTTCTCAAAAGCCATCGGCATCACTCTCCAAAAGATCTCTGCCCGTTGAGAACATGCGCTCATCCATACATCTGGGTCATCCAAGTCCAAAACTACAGTAGCATCTTGACGAATGGTGGTAGGTAAATTTGGATCTTGTCCATAGAGTAGGAAGTAAGGAGAGAAGGATGCCAAGGAGGCTTGCCGGCTGAACCGATAGCCCATGGCCAACCAAGGTAACTGGAGATCCCAATCTCCCAAGTGGCCTCTCTACAAACCATACTTTTGCAATCCTCTCTTCACCGTCCGAACCACTCTCTCTGCTAAGCCATCTGCCTCAAGGTGATCTCGGGAGGTAGTATGGTGATCAATCAAAGCCTAGTCACACACGACTTGAAACTCCCCCAAGAACTCTATACCCTGATCAGTCAAAACCTCAGCTGGTGCACCAAAATGACTAAGAACTCGATCCAAGAACGAGTAAGCTGTCCCTTCACTAGACTTGTTAGGAAGTGCCACCAACTCAATCCACTTGGAGAAGTGCTCCACCATCATGAAAACATACCGACGATGCCTCACAGTCAGCAGTAAAGGTCTAGCAAAGTCCAAACTCCAACGATAACCCAATCCTATGATAAGTAATGGATGTAACTGTGGCGTAGGAGCATTGAATGATGCTCTAACTCAATCACAAACCACACATCTAGCAACAAACTGCTGTACCTCGGTCTACATACCACACCACCAATAATGACTCTAGAGTAAGCTATATGTACGCTTGACTCCAAAATGTCCTAGCTCCTCATGAGCATGACGAACCAACTATGGTCTTTGAGATGGAATTGGTACTACTTGTACTCTACCATCCTCCCTTACACGCAAAAGGTGTCTACCCTCCAATCTGAACCGTTTGGCTTGTTGAAGGACACAATCTCTCTCCTTGGCCCCAACTGTGCCACCCACAACACCAGTGCAAAGATAGTCCATCACTAAGACATCATCATGAATGTCTCGCTGAACTGTACCAATATCTTCACTCATTGGATTTGTGACCTCAATCACTCCTCCTATATGCGCTGAGAGAGATACCACCAAAGCCTCAAAAAATATACACAAAAAGGCAGATGCATGCCAACCTGGCAGCATCTCCTCATCTGTCTCACCATGCCAATGTACTCCGGTTGATCCTGTTGGTTAGGACATGGGTTTCTACTCAACCACTTTAGTAGCTGATGATTAGTGATGAGAGTGAAGGGGTTACCAAATAGGTAATATCAAAAATGTGCTATTGCCCAAACTGCTGCCAAGCATTCTCCCTCATATGAACTATACTTCGCCTCCGCTGAATTGTTGGAGCGACTAGCATAGGCCCCCACAAACTCCTTCCCCTCATCATCATATTGGGTGAGCACCGCTCCAAGCCCCAACATACTCCAATCAGTATGAACCTAAAATGGTCATCCTCTGATCGGTCTCCTCAATATAGGAGCAGATGTCAACCTCTCCTTGAGCTCTATAAAAGCTCTCTCCTACTCATCTCCCCAACACCACTCATGTGTAAGCTTGGTTAGCTTTGTCAAGGCCTTGGCAATGGCACTAAATCCTCTAACATAGTGGCGATAGAAGTTTTCCAACCCAAGGAATGCTTGCACTCTACTCACATCCATAGGGCGAGGAATACGTGCAATAGCCTCCACCTTGGTCTACTGAACACCAAGTCCTCCAAGGTAGATAGTGTGACCCAAATACTCAACCTGCTCATGGAAGAACTTACACTTCCCAAGATGTAATTTGAGTCCATGAGATCTCAACCTCTCAAACACCTCCAACAAATGTCTCTCATGCTCCACAGTAGTGTTATAGACCAAAATGTCATCAATATAGCATAGAGCAAAATCCAATCCAGCTAGGATCCTATCCATGACCCTCTGGAACTCAGCAAAAGCGTTCTTCAACCCAAACGGTAAGAACCTCCATTGATATAACACATCCTTGCAGTGAGGATCAATAGCCCAGAATGTTGTCTTGGACTTATCCTCCTCCCTGATCGGCAACTGATGATATTCCGCTCAAAATTCCAAAGTAGTGAAGACCTTTGCATGCCCACTTGCATCAAAAATCTCCTTTGGTGTAGGCATGGCATATCGATCAGCCCTGGTCTGTCGGTTGATAGGACGGTAATCTCCACACATCCACCTATCTGTATAGTTGCCATGCATATCTTCTTGGTTGGCATCATTGTCATTGATGCATACTCTCCATGTGAAATTTGCACCAAACCAGCCTCAAAAAGGTCACTACTCTGGCTCTAAATCAATGTCCTCTCCACACCATTATAGTGATAAGGACGTCAGAAAACTGGTGTATTGCTAGTCAGCTCAATCCATATACCAGGTCCCTTCAAAGCACCCAAATCCTTCATATTGAAGGCAAAACAACTTGTGTGACTCCTCAAGAACCTCCAAACCCTTTGTCTTTCCTCTCTAGTAAGCTTGGGTCCAAGATCTGGCTCCCAAGTATCCTCTGTAACTGTCATAGGAGTGGAAGACGTACTGACTGGTTGCTACACTAGGCCCTTGGGAGCAATAGTGTCATGCCCCCGACCACTAGAGGTCCCAACCTCTGTGTGAAAAACTCCCTCCACTCATGCTGCAAGCTCCACACGTCCTCTAGCTACATCCCAAGTGGACCAAGGGTGTAATCCAAGTAGCCCACGCTCACCTGGATGGACTCCAAGTAGACCACTCTCCCTAGTAGCTACTGGATATGTCCCAAGAATACCATGTCCACTCGGTCCATCGCCCCCAACATGTGCCTAAATTGTCTCGATAGGCACAGTGCTCACAAGTGTCCGAGTGGTGATGCCTATCAAGCGCATCCTACGATGCTCTGCCAAGCCAAGGCTCACAATCCAGGTCAAATAGTTCAGGTCCATAGCTTGACCTAACACTTGACGCATGGATGCCTCTAACACTGTTGGAACAGCGGTAATACCGGTAAAAAAACCCATTGCCCGCTCTCTCTCATCAACATTGGGCTCCACTAACTATTGTAATTGTGAATCCCAAACAAGTCCAAGTCCTCCCTCTTGAAACGCATGAGAGCTTGGGAAACTCATGAGTGTGGGAAATGCAGCTCTAGGCTGTCCAACTAGGTTCACCACTACCATAGGTGACCTATCAACCACTACCATTGTCTGAGACTGACGCTTAACGTCCAAGATGTCATCAACAAAGATGTGCTCAAGTCATTGAATCCCATCATAAGCACAATGTAAAACCTCTCTAGGTAAGAGGTTTGTCCACCAAAAACAAAGACGATGAGCTCGTGATCCCACTCTAGCTGCATCTAACAATACAGTTAGGTCCCATCCAAGAATGGACCTGATGTGTACTCGCCACCACTCTGGTGCGAGAATCACCCATCAAGGCACGTTCTCCAAAAGGGAAGTTGGAGAAACAGACTGATGAACCTAGAGATGTCGTAGTATTGTAACATCTCCCAAAACACACCAAAATGAGGATCTTGAAGACCCAAACCCTAGCCCGCACTTGTATGTCCCTAACATGGCCATCCAAAAATAACCAAGAGAATAGGCACATGTCTCTCTAGGTCATGCGCTCCTAGTAAGGAAATGTCTGGTGGTAGGGCCTTCTGGTAACCTCTAACTGCTGACATTCGTAATAACTCCGGATATCAATAAGCCAAGTGTGCCACATGATGTAGAGAGATTTGCCTAGTAGTCTCATCTCTCTCTACATACAAGTACCTCTATACTTGTATACCTGCCTGTAATACCGCTGCTAGTCCGGTGCTAATCCCACCAAACAACTCTAATAGGCATATCTCCTCTACTGGATACTACCAAGTAATGAGTGTGGTATCCAAAGCAATTGCCTTTGGAGGTTCATCCTCACACTCATCTCCTGATGGTACGAAGGCTCCACTCCAAGCCTGTTGCACCAATTGATCTGCATGTTATTGCAATGCCTCCTCAGAACTCCAATATAGAACATCCAAGGTGGATGGAACAATCCTACTCGTACTCCAAATCTGAGTGATCTCCTCTAGTACTGGAGTATCCTCTGCATGGGCGTTCCCCTCCAACAAGTCACCAGGCCAAGTAACGGCACCACTGAAAGCTAAAACTGATGTTGCCATGGTCCCGGACTGTAGTGAGCCAAGATTGCCACTATTGAAGCATACTGGTAGGTGACATACCCGTCCCTCACCAGGTCTATAGGAGGTTGTCTCCTCCCAATAGTCAATACTGAAACTCATGGGGTATAACACTGCCTTCCCAACTAGCACATCATATGACTCAACTATTGTTGCAATAGCCTGAGCTCTCACCATCAAGCTATCAGTCGGATGACCAGGTTGAACTTGGACCACAAGCTCCCCACATGTGATATATTGTGTCAAACCACCACCTAGAGATGTCTGGATCTGAAATGGACACCTCTCCACATTGGTCTTCCTAACTCCAGACTGACCACTGCCGCCTTCTCCAACATAAAGGGCTGCGCACTAGAATCTAACAAGACTCTTTGTGGTGTATAGACCTTCCCTAAAGGTCACACCAAACAGAAAATCCCCCTTTGGTTATCCAATAGGACAACACTAGGTGTGAACCACGCTCTCTCAAAGGCCGGTCTAGCTGGCAACTCATCCAGTCTAGCCGTTGTTGCCTGCCATAAACCATTGGTCGCTGAACAAATCCCATGCTCCTCAACCAAGTCAGCTCCATCATCAACCACCTCTGCCCTAGTAGTAGGAACCACATCATCCATACTCTCACAAAGCATGGCAGCCAACCGGAACACTAGGGTTGGGTCAACTCCCAATGTAAACATGTCACTAGCCGAAAACAAAAGATGCCGCATAATCAGCTGAGCCGCCCCCAACATCATGCTAGACTCAGTTTGTGTAGTAGTAGGTGGTTGACTAGCAGGTAGTCCATCACTCACTCCATCACCACCTATCACACCTACATTGGGACGTCTAGGAACCATGGATGTCGTATGCAATGCCTCAGATAGCATGAAAGACTGGGAAAGTCTGACCTATCTCCCAACCTCTCCTCTCTGTGGGTCCAACTCCCTTGATGCTCCTCTAGGCTCTAGAGCACGTACTACACTCCTAGTCACTGCTACAGATGCATCCACCTCTGTTGCTCCGCACATGAAATCCAAAGCATCTCTGTTACCAGTATATGAGGTGGAAGCCTTAGCACCTGAATCTGATCTCCTCTGAGCAATAGCCATACTAGCCAATCTCTGCTCCAACTGCTCAATCCGAGTAGCCATAGTTGTATCAGAAGTAAGGGCAGGTACTGCACCCCTACTAGGTGTAGATCCTCTACCACCACCTCTACCACCTCGTCCTCCATTAACTGGAGCTCCTCTACTACCTGCCATAACAGCCCTACCACTCCGTAACTCCAAGTGTAGGTCACCAATCACTAGTGTGACCAAATTTGTGGCAATGCTCATACTGCCTCTGTGCTGGTTATGAAGCACTAGAGGTATCAGGTCCGCTGCCTTGAGTACACTCTCCTATGGTGAGGTCCACCACAAGTCCAACAAGCAACACTACCACTCACTGGTTGCTATTGACCCAAAAAGGAAGGTAAGGGTCTAACTACAATAGGCCCTCCACTCGCTCCATAGGATCTGGGCTATCCACCCTGTCCTCAAAAACCAACTGGGCGTGGTGCACTTTGTTGCACTCTAGAAGAAGTCACAGCCATGGATGAGGTCTTCCTACCAAATCCAGATGTCACCACCCTCTCCTCCACCATGTTGAGCTCAATACGCTCAGCCAAACCAAAGACCACTGCCAAAGTAGACGAAGTAGCTTGCAACAATATAGCATCACAAACTCTACATCGCAACTCCTTGTCCAGTACTCCATACAAAAACTGGACTGCCTGGGCCTCAATAACTCCCTGAGTGAAACTGATCAACCGCCTCATGCAAGTGTATGCCTCGCGTAGGCTCTCTCCAGTCTTCCGCTGGAACTCCTGCAAGCTCTTCAACTTGTCAGTCCGCACTCTCTGGTAGTTCTACCTCAAACACGGGAAGAACTCCACCATGGGGTTAACCCTGGTACCACACCACCTCCTGCAGCGGTACATCCACTCGTGGTAACACTATCTCCAACTAGTGCACCTTCACTAGCTCCACTAACACTACTCGAGCTAGAACTCATAGGTACAACCAATCTACTCCTGGCCACCAAACCTGAAGTGATAAAGATATAGTTTGGAGACCAATACTGTCTCCATAACACAATCTCCTCCAAATGAGCTCTCCTGAACTCATGGTAGTTGTCCATCGGCAGACCCTCTTGATGTTGAAACAACCCCTTCCATGCCATGAAAGGTGTGAACAAAGTCGGGTTCCGCATCTGCTGCAGATCACACCAACTACCAAACTCTTGGATGAAGTCATCCAACTCAATGGTAACCACCATACCAGAGTAAAGCCTAGGGCCTTTGGAAGCCCCATAAATCTTGTCCATGTCCCACAACAACGGTGCGGACACACCAAGTGCACTCTCAATTGAATAAACTCATGTGTCAAACTCCAACTCAAAGTCAATCTCCTTCCTCACTAGGACTTGAGATGTGGATTGATACCAAGTGCCACTCCAAGTAAACCCATTGCATACTACAGGGCTATCTCCTTTGGAATCCCCAAAGAACTCTGTTGTGACAAAGTAACCGTAACAGCAAACCAGAACACCAATTGCAACCGCAAGTACCCCACCAAGTGCCAACACCACCACGTGCCAACACCACCACGTGCCAACACCATCACGTGCCAACACCACCAAGTGCCATTACCAACTAAGCACCACCCACTAATATAACTCTAACCAAGATAACTCGAGGAGAAAGGGCAACCTGTAACCTGCCATCATAACATGCACTCTCACAATCTGCAAGTCATCATTTCCTGCCTCACCGGAGAGAAACAAAGGTAGTTTGATTGGTCATCACTCCAGCATCACTACCAAGAGCACACCAGAGCACCACCGCTCAAAATTCAGGGCACCTCACACAAACATGGTGCACAAACAAGAAGTAAAGAATGATGGGGGTCCAATCACAAGAATGCTAAACAACAACCCTCTATCTCATAAATCAACACAAGACCGACTCTGTCATCATTTGGCATTTGACATAATTGGAGCACGTATCTACTTCCTGAGCTACGAGGATCACCGAGGATTGGTTTCAAGTTCTTTTTGCCAAAATCTGAGGTAACTCCTTCATAAAATCTGACGTAAAATCTGACATAAATCTGACATAAATCTCTAAAAATGGCTGACCACTAAATCCTCAACTAACTTTTCACTCGAGCCAAATTGGAAAAATCGGTTTGGTCCAATCTTCAATTTGTGAGAATCTGCTCCCATCTCCACCTTCAATTTCAGTTTATGAGCTCAACTCTTAACAAATTGGTCCTAAGCTCAAAATCACAACTACCGCTCGAAAATTGCTTTGTCTCTGGCTCCAAATTTTGCCAGGGAAATCTGACCTTCAGAAAATAGTCTATGAGTAATTACCAAAATACCTCTAACTACTATCACTGAAACTCCAATGTCTGAGCATCTAGATGCGACATTACAAATGGCGTGACAACATGGAGTTGTCAAGAACAAACTGTTTGTTTGACATTTTCATCAAAAAATAGATGAAGAAGCAATTAGATGAATATAATGTTTAATGACTTTTGTTGATTGTGGATTATAAGAATATCCAAATATACTTTACTAAGGAAATCTTATTATTATTATTATTATTATTATTATTTAATTTTATTTAATTAATTTTATTATTATTATTATTATTATTATTCAGTGATAATATATTTATTTTAGTATCTGATTTGATTCTTTACTTTATGTTCAAATTGTTGCAAGCAGTTATTATAATAATACCAAGTAACCTACTATACCATGATTCCATATGTTTTATGTATCACAAATTTAAAGTTCAATTTGTATTATCGTTTATAGAATTTTACCTTAAAAAATTGACAAGCTACCATTTACACCATAGAATAATTTTCCTTCATATTTTGAATAAATAACTGAAGTTGCACTTCAGTCTAAAACATGTATATTCAATTTTCCGATTATCATTTTATTGGCATTGTGAAAGGGTGGTAATTCATCTTTCTAAATGTCAAGTTGATTATGGTAGCAACTTCTTGATTATACTTCATATTACTTACTCAAAATTGCAAGTACTCAAAAAAATTAGTGATTTTTTCTTTATAATGGGATGTATGATTTATTTTGATATCTTAACTTATCCAAAAAATAATAATCTTTTATCATAATGCTTTTATAGAAATATTTGTTCTCCTTGGTGTGCTTTTTGCAAGAAAGACAATCACATTGATCTTCCAAATTAATAATTTACCATTCTTTCATGTTGACCAAGACCTATAATAAAATTTCCTGACGAGAAGCAATGAGCATATTCTACATCCTTTATAATGAAAAGAAAGTTATTTAATAAACACAATGAGCAAGAATATCAAGAAGCCTTGTGTGTACACATCGTTTAAAAGAAAATGTTTTAATAAGATATAAACAACATGAAGAACCTCAACTTCCCTCCATATCCATATTGAAAACTAGTATATTATTATTATTGGCTAACCACAAGAATCATGTTACTACATTACCTATTTTATTTAATACTTCTTGATATTCTTGCTCATTGTAATACTTAAGTCTTTCTACTCATATCACAATAATAGTTCTACTAAGAAAGACAAATAATTACTATTAAGCATAATCTTTTTTACTTAAGTAAAACAAAGAGATGCAATGCTTACATAAGTAGAAGTTCTTTTAGAAGAAATATATAATGTGAGGGAGGGAAAGAATACATTAACTTCTCCAATCATAAGAAGATTTTAGCTAAATAAATCAAGATGGTAGAAAAGAAGATCAACACTATCATGAATGGGATCAACTTTAGAGTATGTTAGTGATGTTTGAGAATTTAGTGAATTTGCAAGTTTTGTTTATCAACAACTTACACTACTATGCATAAATTACAACAACACTCACCTATTTCTTAGGAAAATATGCAAAGTTCCAATAGGATGATAAGGAGAAGGTTGCTTTCAACAACTCAAGGACTTAATTTCTATTATTATAACAATTATTATAATCAAATTAGAGGAAGAATACAAGTAAAACATCCAACATAAACTAAGAAAAGTTCTTTGAACTTGTCTCAAGTGAAATTGCAATTAAGGACCATGAGATAATCCTATTTTCCATCAAGAATTTAAAACAATAGGTTTTTACAAAAGAGAAATCAAGTACATGTTTTATATGATCTTACTTTTTTTTTTGCTTGATTGCAAAAAATCACATATTGGGTAATCTTTGGGTAGATAAAGACACATTATTACAATCAAAGTTTTTGGTGTTAACCAAACATAATTCTAAATGTTTATGCTTTTTTTTACTCTTGAAAAAGTTGCTAAAGAACAAGGCTTTAAAGATGAACTAGATGAAATTATCTTCTCTAAACTTTATTGATCTTTATGTATGTGGTGTCGGTGCATATGGTGAAGCCTGAATTTATGCTTCATTGTCTCTCCTTATTATTTCCTTATTATTTATCAAGACTACACTTAAATTTTTATGTGTGTAAATAAACTATTTAATAAAGTACACTTTACCTCCTAACATTGTGTAATACCAATAACTCTACATATTATCTAGAGGTGGAAATCAGCTTGGTAATATCTAGAAAGATATTATATATGATGGTCTAAATAGATCATATAGAGGTGTCACCAAAAGATTATTTTCACTAATAGAGCACAGGTCAAGAACACCCTGAAAACTTTAGAGCTAATTTTGGAGGCCTAAATAGAGGAATTAGACCTTGAAAATGAATAGGTTTTCTCCCTTCAAGGACAAAGGTGGTGCAGTCTTTGCTCCATGTTCATCTTGTCGAGAGCTTTCCAATGGTACCTCACCCATGCTATTTTGAGCTTCTTATAAGAAGATTCTTTAAATATTCCCTCTTGTCAAACTTGTTTGACCAACCAGATAGGCAAGGACCAACATGTCACCCATCCATGCAACTAATCTAAGGGTGGAGCTGGCTAACATGTCACCAATCCATGTATCTAATCCAAGGGTGGAGCTTCCTTTGAGAGGATTCTCTTTGCTATATAATAAAGGCAAGGTACTCCTTTGAGGCATCAGAGTGTTAAGGGTTGAAGCTTTGTGTTTCTCATGGGGATTTTCTTATCCACGGAACATTAAAATGGTATCAAAACAGATGTTCTAATCCAAAAGAATGGATCTTCCTTCTTGGAGGAACATGGGCTATTGAGATTGAATAATTTTGAGAGGAGAAAACATAATGCAATCAATAGACCATGGTATAGAGAGAAGGACGGGATGGAAGCTCTTGGAGGACACTTTCTTACACCTTGCTTTCCATTATTGAATCCATTCCACATCAGGATTATGTACATCCAGCGTGAGCAAGTGAGAGTATATCTCATTTACCATTTTGGAGTAGAGTTCAAAGATATAGTGATGAATTCACCAAACTTGGTGATTCTACTTGTGATGATATATGATGGAGAGTGAGATTTGACAATCTACATTTTGCTATGACGCAATGGATTTGAATACACCAAATCCTCTTCCTTTCAACACTCAAGTAGAGATCTATTATGTGGTTAGATCTAAAGTGATATTTAGGGATTTTCTAATCCGCAATTTTGGTGAAGAATATTATCAACAAGTGATAGCCTCTAAGGTCTCAATGGTAGTCCTAATAGCCTATGCCTCCTCTTGAGTGATCATATTAACCCTTTATTGAAGTCAAAAGTAGCAGTTGAGTGTTTATTGTGTGTATAAATCATGGAACTACAATTGCAAGATCTGATGCAAGGAATGCAAGGGATGTTGAATGAGTTTTGGGAGATCAAGTTGACAATAGAAGCATTGCAAAGTCAAGTACATACCTTCAAGAATGATCAAGTAATGCAAGAAGGAGAACCATCTCAAAACCTAATACCAACGACTGAAGTACTTGGAGAGTTACTCATGCCAAGGACATCAACCTTGGTCAACAATGAAGTTACATTTACATTTTACATTTACATTTTACATTGTTAATATGGATGAAGAAGACATGCAACATCAAGCCTTACAAGGGACAATGTTCCATGGAAGTAGTGGAAAATTGGATTTCAAGAATGAGTCGATACTTTCAATTATTCACAATTGAGATCACCGATCATTCCGTAGGCATGTTTGCATGTAGGTACTTGACCAATAAAGCATTCATATGGTATGATGCTTGGGAGAAATCATTGCTAGGAAAAGGAAGAGAGATCATTTGGATGGCAATGAAAGAAGTGCTATTGAAGAATTTTAAATCTATGGATTTTGTGTATATGGCCCAAACCCGATGAGGTTGAAGCAAAAGAACAACATACAAGAGTATGTGGAGGCATTTCTTAATCTACAAGTCATGATAAAAAATATGTGTCCAATAGAAGCTCTTGAAAATTACAAATGGGGGTTAAAAGAGAAAATTTACAAGGATGTAATGGTACAAAATCCTCACACTACTTTTGAAGCCATTGCATAAGCTTAGAGAATAGCATGGGTGTTTTGAGGAGGTAAAGAGGTAGTCTTGATGCAACATTATTAGGCAGAGATTCCCTACTTTGGTGAACCATATCTTATAAAATTGTGCAACATTTGGTTCCAAGACCAAGGAGCAAAACTGCTCCAAGGAGAACAAGGACAGGTAGAAGAGAGGAGAAGGGGCTCAAGTAAAAGAACAATGTTGTTATAATTGTGGCCAAGTTGGACACATAGCCATCAATTGTTGTGCTTGTCTTCCTAGAGGCCCTTGACCTCCATACAAATGAAGTTTGACCAACATGGAGAGATGAATTGAAGAGGAGGATGCTGAAACACATCAAAAAACAAAGATTGCTTTCCTCAATGGAGAAGAGTAAAAAAGAGGAAAGGGAGGGAGGGAAGAAGAAGATGAGTGCGCAAAGGTTGAGGAAGAAAAACACACAACTAATTGTTGTAAATGGAATCCTAGAAGGCAATAAAGTGAGAGTATTTATAGATCCAAGAGCAATAGATAATTTCTTGTCTCACTTTGTTGCAATAAGGTTGGGGATGGAATTAGAGAAGGTGAGAATGAAGAATTAGAGCTACCTAATGGTCATATAGAGAGGATTGAGTCATTACCTAGAAAAGTAACACTCTTTGTAAGAGAGTGTGAGTAAGAAATTGAGTGGTGAGTGATAGTGTTGCTTGTTATGATGTGATCTTAGGCATATCATGTATAGAGCACTACAACCCCATGGTAGATTGGAGAAAGAAAGTAGTGAGAACCAGAAAATAAAAGATCATTAGGGAATAAGAAATATCACAAAGGCAAGAATTGCCTCTCTATGTAGAGGGATATATCAAAACTTATCAATGTATATCAATAAGACAAATAGATGTTTCTTATGTCTAATAAGAGAAGTCCAAAGTGCACAACTTGATAGACAAAGTCCTGAGAATTTGAAAGATTTGGTCAATGAGTTTCAAGATGCATTTCTAGATGATTTATTCTCAAGATTACCCCCAAAAGGAGAGTAGATCATAAAATTGAGATACTTCTTGGGAAGACACCTCCTTGTAAGGCTCTATTTTGACTATCACCTCATGAATTGGAGGAATGTAAGGATCAAATTAGGGAGATGCTACAAGAAGTGTTTATCCAACCCAATGTATCACCATATGAGGCTCTTGTCTTGTTTGTGAAGAAGAAGAACGATACAATGTGTATGTGCATTGACTATCAAGGCCTAAATCAACAAACAATGAAGAACAAATACCTCTTACCCCACATAGATGACATGTTCAATAACTCAATGCGTGCAAGACACTTCACCAAACTTGATCTATGGAGCAATAACAACAAAATCAAGATTGCGGAGAAAGACATACACAAAACTGCCTTTTGAACAAAGCATGGTCAATTTAAGTTTTGGATGATGCTATTTTGCCTTACCAATGCACCAACCAATTTCATGAGTGATGTATTTTTTCATGTTTGATAAATGATATATTTTTCTATACTTGGATAAATCTATCATCATTTTCCTTGATGACATCTTAGTCTATAGTAAGACGATGATGGAGCACAAGCAACATCTACAAGAGTCCTCTAGATTTTATGACAAAATCTATTGCATGCCAAAATCTCAAAGTGCGAGTTTGGCAAGTCTAAAGTAGATTACTTGAGACATAGAGTAAGTATAGAGGTATCTAAGCATTAAAAAATAAAATAAAGGTCATTTGGAAATAGAGTGCTCTCAAAGATCAAACTCAAATCAAGAGTTTCTTGGGACTAATAGGGTTCTATCGTCAATTTGTCAAGGACTTCTCCAAGGTCATACAACCTCTAACGACACTAATTGGCAAGGGAAGAAGTGGATGTGCAAAATTGCACAAGAATTACCCTTTAAAGAATTGAAAGACACATTATTACATACACCATTCTTGGAATGATATGACCTAAAATGTCCAATCAAGTTGGCTATAGATGCTTTAGGCATTGCAATAAGAGCAGTCCTACAAAAGGAATGGAATAATAGATGCTACCTAGTTGTATATTTCTCTCAGAAGGTGTTATCAAAACAATGCAACTATCATACCACCAAATGAAAATAGATTGCCCATTGTCCTTGCAACCAAGCATTGGAACCATTATCTTGGCAAGAAAGCATTTGTAGTGGAGACAAATCACAAACCTCTAGTCTACCTTGAGACACAAAAGGATCTATCTTGTCAATAGATTTGGTGTGCAGAGTGGAGACAATGGTTCAACATGATAATCATGTATGTAGAAGGCAAGAAGCAACTTTCAAATGCATTCATTTAAATGGTGATGGAAAAAAAATTGGTGGTAGAGGTCAAGATGAACCTAGAAATCTAGCCAAGGATTCTTATTGGTACAAAAACTGATTGACAGATTATAGAAGCTCAATCATCCAAAGATGTAAACTTTTGTGATAGCAAGTTATGGATCTCAAATGCCCCAAACCTAAGAACCAACATCCTAACAAAATTTCATGATTTTTCCATTGCAGGTCATGTTGGAACGGACAAGACCTTAGATGCAATCAAATGCTATTATTATTGGTCCAAGATGAGCAACAATGATGGAGTATGTTTGAAGTTGCCTACTCTATGAACAAAATAAAGCCTCTAATTAGGGTCCCACATGACTCCTTCAACCCCTCCCTACTCCTACAAAATATTGGGAACAATTCAACATGGATCTGCTTTGTGAATTGCCCAAGACCTACCTAGGTTTTGACTCCATTGTAGTCTTTGTAGACTGACTCAAAAAAATCTTTCATGTGCATCCTAAAACCAAGGAAGTGTATGCTTCACAATTAGCTCAATTGTACTTAGTTGTAGTCTTTTCTCACCATGGCCTGTCTCGAGTGCTCATCACCAATCGATGCACTCAATTCACTAGTTTGTTTTGGAGAACACTCTTTTGCATCTTCAGAACCAAACTAGCCATATTCATGACATACCTTCCATAAACCAATGGAAAAATAGAGTGGGCTAATTGCACTATTAAAGACATGCTTTGGGGCATTACCTTAGATGAGCAAGAAAGGTGAGACACCTTACTTCCACTTGTAGAATTTGCCTACAACAATATAGTGAATGCATCTACATAGGTCACACCATTCTTCCTCATGTATGGAGAGCAAATTTTCACACCTTCAAGCTTGGTGAAGATCTGCCCAATGGCTACAAAAGGTTGACATTGTTAACATTTTGTTTCTAGAATCCAACAAGGTGTGAAGAATGCCAAGCATAAGTTACATATCACCCAAAATTGATAAAAACAATATGTAGATGCACATTGCAAGCATATGGAGTTAAAAATTGGAGATCAAGTCTGGTTGTCCACAACCAACCTCATGTTAGATAGTCCTTGTAAGCTCAAACCTTATTCTATTGGGCCTTTTCCCATCTTTCATCAAATTGGTGGATTGGCCTATTACCTTGAGCTACCGCCATGCATGAAGATCCATCCAATGTTCTTTGTTTCCTTACTACATAGATGTGTACTCCAACCACCCCACTTTCCTTCCATACAAGAAGTTAGACCTTGTCCAACACTCATTAATGGCATGGAGGAATATGAAATCAAATGTATTCTCAAGAAATGCATCCATGATACTTGCCATCTAAGTGTAGAATATATTGTACACTGGAAAGTGTACCCATTTTATGAGGCAACATGGGAACCAACAACTAACTTGACCCATGCACCGGTGTTAGTGCAATCTTTTGAGCAACAGCTTTGCAATGAGGATGTGACATCTTAAAAAGGAGCAAGGTTTGTAATACTATTAGCTAGATATATTATCTAGAGGTGGAAATTGGCTTGGTAATATCTAGAAGGATGTAATATATATGATGGTCTAAGTAGATCAGATAGAGGTCTCAGAAAAAGAGTACTTCCACTAATAGTGTAGAGGCCAAAAACACCATGAAAACTTCAAAGCCAATTTTGGAAGCCTAAATAAAGGAATTGACCTCAGATATGAAAAAAATCCTCTCCATCTAGGAGAGTAGGTGCTGCCTTCTTCCCTATCATCATCTTGTCGAGAGCTTTCCAATGGTACATCATCCATACTATTTTGAGCTTCTTATAAGAAGATTCTTTAGAGATTCCTTCCAATCAAACTTGTTTTACCAACCAAATAGGACAAGGATAGACATGCCACACATCCATGCAACTAATCTAAGGTTGGAGCTTGATAACATGTCACCAATCCATATATCTAATCCAAGGATGGAGCTTCATTTGAGGGGGAATCTTTGCTATATAATAAAGGCAAGGTGCTCCTTTGGGCCAATGTAGTATTGAAGCTTTGTGTTTCTTCTCTTGTGTTTCTCTTGGGTGTTTTCTTGTCCTTGAAACATTACACATTGATACAATATATGGACCTCAATTGGTCAAGTTTTCCAAGCTCTACTTGACATTATGTTTGGTCATGGTCCCTCAACCTGTATGCATATCAAATTGCAATCCTTATTCCATTAACAAGTTTTTGCAAGTATTAAAGGGTTCCAATTAGAAATCTATGAAATTTCATAGCAATTCTATTAATGGGTGGTCCCATGAAATATTATAGCATATGTAGTAAGGTGATCATGAAAATTTATTTTATTTAATCCATTTGTGTAAATTTTTACATTCCTTTGTTAATTATCTTTAAAAATTACATTATCTTATCTATCTTGTGATGTCTACTTGATCTCTCATAAAATTTCACAATAAAGTAATAAATTTTTTCTTGTAGGAATAATTCCTAAAATTTGCAATTGGAACCTTTTATTATTTCATTGAGTATCAATTGCTCATATATACTACTTACCAGCTAACATAGATAGTTAAATGCACTTCAAGCATATGTTTGCATATTTGTAATTTTTTTATTATATAATTTATTGAGATACTAGTCTTCATGTTGAAGAGTTTCCCTCCAAGAGTTACAGCCAAGTATTAAATCATTTACCTTCCTTTCTACTTATGGCATTTGTATCCTTGGTGATCTCTAAACATAAGATCCTTAAATATTCCATAATCACACCTCTCACTTTTGAATCCTTAATTTAAACTTCAAAACTTGTAAACTATTTACCTTACCTGATCTTGGGTGAAATTTATACCTAGCCATTGCTTTCTAATAGTTGGTTTGTATTTTCTTTGTATTTTCTTTGGTTGTATTTTCTTTGTTCTTTGTAACTAATGCATGGCTTTTTACCTTTCATCAATAAATTTTTTGGAAAGAAAAACTATATTATGACCTAAATACAAATATTTCATAATTTGACACAATGAAATATTTAAACATACTTAATTCCCCTCTCTAATTGTATTGACCATATTCAGGCTATATTTTATATTAAGTGCTTTCCAAAGATGGTAATGGTAATTAATAACTGCTGATTATGATTATGATTAACAATTGAATCAACAAAATTATAGTCTATAGTAACTAATTATATGCATTAATAAGGTGTTTAACATAATTAAGTTGCAAGTATGGCTTATATATTTTTTGGTCAAGATCTAGAGGATATCTTTGAATTTCATATTAGATATGGTTTTTACCATTCTATACCATGTGATTGGACGAGATATAACCAGCCATTATTGAGTATGACCATGATTCTGATGCTCCAATCATTCCTTCCTTTTTGATTGGACATTTTAACATTATATTTCAAAGTACAATATATAAAATAAATTCAATATTAGCCATTATATTTCAATCTTATGTAAGTTATGGATGCTATCATGAATAAGTTTGGAAAAAATTACTATATTCATTTGACAATCTAATTACACAAAAACTTGCAGAATTGCCAGTCACTAAGAGTATTTCATATATTACATTGATCTTTTTGCACATATCTCAATATTTTCTCTCAATAAATCAAACATTTTGGTATTCAACTTCAACTTATGTAAGAACTTGAACCCAAGTTTAAAATAAATTGATAGGAAACAAATATGTGTGTAGACTCCACTAATAAAATTATGTCATCATGAGTTTTAAAGTTTGATAGCAAAGATCCTATATATTTTATTGCTTATATGATACTCCTTTATTGTTGTTTGGATATGCATGAGAGTAATTTTTGAGATAAAATTTTCTTCCGATAAGTATGATGAGATAATGGTGGATATCAATTGAGGAATAAGATTATACAATGAGCACCTCCTCTCCATCAACCACATTCATGAAACACCTAACCTCTAAAACATGGCATACAAGGTTCCTAAACCGAGACGTCATCTCATTCACAAGCCTTAGATAAGGCATATTAAACACGTTCGAACCGCTAAGCATACATCGCCTTGTTCTGTTTGTTTTATGACTTGAATGTATGGTAGTGATGTTTTGACCAAAATTCAAAGGTTCTCAAGAGTTCTAAATCCAAACTCACTTCACCTGAACTTGCAAAACTTCTAAATTCTACTGCGTTTCTTTTGTTATTTCTTATCTTAGGCAAAGTCTTCTAGTACATGGCATCTAGGTTGATAATAACTCTTGCCGACACTAAAAGAATGTCGAGCAAATGTTTTATTATCTTCGCTTTTATGACTTTTCCCTTACTGAGATTACAGAGATCAGATTCTCCGTAGAAACTTATCTGTTCTTTTATTATGCTTAAGAATATAATAACTAAAAAGAAGATATTATTCTTGGAAGGTAAGCCTCAAAGCACCAGATACCAAAAAACCAGGAAGATTAAGGATGGAATCTGTCTCGGATCGATTCTTCAGATAAGTCTTTAGGATCGTGATGGCACTCTTTAGTTGATTCCATCGCCCGTCACTCCAGGTCTATGGTTGAAACGCCCCGACGTGCACGGTAGCTGGAAATCTTTTAGTCACCACCTATGCACATGAATACCAGTACTATATACGTTGCGACATCCGAGCTCAATTTAAGCAATTACTTCCTAAGAACAAGATTTTCAGTGCTAATTTCAAACGGTGTTATCCAGTGGTGAATGAAACAGAAAATACTTTAAACACAACAAAAGACCTGGATTGGAGTTCATATTATTTGTAATTGTAGTTATCGCCTCGGTCAAGCGAACAAAAGAAACCCTATAGTCGATTACTCCACGCACTTTGGTACACTAAACAACTTCATAAAGATATATTGGAGTTCATGATATGCAGAAACGATTGGGAGAACGGAGATACACACTCAAGATTCACGGACTCGAGTACGATACATGTTTAACTGTCCATCACAGGAAGCGGTAACCAGTAGCAACTACTATTCGTATAATGTACACAACTTCATGAACACATTGCGAGACCCTTGCAAGCTAGACGAATTTAGTTGCTATTCTATCTATACACAGCACGATGCTTTTCCTCACTAGTGGAGTTTGTTGAGCGCATTAGCAATTCTACGAGTTTCGATTATGTCTACTGATGCAGATGAGTTCCCTACATGTAAAATGAAGCTCCGGATAAGAGGTTGATACGCGAGCTAGGTTCGAGTTGAACTTAGATTTCTCCCTACGAGTCAAATTCTGCCACAACAACAATATTAATCTGGTGAGAATGCATGCAGGCCCCTGTCATATGGGCTACATTATTGGTACAACTCAATCTAGATTTACCTGTAGTTCAGATCGAATACGTGTGTCACTACCAGAAAACCACGGGGGAATCCGTAAAGAAACAACTAACAAATTATTCGAGGCGAAAGCAAGCACTATCAACAGTTCCAACGAGAACAAGTCACGATGATTAACACTACTTATTTCAAATAAAAAAAATAAAATTACAAAACCTTCAACAACCTTTAGATTACCTACACGAGAACACTCTGAAGCTCAAAGTGATTTTAAGTGTTGGTCAAGATTGCTCGCACGGCAAGGGAAGAGCACCGACTTGATTACCTCAATTTCGCTGAATGTTGATGGTCGTGAATTGGGAGTGCCCGCCATAGGTGAGACGAGTATCTACTCCTCTCTTGTTTGCATCTAAGCTCTAAAGGGGTTTCTTTGATCATCGTCCTCTTTTTTCCAGAATGCCTTATCCTTCTCGCTTTGTTTTCCGGTAGCGCCTGTTTTCTTAGGTCTCCTATAACCGGCCAAGGGACCCTCTCTAAGTTTAGTAATTTCCTTCTTGAACGTCTTCAACCTCTGGGGATTCTTGCGAGCCTTTCTCCGGAGCGCCTGTAACTGGCCCAGGGCAGCTTTTCTGTCACTGTCTTGCTTCTCGGTATACTTTGCACTTAAGAGGTGTTTCATCTTCGAATAAGTCTTAGAGTCTGGCCGTTGACCTTTTTCGCTCATTTCTCGCTCCCACTTGAACGCACTGGTGAAATCACGGAAGCGGAGACTGGCATAGATTAACGTGCAGTAAGTGAATGAATCCGGCTCGTAGCCTGCAACTCTCATCTCTCTAAGTATTTTGGGAAGTTTAGATTGCAAACCACCTCTGCCATATGCGTTTAGTAGCATGTTGTAAGCCATAAGATCCGGCTCCATGCCGTTAGCCCTTATTTCAGCCATCACATCTCGGGCTTCATTGAACCGCCCCTGTTTTGCAAAGGCATCCATCAAGGTATTATAAGTCACTCGAGTAAGCTCACAGCCTTCTTCTTTCATTCTCTTCCAAACCTGCAACACCATATCCACCTTCCCTGCTCTTCTGTATCCATCCAGAAGTGCTGTATAAGTTTCAACAGATGGTCTCAAGCCTTCCCGCTGCATGCTTGCGACAGTCATCTCAGCTCTATCATGCCATCCTCCTTCAGCGTAGGCATTTATAAGAGCAGTATAGGTACGGCTGGTAGGAACTATGCCAATCTTTCTCATTCTAAGAAACGCATTCACAGCTTTCTCCGTAAGCTTTTGCTTCCCGTAAGCTCTTATAAGTGATGTGTAGGTAATCACATCTGGTTCCAACCCTTGCCTTTGCATGTCCAGAACTAGCTCCTCTGCAACTTCACATTGACCCGATTTGCCATAACCGTTCACCAAAGAGTTGTATGTAAATGCTGTAGGCTGCAGCCCCCTATTTCTCATCTCCAAGAGAATGCCCTCTGCTTCCTCCAGCTGGCCCGATTTACCATAAGCGTCGATCAAGGTGTTATAAATAATCACGTTCGGCATTAGGCCCATTTTCTCCATGGATAATGAAATCAGCGAGGCCTGCTTGTGATGTCCTCCATCACAGAACGCTCTGATCAAAGCCCCAAAGACAGCCAAATCGGGACTAAGCCCGTTCAAAAGCATGTCATCAAACATACTCCACACCTTCTGCAACCTATCCTTTTCTTTCTGTGTTGCAGTGATTAGTATACTGTATGTGACACTGTCCCGTTCTACCTTTCTGTCTTTCATGTCCTGGAGGACTACTGCTATTGAATCTCCCCTGCATAATCAGAGAAGTCAGTAATCAGCACGGGAATTCAGCACAGAAATGACCTTATGTCTTTGATAATCCACAGAAACACTAACCCAATATTCTAAGAAAAGAACACCGATTTTGGCTCTCAGAAACAGCAATTAGCATATTTGCGGGGGGCGGGTCTGGAGTCAAGATGTGTAGGTATACCGGTAGCTACATTAAAACGCACTCTATCCGCCTTCCGTTTTTCTACTGAGAAGCCGATCCTACAGCTTACGGATGTCGTCGTGGTTCTCACACCATAGAAGGGTGGGTTATGCTCTCACTGGGAACAAGTGCAAGCACTGAATCATCATAATCTCAAGCCAATCATGATTCTACTTTATTTCAACCTAATTTCATTTACTCAGTGGTCTGCCTAATCTTGTGTAAACCTTATTCCAAATTAGGAAGCAGTTGCAGGTCCGAGGATGTCATCTGTACCTGTCACATCTCGAGAGAGCCGCAAGTAAGGCGTTGTATACTTGCACAGCATGAAATCTGGTATCACTCGGTAAGTTCTTGTACAATGCAATGGCCTGATCCACCATATCCAACTTTCCAAGGTATGTGAATATGATGCAGAAGCTTCGAGAGTCAAGAAGGCAAGGGTCCTGGAGACGCATCCACTGGAAAAAGGACAGCATTGGCCAGGTCATCTCTTCTGTACCTAAAGCCTTCAAGACTAGATTCCCGTCTTTTGTTGATACTCGACCAAGCAATGGCTTCAAAAATTCCTCCAAACTACTATTTTGGGGTAAGCTTCTCGAGAGTTTCAGAACACTCTTCACTAATCGTCCACCTCCGGAGCCACCGTCAACACATAAACTTTCTGACAGAACGTTCTCCTTTCCCATCGCTTCCTCTCCTGCTGACAGACGTTCAGTACTGGTAGCCTCGACAGAGAAGTTGGTCATGTCTATTTTGTTAGCTTGTAGAGGTGAAATAGGATCAGTTTTCTGCTTGGTAGGTGAAGGCCTTCTAGTGGTAGAGCCTTTGGTGAATACAGAATGATTTGCAGCCCGTTTCTCAGGCTTCTTTGTAACCCAGTTCTCACGACGCCCATCCAAAAACTCGATGAGCAGATCCTTTCCGACTTCCTCTGGTAGTTCTTCTTTTCCCTTTAATGCTGAGTTCTCACTTTCAGGTCTATTTCCATTCTCCACTACCACTCCATCCCATGTTTGCTGTTCCTCTTCCATGTCCGAAATGTGGGTGGAAATCTCATCAAATGGTCTTCCATTATAAATCCCTTCACTATCTGGCTTCTCCTCTTCAGACTCTTCTCTCCTCACCATCCAACTCTCATAAGAGTTCCCTCCACTCAAATATCTACTCCGTGCACGTAAGAATGTCTGTTTATCCGCAATAGAGCTCTTCCTCTCATTTGCAGTATAGGGGTTTGGTTGTCCTGAGTTTGAACCCAACTCTGCATCCTCCCTAATTTGTTCAGCAAAAGGACCCGAATCACTAGCTGACTTCACTAAGCTGGTACTTGTGGGCTCAGCTTCCGCCTGTTGATCATCTTCCCATTCTTCCTCCAAAACCGTCAACTGCCGAAAATTATCTATAGCTGATCCCCTGCTAGAAGAAGGCACTCTGGCAGGCCCCAAGACCTCACTATCTACATCTGAGCCTGTGTTGCCATCCAGAGAAAACAAGAAAAGTGAACTCTCATAGTCCCCATCCGATACCGAGCAGGATGCTGCAGATAGTAAGAGACGGTTCTCTGGCCGGAAGGCAGAAGAGAGGGGAAAAACTAATGTCTTTGGGACCAGATGACAGCGGGAAACTATGCCTGGGACGCCAAACCTGCGTCCGAAATTGACATTGAATTCGTAATTGAGTTTGGCAGCCGAAGACAAGGAAGGAGCTGCTGTCCCCACACACTTGGCAAGTAGTGGGACCATCTCCTCAATGTATGAACCCTTCTTAACACCACTTATTTTAATCTCCTTCCGTCTTTCCTTCCAATCTTCTCACCTGTATTAAATGGCTGTCAACAAACGAAATTGAAATTCCACAGTTTCTAAAGTCATCAAGGACTCAATAGGTAGAGGTAGAGAAACATCAATCTATCAATCATCATCCAAGTACATGAATGGAATAAAAAACAATTGCTATTTTCTGACTAATAAAGTCATAAGTTTTGGTGAACAATAAACAGAGCTGGCGAGAAGACATAAAACACACCTTGAAGTCCACGGACAAACCTTTTCCGACTTCGCCTTCAGATTTGTTTTCTTTGGAGGGTCCGGAGCCATTTTGCGAGTCAAATCTGCCGTGCTTCAGTGGTGAAAGACCTGCTCCTTTCTCTCAGCAGCTGATGAAATTCAGCTCAACCATCCATCTGAAGGAATCTCAGTGACTGTCAGCTCACAAATGCGCCTCAAACGCTCTTCCATTGGTTTTGCATTGTTCAGAGTTCTCAAGAAGACGACTACGATTCTCCTATTGTGCAGGAGCGAAAACTAATGCTGCGATAGACAGCTCGCAATCCTGAATTTTCCTCACCTTTAGAATGAAACTCCTCCTGGAAGAACTTCTGGCCTCACAACAATCTCGTCGGACTACAGAATATTCAATGTCGAGTAGGAGCCTCTCTTGACAGGACCTGCCAAATCTCCAACCTCGAAGTGGGACGTATCTTCACGTCTCTGAACAAAGTGTTGAATACCAGACACCACCAATACAATCCTCTATCCTCAGCTCAACCTCAGCAATCAGAGAACTGTTCCACGGTGTCAAATCAACATCACCTAAGTGCCTTTATCTTCAACGCAAAAACGATTTCTGTTCTTCCTGAACTTTTTTCTCAAATGCGCAGTATATAAGATTTCCAGGCGGCAATTCCCTGGAATTCTCTATGCTCACAATCAAATGCTCCGTTTTGTAGACGATCTCAAGCAAGGCCTCATCTGAATTCCAGATTTTCAGTCGGTCACATTCTTCATCCATAAGAATTGGAGAACCTGGGAATTAAGAACGACCCCGAGGGTCATTCAGCAAGTACCTGCTGCTTCCTTCACAGTAGGAGCACTAGTGTACTTTCCGGTCGTTCAGGTCACTGCCCACCGGATTCCCTGTCTCGTGCTGCATGTTTCCAACCGGGTCCAGAGGCAGTTCTTTGGGTAATTACTGTACAGTGACCTACACTACGACTGTGGAAAGGAGGATAATCTCTAATTGCTCGCCATAAGAGAACTTGTCCTGGTGCATATGCTTGTGGGTCTCTGTCTGTTTACTTTTAATGTACATGATATTTATATAAACAATTTTGTAGGCATCTAATTAGATATAAATTGAATATCAAAATTTAACTTTAAAATTATATTAGAGGAAATAATATAATTTAATGATTGAATATATTAATAATTTTTCAGAGAATATTTAATTTATTATTATTTTTATATATTCGAATCTATCTACCATCTTACAATATACAAAATAAAACACTAAATAGAGAACATAGGCCCGAACTCAACGGAAATACACCGCCGTACTGTAGTAGAACTGTGAACGACGTTCAAACCTTTGTGATAACCCAAAGAACTGCCTGTGGATCCGGACGGAGAACCTGGCAACACGAGACAGGAGAACCGGTGGGCAATGACCTGAACAACCGGAAAGTACACTAATCCTCCTACGGTGGAGGACGCAGCAGGGGCTCGGTTGCTAAACCTCGGGGCCGTCCTTAACCCCCAGGTTTTCCGATTCTTATGCTTATGGGTGAAGAATGTGATAGACTGAAAGTCTGGAATTCTGGATAGATTTGATTGACGTCGTCTTCATAAGGGAGTATTCGATCGTGGTTACAGATGTTTCCAGGAATTGTGGTCTGGAATTTGTTATCTACTACGCATGTGAGAAAAAAATATCTGGAATTGTTTTTGCGTTGGAGATAAAAGTACTTAGGTGATGTTGATTTGACATTGTGGATCAGTTCTCTGTTTGCTGAAGTTGAGCTGAGGATAGAGGATAGTATTGTTGGTGTCTGTTTTTCAACGCTTAGTCCAGAGATGTGAAGATACGTCCTACTTCGTGGTTGGAGATGTGGCAGGTCCTGTCAAGGGATGCTCCTGTTCGAGATTGTGTATTCTGTAGTCCGACGAGAGTGTTGTGAGGCCAGAATTTACTCCAGGAGAAGTTTCTTTCTAAAGGTGAGGAAATTTCAGGAATGCGAGCTGTCTACAGTAGCATTAGTTTCCGCTCCTGCGCAATAAGAGAAACGCAGTGCAAAACCAATGGAAGAGAGTTTGAGGCGCATTTGTAAGCTGACAGTCACTGAAATTCATTCAGGAAGATGCTTGAGCTGAATTTCGTCGGAAGGAGCAGATCTTTCACCACTGAAGCACGGCAGATTTGACTCACAAAAATGGCTCCGGGCGTTCCGAAGAAAAAAAATCCGCAGGCGAAGTCGAAAAAGGCTTTGTCCGTGGACTTTAAGGTGTGTTTTATCTCTTTTCGCTAGCTCTGTTGTCTGTTTATTGTTTTACATATGCAGCAAAGGTTTATGACTTTATTAGGTGGCAGATAGCAATTGTTTTTTATTCCATTCATGTACTTAGATGATGATTGATAGATTGATGTTTGTTTCCCCTACCAGTGGTGAATTTATGTGCATCTTGTGCTCGATGTATGCAGCGGGTGAAGTCTAAAGTGGGAAAGAAGCTACCACCTCCAAAAAATGCTACCAAGATCGAATTCAAAGCTAGAGGTATTTTGCACGAACTTACTATACGTAGTTTTTAATCTCTTTTCGTAAGGATGTGAGTGACAGAGCTAAATGTTGTGTTTTATTTGGAATTGCTGCAATTTTATGCAGGTATTGTGGTACCTGGTCAGAGTGTCGGTCAAGATAAGTCGGGCTTGGCTGTAAATCAACGAAAGCAGACTCTGAAAGAGCTTCTTGCCCAGACCACTCATTATAGTGAACGGAATCGAAAAGGTGAGTGGTCAGTTGGAAGTGAATACATACTGTTCTACTCCACATAGAGCATGGAGCTAGAAATATTCGTATCTTTCATTCCTTCTCTGCGCGAGTGTTCTTTTTATACTAGCTCCAAGCTTTGCAATATATTCAATCTTCAGATGCTGCTCAGTAATTTGTCAAAGACCTGGAGGTTTTCTCTTTCATATTCAGAATCCAGCTCACACTCTCGTTCACGATGCAGATGCACTAATGGGCCTGAAGGATTTGTTCGGAAAGCATCCGAAGGAGCTAGTTATGCACGCAGTGGTTGTCATGGAGAAACTCGCTGCCCGCATCACTGACACCGATAAGAATGTACGACAAGCCCTTGTTCTCCTCCTGCGATCAGCAGTTCTTCCACACTTACCTCAGGTTTGATGTGCTTTTCCGAACGCCTATAAAAGCTATAGTTGTGCAAGTAAGGTTGCAATTTTATTGTGTGATTCCTCATTCATTGATTTGCTGCTGAGCTATACAGGTTATATAACATCCCGCTACTTGGTTTCTCTGTAGGACTCACCTATTGTCATATACACTTCACTCATCATTGACATTCTGTTTGTGGTCCACCATGCAGGCCATGATGAGACCGTTGATACCTGTGATTATGGCCCATGTATGCAGTGCAATGACACATTTGGTGCTGGATATTCGTGTGGCAGCGTGCTCAATTTTGCAATTGCTTATGCAGCACTGTTCAAATCTTGTCGTGCTTTCTTTCTCGGGCCAGGTCAGCTTCTGGCTCTATTCGAAGCAAGTTAGTTTGTGTCCTTGGGGATTATCATTGCTTGGAGAGGCTAAGGCACTACATGACATGCTAGAGGTAACTCCTTTCTGTAACCTCGCACTGTTATGTTTCTGTACTGTCCAGATTGTGCAACACTACGCCAGTCTTCTAGGAAAAGGTGGGATTGCAGGCCAAGCTGGAATCACGCTTGTGAACGTGTTGAGCAGCCTGGAGGATTTCCTATCTGCTCTAAAGCGTAGTGTCCTATACCAACCTTCAGGAGCCTCAGTGAGGTCCTGTGTCACTCATAGATGGGGTGTACAGTACACAAGCAACCAGGTACTCCTTCCCGCCCAGTCTCACTAATTATCTGTTATGTAACGTAATACTAGAGATAGTATAATTTTGAACGGAAAGTGCAGAAGAAACCCGGTACATTTTTGGGGTTAGTTATTACCGAAATGACATGACGAGATTATTTTAAATTTCCTATAGAGTTTTTTCAAAGACATGCGAGGGATGTGCTGACAAAGGGACTAATCCTATGTGATTCTGCAGGGAATGACTGATGGTCCTCAAGCTTTACACGGATATAAAAGTGCCGTACCTGAAGGAAACCATCCAATTGTTTCATTCTCACAAGGAGATGGCGGGCACGAAGCAAAGAAATCTGGTACTAAAGTCAATTAAAATTGGTGGGCAGTATATGATCACGAACTAAAAGCTACAAAGAGCTTTTGAAGATAAATAGTACTCTGATATCTCATCCGATAGATTCTGATGTTGATAGTGATATGGTTTCTGCTCTATGGCAGGGGTATCCCTTGTTCAACCTATGAAAACAACGTCCGAAGGAGTTCAGCATATGCAGAGTACCGGTAAATTAGAACTCATATGAAACGACCACCGTGCTGTCATGAAGTTATTAACGTACCCAAGGCAACCGTAGATGTCATTCTATAATTCTCGTGGAACCGGGTTGTTTACAACGGTTCTGTATTCCGTTACTCAAATATGTTTCTCGCGAAGGTGGTTTTTGCCTATGTAAGACATTCGTTTTTGGATGCTATAAAATCTTCTATAGCCAGGCTCCTGGAGATTGGAACACTAAGAAGCAGAGCAGGCTTAATACATAGAAATTTGACAGAGGTTGCTCCTCTTGTGCATGGCCCATTTGCAGGGACCGCCGAGCAAGATTCATATACGTCACTTGTACCAATCTTGCTGGAGTGCTGGGCTGAGTGGTCCCCGTTAGTAAAGGGGCCAAATCCGGATACCAACTGCCTTGAGTGTTTGGTCATTATCACCCATTGTCTTGGACTCATCTTCCAGACAATAACCAGTGAAGGTGGATCAACCTCTTCCTCCAAAGAGTTGAGATCGAGAACAGTACTGAGTTTGCCAGAATTTGGGTCAGAAGAATGGGAGGTTCATGTGTCGATGCAGCAGCAGTTTCTTCCAGGAGTGTCTCGACATCTACTTAGCTCGTTTCCATGCACTGCACCAGCAGTCCGTCTTCCACCTAAGGTCTTGTAAAACTAAATTGTTATTGTGCACAAGTGCGAGATATCAAGATTCATACGAATTTGCACCAGAAATCTTACACTGTCGAAAACACAGTTGACTTTCTGTTAGATGTCTTATCTATGTCGATGCCCTCAATCCCAGTTTTCTCAGGGTGATAGAATTTCTTTCCCCACTTGTCTTTTACCAATCATAAACTTTGAGCTACCATTTGTAACTTCTGTTACCCTCTTCCATGATCATCAGAGGAAGAGGATTTATTGCATTATATGATTCTTTTAGCTCTGTAGCTCGTTTTTCCCATTAATCTTGGATTTTCTGTTGATTCTTAGCTTACTCGGTTGATGGAGGCGAAAGTGATTTCTGACCTCCTGGGTTTACAATTGCAGGTCGAAGAAGGGTTAGTGGCCCTTAATATGGGTGTATGTGAGGTTCTGCTGCAATTTTTTCCGTGTAGTTTTCAGGAGATGCAAGAAAGTTCTGTAAGTGTGGTACTTCAGTGCATCTTGGACGCTCTTTATGGAACGGTAAGCTTGCTAGGCCCTAGTTTAATTCTAAAAGTCCGTGATTCCCAAAGCTTTAACTGTGTCTTTTGCCTTGTTGACCTCTCTTGGTGACTCCAGGAGAGTTTCTTTATGATATGTCCCCTGTCCCTTTACTGCGTTACTCTAAAATGTCAGAGTCAGTCCAGTCAGACGTGAGTATGGAACTGGGATGTTTAAAACGGGTTCTGTATCCATTACACAATATTCTTGCATGTTCTAACTGTGCATCGATTTCCATGCACTCTAGTCCTTGCTTACGGCAGCATATGCTTCGCGTCCACTCTGGTTCACACCGTAGTTTACTAGCTTCTCACATCTTCGACTAGTTCCTTTAGTATTCAAGTCTCTAGTCTGCTTCTATTCTGTGCAGTCCTGGTCAGAACTAGTCCTTGCTTACTGCAGCATAAGTCGTGTCTGCTTAGCTTCACGGCTTTGTAGATTCTTCTCTCCTCTGACTTATTTATGCGCCCACTTTCTTCTTGTTACTGTTCATTTCGTACATTTCGGCTAGTTATGATTACACTTCCCATTCTCTCTTCTTTCGCCTCGTGCTTCCTTCTTTCCACTATTAATGTTACCCGCCATCCTACACACCTCGTCTCCCACCACTTTCTCTCTTTCTTAGCAATTGTGACATCACACGCCATTCGAAGGAGTACACAGGTCCGAGCTGTAGTTCTCCAGACAGAAAAAGGTGTACACGGATATCCTGGTCTTACTGTCTACAGAGATTTGAGAAACTCTGTTCTCTCAACCAGGCGGGGAACTTCTTTCCGAGCATGCCAGTAGTTAGACCAGCAGCCCTCAAATCTCTCACTACTTGTATAATAAAGTTCTCTGTATATAATATTTATTCTGTATTTCGTATAAGACGGATGCTTGTTGTTTACCTGCAGGGGACCCACTCGTTTTTTTGGCCCCTCTCCTTCATGACCTTGCACAGACAATGTCTCTCGTTCTCTCACATTCCTCTAATGCTATTTCTCACCTCTTCCTATTCTTCACGATCTTTTTTCTCTTCTTGTATCTCTCTCGCTCATGCTATTTTTCTCATTGGCATCTTGCAATCCTGCTCTGTTTGCTTCTCTACTAATTGATGTTTTCTTCAGGTATTGCCAAGGTGCGTCTCAAATCCTTTCCTTGCTCGTGCTTCCTATTCTGCATCCTTTCTTTTGTGCATGCTTCCTATTCTGCAATTTCAATGCCCACTTTCTTCCAATTTCTTCCATCTTATCTCCAGGGAACCTTTTATTCTTTCTGCTCTACAGATGCTCCTACATGGCCAGCTGGTTTTTGCATTAGGTCCAGCGTTCCTTGCTTAACACTGCTACCATTTCTACCATTTTTAAGCGGCACTTATGGGAGCAACCGAGTTTGCCTTGGCACTCATGAGCTTTTGAACAGAAATTCGGTACGAGGGCTACTGGCATTTGCCCAGCTACTTCGGCACTGATGAAGTCGTTAGTACTTTTGTGAAGGCTTACTTTGACCACTTGTCTGCTTCCTGCAGCATTCAGTGTTTTAGGACTCATGCGTTCATAGAACATGCTGCAATGTACACTGTCCAGTCCTCTCATGTTAGGCACTGATGAAGTCGCATGTGCTTCTTGGACGCTTACTATGACTGTCTTTCGGCATCCTTCAGATGTTTAGTGTTTTAGGACTCATGCGTACATAGCGCATGCTGAGATATACTCTATCCAGTCCTCTCACACTTCGCTCTGACTCGGCCAAGACACCATCCACTCCTCTCCCACTTCGCCCCACTCCACCCATCCTCATCTAATGCTTTGTATATTACTCTTAGCTCGATGATTGTCAGTTTCATGGTTCCTACCCGACCTTCTATTTCAGATGCTTAATCAATCACGTCTTGCTTATGGTTACACGCTGTATACTAGTTCTCTGCAATTGTTGCTCATGAGATGTTTCAATTATGTCTTTACTTTGGCCTATATTTGTTTTTTTAGATTCACTTTGATCTCTATTTTCGGAGTGGCTATTCATTCAATATTCACATATAATGCCTTGGCTCAGTTCTCCCAATATGATCACTGACTTTTGAGTGGCACCTTAGGAAGCAACCGAGTTTGCCTTGGCACTCATGAGCTTTTGAACAGAAATCGGTTCGAGGAGTACTGACATTTGCTCAACTACTTTGGCACTACGTATGGCACTCATGAAGTCGTATGTACTTTCGGAGAGGCTTTCTATGGCCGCCTTCTGCTTCCTCTGGTTTGTTTCAGCGTTTCAGGACTCATGCCTCCATAGTGCATGCAGTGATATACTCTATCCAGTCCCCCTAATGAGTGCCCCATCCAGTCCTCTAATGGCACTCATGAGTTTTCGAGTAGAAACTCGGTACAGAGGGATACTGACACTTGCTCAGATACTTCGGCACTGCGGGAGGCACTGATGAAGTTGCATGTGTTTCCATAGAGGACTACTATGGCCGCCTTCTGCTTCCCTCAGCTGTTTTAGTTTCTTAGGACTCTGGCATTCATAGCGCTTGCTACGATATACGGATATCCAGTCCTTTGATGCCTTGCTTGTCTTTGCTCGTTCTCAGAACGACTTCATACTTCCGGTGCTCTGACTCTTACACCTTCCACGATTTTCGTTTCCTAACTCTCAGATCTTCCTTGACTTGCGATTTCCAGACTTCTACTTGTCTTTCGATTCCTGTTTATCTCAATCTTTTTAATTTGGCTCGTTTTGTCGCCATTTCTTCCTGTTGTATTTATTTCTCTACTCAGGTGGGGGTTCTGTATCCGCTTCTTAGATACAAGCATCTCAGATATGCGTGTTGCTATTAAACTGTTCCCTAGTGATATTTACTTTGCCTTTCATTCGATGTGTCCTGTTTCTGCTTATTCGATGTATGCCACTAGGATGTAGGTGTTGCTATTTCATTGCTTCCAGTTCACAATTACTCATGCTTTAATTCGACCAGATGTTCTTTATCTTGTTTACATTGCATATCGTGCATAGCATTTGCATTCAATGAGTTCTGGATCCCCCGGTCGATGAACCTCTTCTGTCCTCATTTTCTCTATATCCAGTCCCCTAACGCCATGCTCTACTTTACTTCCCCAAACAGGGGAAGTAAAGCAGAGTGGAAATTGTTCAACGAAGGATTTCCACTCTACTTCTTCATACCCGAAATCCTGGGTTTGGTTTCAATGAATTTGTTCTCCATTCATTTAGTTTGTTTTCAATTGGTTCACATTCGCTTATTTCGAGATTTCTTTGTATGAGATGACTCTTCGTTTCCTCAGTACACATTGGTTCACGGATTTTCTACATGTAGTTATATATGATCGTTGCTTGACAATACATACTTTTTATGATTTAGATTTCATCTCCTATTCGAATATTTCTTAGTCAGTTCTGCTTTTATTTTACTGCCATTTCATCTACATTTCATTTGCATTGAATGAGTTCATTTTTATGATTTAGATTTCGTCTCCTATTCGCATATTTCTTAGTCAGTTCTGCTTTCATTTTATTGCCATTTCATCTACATTTCATCTGCATTTAATGAGTTCTGGAGACCCCGTTCTTTGAAAGGCTCTGTCCTCATGGCTCCAATATCGTGCTTTTAATGAGTTCTGGATCCCCCGTTCCTCGAACGGCTTCTGTCCTCATAACTCCAATATCATGCTTTTTATGAATTAGACTTCATCTCCTATTTGCATAATTTTTTAGTCAGTTCTGCTTTCATTTTATTGCCACTTCATGTACATTTCATATGCATTTAATGAGTTCTGGATCCCCCATTCCCCGAACAGCTTCTGTCCTCATATATCACAGCACTCATGAGTTTTCATGCAGAAACTCGGTATGAGGGGTACTGACTCTAGCTCAGCTACTTTGGCACTGATGAAGTCGCATGTGTTTTCATGGAGACGTACTATGGCCGTCTTCTGCTTCCCTCAGTTGTTTGGTTTCTCTGGACTCAGGCGTCCATAGCGCTTGCTGTGATATATCGATATCCAGTCCTCGGATGCTTTGCTCGTCTTCCCTTGTTCTCTAAGCGATTTCTACTTCCAGTGCTCTGTCTCATACACCTCCCACGATTTTCGTTTCCTGACTCAGATCTTCCTTGAACCGCGATATTTATAGATTACTTCTTGTCTCTTGACACCAGTTTATCTCCATCCGTTTAAGTTGGCCGTTTCTTCCTGACGTATTTCTCTACTGATGTGGGAGGTCGGCATCCGCTTCTTTGACGGCTGCATCTCAAATATGAGTGTTGCTATCTACTGGTTTCCAAGTTACATTTACTTCCCCTTTCATTTGATGATGTTTCTTCTCTATATATGCAGGTGTTTCAATATGTTTGCTTCGATTATGCCATTGCTGTAGGTTACCTTCGATGCATTCTAACTTAGGGGTTTCATACTACTCTAGCATTGCGTGTAGCTTACCTTCCATGCATTCTACCCTAGTGATTTAATACTACTATAGCGTTGCGTATCATGTACATCTTGCTTACTGATCATTTGCACCTCATGAGTTCTGGATAACCTGTTCCCAGAACGGCTTCTGTTCTCGTATACCAATATATCATAGCACTGCGTGATGCAGTGATGAAGTCGCATGTGCTTTCGTGGAGGTTTACTGTGGCCACCTTGTGCTTCCCTCAGTTGTTTAGCGTTTCAGGACTCGAGCGTCCATAGCGCTGGTTGAGATATATCCAGTCCTCTTTCGCTTTGCACTCCTCTCCTAATATCCTGTTGTGTTACACTGTTCTCTTCGAGATGTCTCAGAATAAACTCCATCCACTCCTCCCCTCCTCAACTAATTCCCTCCCTATTATTTTTCACTCGCTCTTTTCCTGTTTCGCGGTTCATTCCTGACTTTCGATCTCCAATGTTCCTGCCCGACTCCAGACTATAGCTTATTTTCCTTGTTCACGCGGTGCTTATAGGTGGTCAATTGCCCCATGTATTATATTTCTCGCATTCTGTTGCATAGCCGGTACCGAATACACATTGTTCGCTAGTTCTTTATATATAGAGTTACATATGTTGTTTTCGATATGCTGCAATTATGCTTTGCTTCAGGTTACATTCGATGCAATCTACTTTAGAGATTTTTCACTATTCTTGTATTGAGCATATCTTGGTTACCTTTCATATGCACTAAATGAGTTCTGGATCAGCTGTTCCTAGAACGGCTTCTGCTCTCATCTACCGATATCCAATATCATGCTTCTGCTTTCATGTCCTAAATATCATGCTTATATTTAATCTACATTTCATATGCACTTAATGGGTTCTGGATCCCCCGTTCTCCGAACAGCTTCTGCTCTCATTTCCTCATATGCAGTCCTCTCACGCTTCGCTGCACTCCACCCATCCTAAACGAAAGCTCCATCGTTTGCTCTGTGCTCGATGTTTGATGGTCCTCCTCTGCTTTTAATTTCAGCTTCTTGATCTGTTGTGTCTTGATTCTTCTTCCACGATGTACACTAGAGCTCTGCAGGTGCTACTTATGGAATGTATCAATCACGTCGTTACTTCCGCTTATCTTCGTAATAGTAGATTCACTTACATTCCATTTGCTTAGACTTAATTCATTTCTATTTGCATACGGTGATGCACGCATTTCATATGCACGTTCTCGGTTCCATACTTAGTGGGTGTCGGATCCTCCGCTCGAAGAACGGCTTCTGCTCCCATTTCTCAAATATGTTCCCATCCAAAAAACAGAAACATAGGCATTCAAAACCCACGTAGCTTAACTTGAATTCAAGTTGCATACTTTCATACTTGCCTTTCATTACTCCCGTATGCATGTTCTCGGTTCGTACTAAGTGGGTTCTGGATCCCCTGTTCTTCAACGGGTTCTTGCTCCCATTTCTCAAATATGTTCCCTGTCGATCTCAAGAAGTCAGTAGGTTGTGTCACTGCAACAACTTTGGGTGTTGGTCATCTGTAAAGTCTACAGACTGACTTTTTGGCTGTCGTTTGAGTCAGAAAGATGCCGTATTATTTTTCGCAGCTGCAGGCGTCTGAAGGCAGGAAAAAGTCAGCTCAGAGCTTGAAAGTGGACAAATTCATTTAATTTTCTGAAGATTCACGGAAACCTTATTACCTGAAAACATTTACCTGACTCAAAGTATAATGTATGTGCAAAGAGCTACCGTGGACGCCAATTGGAGTCTGAGATGCATGTTCAAAGCCTGTGGGAATTGAGTAAAGTCTGCCTCCACGTAGCACTGACTCCTTTGCGTCTCTGGTGCAATCAAAGTCATGCAATCTTTTCCGATCTTGCAGATGTTGCCCGCTTCGGAGTATGCTTCAGGATTATCAGACCCAAAGCTCACGGAGTTGCATATCAAATCGTTGATTCAGTATCTCCCTGGCCTTGTGAGATGTGTACCATCGGAGTGGGTGTCACCACTTTTGCAAGTAATGGACAATCCAGTAAACCTTCCACGTCCTGACTTCGTCCATGTCAAATTATTCTGTTGATTGTCTCCTTATTCAATACTGGACGCGTGGATCTAAACCAATTAAATTCAAACGAGGACATGCATCCAACTAGTTGAACATACCTGTAGGTTGAAATACTGACAAGTCTGTTACCGAATTTTGGGGTTCAGCGATAAACACACAACCAGAAACAAAGATGATATTTAGTGGGAATTCGCTGTGCCTTGCAGGCATTTACCCATGTTTTCCAGTCTTGTAACTCTCGTTCGAACGTAAAATTGGTCTGCCTATCTGCGATGTCGGAGCTCCTGCTTCCTGTAAGTTTTATGACTCAGTTTTGGAATGCAAACTCATCTAAGTGTCCATTGGGGTAATCTCTCGCTTGGACTTACATCTCTACTATTATAAAAGTTTCTAGTAACCCTGCGTTCCCGAATTTTGGTGTTTGCTTAAAGCTACGCATATCATAGATAAGAGAAGGAAAGTTCTGCACAATACTTGTCTGTCGGAGCTTTATTTTCTTCCTGGCACATACAATGCTCCGCTCACCACCGTCTTGGTTATGTGTTACTGAATGAAATACTCATGCCGGCAGGAAAGGAATGGCGGCACCAAGAAGTTGCAAAGTTCTCTAGTACCTGTGGGATTCCAATCACAATGGTTGGAGTCTCTCCCTAAGCTTCTATGGGAGTTGAAGCATTCTCACCCCAACATTTCTCAGGCAAGTCCCATCTACGATCTTGTCAGGAGTGGTTGGCGGTAAGCTACATATTGATATGTATCAATATCAAGTAGCAACAGCGAGAGAATCAAGAATCAAGCAGTGATCTTGATTGTCAAGTACCTGCTTTGCTGGAATGAATAATATCTTGATATATGTCAACCTGGGGAATCTTGGTACAAAAATCTATCTCTCTCTCGGAATCGTCTACTCAAGAACAAGCAGAAAATCACTGATAGAAATTGGTCACGTAAGTGCTTGGATTTATATCTATATTCTGCTCCTCTTCATCCGTCTTCTAAGTCAGAAGATTTTGACGTAGGACAAGCTAACTTTGCTGTCTTTCAATAGGCTGTGTTGGAAATGTTACTTCATCTGGGCCGGTCATCTCCCGAGGGATCTGCGCTTGCTGAAAGATACACTGGTCTACAACAAGCATTCGTGCCGTTTTTCTGTATATTCTTGAAACAACGTGATGAATGTTAGTATTTTGATCTCACTTTTTGCAAAATTATGTTTCATATTCTCGTGAAATCTTTTAGGGGTTTGATTTCCGGGAATTTCTTTTCTGACTTTTCAGCAATGTGTATTTTTTAGATTGATTGTCTCATGACTAGAGTTCCTAGTTCCTAGAAGAAGCTGATGTTTGCTTGTTACTTTGCAGCTCGGTGTTTATATGGCCCATTTATCAACCTCCCAGTAGCTTGTCAGGAGCTTGCGACTGACTTGCTGTATTATTACAGCAGCTTCTCTCCCTTGTTTATGAAAGTTCTAGCTCAATGTTGTCTCTGTAAGTGCTGATCTTTTCTTCATGCTTTTCTAATGTGCATGTCTTGAGTTGAAAACCTCCAACGTCAGTACTACCAGTTTAATTTCTACAGGATGGTTAAATTTCAGACTACCATATCCTTATATACTCAGCGATATTGGAGACGCAGGACAAGAGTTGTACACGATACTTGTCGCCAGGGTGTCAATAAGTCTTGACATATCGTTCTGAAGTTGGAGAGGATTTTGCATACAGGTTCGGGATTAGATGTAACTGTTGCGGTGCGGATAGTGGAAGTTTTACAGCAAGCATTTTGTAGAGGAGTGATAGAGCTCCCCCAACATCTAAGCTTTCTTGTTACTCTCTTGTCGGGACAAGTTGCTTCACAGGGTAAGATGACTGATAAATTCGAAGTCATTTAGATGACCAAGAAAATGGTCTGTCAATACATTCCATTATGAGTATACATAATGACATGAAGTTTGAATACTGCCATCAGCTTTCTGTGTTGATTGGTTTTGCACAAACTTACGAACAGAAAGTAGCATTTGATTATGCGTGTTGAACGGTACACACTAGAAGTACTATAGTAGACAAATGGATTAGTTTCAAGAAAATTGAATTGTTTGTGATTTTGTCACTACGCTAAAAGTTTTAGATGTCGAACTATTTCTTGACTTTTACCTGTGCACGATAGCATGTTGAAACCGGATGTTACGGCAGAATCGGAGGATTCACTTCTTATTTGTTTAGTGATGATTAATATTTGATTTACCCAGCTGCAAAGTCAGCAAAGAAACTGGAAGGAGAACTGGGAGCTATGGAGACGAATGAACGTCAGGTTGGCCACAAAGCAGAGACAACGGACAAACACAAGGCTCTTGTGGGCGTTGTATGCGCATGTCTTGCACAGATGGGGGACGGCCATGTCGTGCTTCAACTATTGGGTCCGTCAATACGACAAGAGCTTGTGAGTGTAACGTTTGTCTGCCAAAGGTTTCGAGCTTTAAAGTATGACTTTAACTATATGTCTGGGGTTGCCATTGGTTATGCTCAATTTGTTTTAATTATGCTTTTGCTGCAGGTTACATTCGATGCATTCTACCTTAGGGATTCAACACTACTCTAGCATTGTGATTCATGTACATATTACTTATCGATCATTTGCACTTCATGAGTTCTGGATAGCCCGTTCCCAGAACGGCTTCTGTTCTCATATACCTATATATGTCTGGGGATTAACTATGTCTTATGACATATATTATATTATATATATTTCCCGGAGGCCTGTATACCATACCATACTGTTGTTTGGGAGTCCTACTGAACTTCTGAATTCATACATATACTGTATACGTCACCTTCACCTTAATTCACTTCACCTCTGCTTTCCTGTTGACTCGTCCCCTTCCCGTGCAGCGCTGAAGTTTTCTTGCTCCACTCTCGTATCACTAACAAACCTCTGCTTGACTCTTTCTCATTGTTGTTTCCTGAACTTCCTCTCTACTAATGAACGCTTATGATTTCAGGGATCCATCAGGTATGTCTCGATTTCTTCCCTCATCTTACTCATGTGGATTCTTTTCTTTCTGGACTGATCCTCATTATGCGGCTAAGACTCCAGTGCTTACTCCAGTGCTTACGTATGTACCTGCAGTTTTGCTTGCCCTTGCTTTCCACAGTTCCACTTCGGTTCTTTTTGACATTCCCACTCCTTCTGAGCGGCACTTTAGGGGAGCAACCGAGTTTGCCTTGGCACTCATGAGTTTTCGAGCAGAAACTCGGTATGAGGGGTACTGGCAATTGCTCAGCTACTTCGGCACTGCGTGAGGCACTGATGAAGTTGTAGGTGTTATCGTGAATGTTTACTATGGCCGCCTTCTGCTTCAATTTATTGTTTTGCGGCTCAGGACTCAAGCGTCCATAGCGCTTGTTGCGATATACTTTATATCCTGTCCTTTTTCGCTTTGCTCTCAATTCCGTGGTACACATCGACAGGTTTCTGCAGCCACACCATCCTATAGCTCTCGCATTGTTCCACTCCTCCATTCCCCAGCTAATTCCCTCCCTGTTATTTTTCCTTCGCCCTTTGCCGGATTCATGGGACCTCTGGTGTATACTGTGTTCCTACCCAACTCCAGCTTACGTTTTTTTATTTTTATTGTTCACGCACTGCTTACTGGCAGTCTTCTACATAGCGTTACGGATTTCTCGCAGTCGTTTGCATAGAGTTCTTGATTTCACGGTGGTTTACTAGTCTGTTAGCCATATGTTATTCTCAATTTGTTTCAATTATGCCTTTGCTTCAAGTTACATTCGATGCATTCTACATTATGGATTTCTTACTATTCTAGCATTGTGAATCATGTATATCTTGCTTACCGATCATTTGCAATTCATGAGTTCTGGATAACCCGTTTCCAGAATGGCTTCTGTTCTCGTATACCTATATATATTATGACAATCTTACTGCTTCTTCTAGTGTTTAGTGCTTTATGACTCATGCACTCATAGAGCATGTTGTGATACATCCATATCCAGTCCTGTCTTGCCACTCATGCCACGACAGGCAGGTTTTATACTAATTTCGTCTTGCACATATTTTGTATACATTACATATCATGCATCTCATTTGCATTCAATGAGTTCTGGATCTCCCGTTCAAGGAACGGCTTCTGTCCTCATTTCTCAATATCCAGTCCTCTAACGCTTCGCTCTGCATCCCCCGTTCTTTTAACAGCTTCTTCTCTCATTTCCCCATACCCTGTCCTCTTGTAGGTGCTCGATTACCTGATGTATAATATTTCTTGACATATGTGTTATCGTTTACACGTTGCTTACTAGTTCTATACATGTGTTGCTCTCGATATGTTGCTATTGTGCCTTTGCTTCAGTTTACATTCGATTTGTTACATTCACTTAATCTCCTTTACGGATTTAATAATCATCTTGATTTGCATGAGCTTTCAAACAGGAATTCGGTTCGAGGAGTACTGACATTCGCTCGGCTATTTCGGCACTAGGTTTGGCACTGATGAAGTCGTACGGGCTTGCAGGGAGGCTTTCTATGGCCGCCTTCTGGCTGTTTCAGCGTTTCAGGACTCATGCGTCCATAGTGCATGCAGTGATTTACTCTATCCAGTCCCCTAACATACTCTAATTTACATCCCCAAACGGGGGACGCAAAGCAGAGTGAAAGTCGTTCTAAGAAGGATTTTCCACTCTACTTTTTCATAACCGAAATCCCGGGTTTGGTTTCAATCAATTATTTCTCCGTTCATTCAGTTTGGTTTTCAGTTGTTTCACATTCACTTATTATTCGCTTATTCGCTTATATTTCGAGATTTCTTGATATGAGATGATTCTTCGTTTCCTCAGTACACATTGGTGCACGGTTTCTCTACATGTCGTTGTATATGATCGTTACTTGACAATACATGCTTTTTATGATCTAGATTTCATCTACTATTCGCATGTTTCTTATACAGTCCTATTTTCATTTTATTGCCATTTCATCTACATTTCATTTACATTTAAAGAGCTCTGGATCCCCCGTTCTTCGAACAGCTTCTGCTCTCATGTCTGAATATATGTAGTTATATATGTTCGTTGCTTGACAATACATGCTTTTTATGAATTAGATTTCATCTCCTATTCGCATATTTGTTAGTCAGTTCTGCTTTCATTTTATTGCCATTTCATCTACATTTCATTTGCATTTAATGAGTTCTGGATTTCTCGTTCCTCGAACGGCTTCTGTCCTCATATCTCCAATATCACGTTTACACTTCATGATGGATATCAGTTCTCTACTGCTATTCATCTGGAAATACTTATATTTCTTTTGTGCTTAACCTTACACTTGATCTGTTAGATGCACTTCAATCTCCTTTACAGCTCTATTATGCATCTCGATTTGTTCTATATCATGTTTGCATTTCATCCGCACTTCATTTGCACTTATTTAGTTCTGGATCCCCGTTCGTCGAATGGCTTCTGCTCTCATGTCCCAAATATCTTGTTTACATTTCATCCGCATTTCATTTGGCCTCATATATCCGATATGATGTTTACATTTCATCTACACTTCATATGCATTTAATGGGTTCTGGATCCCCCGGTCATCGAACGGCTTCCGCTCTCATCTCCTAATATCCAGTCCTGTCACACTCATCTCTCCATATCCAGTCCTGTCACACTTCGCTCCCGCGCATCTACTACCCTTGTATTTGTTATTTCTTCGATGCTTTCCTTTTGCTTTGGAATCCATCTTTCTGTAATATATCTTTCTGCTTTGTATTAGTTTCTCTCCTGTGCCTTTTGTCAATTCCTAGTTATGTTTACATGTATTATCATGTTTACATGTTATTTGCATATCTTCGGTTTGCATCGGTTCTTGTGTGCATTTCCCTGTGTCCATATGCATGTCTCCGATCTGCACCGGTTCGGTTCTAAGTAGGTTTGGATCCCCTGTTCTTTGAACGGCTTCTGCTCCCATAACTTATATATGTTTGGAAAATGACATGGAGAATGTACTTATCTTAAATCTCAAATATCTACCAGCCGGGTTCTCATAATTTGCTTGTTGCTTTGCATCAGGAGAACTTTACCGACTTGAAAATCGTGCAAGGATTATTTAGGGTGGTTGCCGTCCTCAGTCGTAGGGATAAAATCTCGGATGGAGTATTTTTACCAGAACCCATTGTAGATCTGCTACCGAAGGCTGCCGCGGACTTCCTCGTATCCATCTCTTTGGTACCTCACCATTTCTTCAAATTGCTGTTCTTGTGGTCCAAATGATTATAATACCTAGTCGTAGGTTGGTGAGAACTTCAAGAAAATTTCTCCACTTTTGTTTCTAAAGATATCTTGATTTTCGCTTCATGCTTTCTAGCGATTTCGATCATGTTCCGTTCTGTATTTACTTGCTTAGATCACCTTCTGTTCAGTTTGCATCCCTTTCTTGCTTGCATTTCCCTGCTTCCATATTCATGTTCACGGCTCGGTCCTAAGTGGGTTCTAGATCCCCCGTTCTGTGAACGGCTTCTGCTCCCATTGCTGAAACATCTCGTCTTTGTCTTCCTGTAGTTCTGTGCAGTAGCCACCGCAATTCTTCATCTCCCTGGCTAAACGTGAGTTGAAGTGTGACCTACAGAATGCCAAGTATTATTGCAGTAACCAAATTATTGCGATAATCTTGTCTGCAGATGGCCGACATAAATGAAGGATCCGACCATGAAGCGAGGCTGAACTTACTCAAGCGTCCTTGTTTAATACTTCTGGCAAGAAGTCCAAAGTTTACGCGCTCAGTGCTGAAGTTTCTACATCAAGTTCTAATACAAGGTGCCAACCCTGAAGACATTAAGCTGCTCTTACTAGCTTAGTGCACGAACCGCAACTACTGAACCTTAGTTTATTTTGAATATGTTTGCAAGTCGGGAAACTTTAAAATATGCCATACTCACACACAATTGTTAGATTAGCTGTTTCAACTAGTAGAAGGTGACTTTTGGGCTCGAAAGTTCCATAGTCATGAATTAAGCTGAAACTGGATCAAGGTAGATAATGGTGGTTGTTGTGCGGAGTTTGGATGACATATGCAGCTAGACCTTTAGCTGGTTGGCCCATCGAATTTCGGTAGCTGTCAGATGTTTCCTGCCAGATTGATTTTGCTTACGAAACGAAGACGACTCACGTTGCAGAGGTTGGTGCGTCAAGTTCCAATGTTCAAAAGGAAAGAGTCGCCGCTGCCCAGGTTGCTCTAGAATTGTTGAAGATGGAGAGGCTTGATCCCTGCCTGTCAGCTGCTAAAGACATTTTTAAGGCTCTTTTGAAGACGTTGGAGGTGAATAAGCATTGCTGGTTATTTGAGGCCACCTTAGCTGGCCTTTCTGCCCTAGGCTTGATTTATGGAGCTGCGTGCTGACCATCTCAGATAGTCCAATGTTAAGAGTTATCTGGCTTTCGTTTCCTCAGTTCGACTTTATGCATCACTCAGCAGTCGTAATTGTTATTTTACCACCTTCTGCCCACGGCACTAGGATGTCTTACGAGATGACATTGAGAAGTCAAGTTGTTTCGTACAGGTTTATGGTGACATTCATACCACCGAAGGAAGAGACCTGAAACGATTGCACGGACAGCTACGGACGACTACCAACGCCCAATTTGGAAGCGAGTTTCCCGCTTGAACGACTTTCTGAGCTGTGTGGGATGATTTCATTCGGATCTGTACGTTAATCTGGAAGATAGACCGTCAAGAACGGAGCGAGGCAAGCCCACCAGTTATTGGAATTGCTTATAGATAAACATTGATGCAGAACAGAGAAAATTGTGGATACGTCATTCTTTACTGAGAGGTAACTGTCATCCTTGTAATTGTTTCCTATGCATCAGAATACGAAGCATTTTTCCCAGTATAGTTTTACTGTAAATATGTCCTGCTAATGGAACTGAAGTGAAATTTTTGGTCTCTAGACCATGCTTCTGCTAGAAGCTATTGCCACATTATGATTGATCTTCCATACTACCCCTTGGTTTATATTGTGACAATCAGGTCGATAGATATTGGTCGTCTGCTAGACATTTCTTATTGTGGTGGAATATTTGTAAACAACTGTATATCAAATTGAATTGAAGCTGATGTATACTTTGCATGCTCAATATGGAGATGGCTCTGTTTATGCTTCTGGATCACCATCACCAGGGCAGTAGGTCGTTGACGAATGGGGACTAATTTTCCAGGGTATCACGAAAGTATCACTCGTACAGAAAAAAGATCCTGGAGGATAAGTGGTCTTCAAGCAAGGATAATGACCACTTGAACCGCCAGTAAGTGACGTAGAGTTGCTTTTGTACCAAGAGGTGGCAGTGACAGAATATTCGTTCCTTTCTTTCAAGCGAGTATCGGGCCTCTGGAGAGTTCCAGAGGAGGCATCTATCTTAGGGGAGAACTTGTTCTCGTGGGTCACAACATCAGCCCAATGTGGCCCCATCTGTATCCTTCCAGTCGAGGGCTAACTGGTTCGCCGGAAAGGAAGACAACACTCGCACGCATCGGCAAGATGTGCTGTTCACCAAATTGGTCTACGACTCTACATCTGACTGTCATCACGGGAACTGGTGCATAACACTTATCAGCATTGGGCTCTATTTGCATCTGTCGCATGTCGAACTGCTCGAGTACTAAAAGCACTTGAATAGCACTAAACTTCTGCGTCTAATCTTTACAGTCCAAATTAGGTCACTGGAAATTAACGCCGTTAGGAGCCTCAGGTCAATTACATCGAGGGTACTGCAGGAGATTCCTCTTCTTAAAGGATCAGATAGATTCTGATACATGGTCCTCCCAGAATACATGGAATGTCGGATCCTGATAAAGACTTGTTCCATTTTCCATTGTAAATTTACTATACCGGGGGGTCAAACGTAAAACAGAAACGTAAATTCGTTATGTAGGGAGTGACGATAATTAATTAGCGGAACCACGAAGGCCGCGAATAGACACTCCAAATTCAAATCAACATGCCAAAATTTCGATGTTCAAAGATCGACCGAAAAGCATCCTCTTTTTAAGTAGTTCTAGTTAAGGAAAAGCATTCACATCATCTCCGTCGGTGTATTTGATGATCAGGCGGGCACAATGAGGATTCCGCAGTTCTTTCTTGTCATAATTAAATTCCTCTCGACTCGTTTGAACGTGAAGTTCCTATTTAGAATTGGAGGAACGAGATGATGGGAGGACGCTCCGTTTTCCATGACAAGGATGAATTATCGAGGTAAACTTATGATTGGAGCTACTCAGAGACCCCGCGACGAACAATTGTTTTCTTATTCCAGAGACGGGAGGTCTTCCTCCCGTCTCTGGAATAGGTCGTCTGGAAAATGTGTAAATTCAGTAATGGAGAATTCGGTAGTTGCAGCTGCAAGAATTCTTTTCAAAGAGATGGAGCTGAAAATTTCTGCGCCCCTTTTACACTAGGCACTTACCTTAGATCTGCTGAAATACATCTGAACTTAGCCCAATGAGTCTACACTAATAGGACTGCACTTTAACCTTCTCTTTTCTGTGCGTTCACGTGATTGGCCTTGTGACATGGCGTTGATACTGTTCTGTATGATGGCCCTCATATGATTCGAAAGTGTGCTTGGCACACTTTCGAACGGCAAGCCATACGTAATGCGTACAACCTTGCGCACAGAGTTAGTTAGTTCCCGTTGATTCGGGAAGACATTCTCCAAGGGTGTCTTCATCGACGAGAAGGCAGGGGAAGTGGATCTCTAAATCATCCAACTGACTGCAGACTTACCCGAGTCCAAACACAGGAGGAGAAGGTATCAATCAATCTCAGGTCTACAACATCGTGGGAGGAACTTGTCTCCTCCCTCATCTCGGAGCGGATCGAGCAGTCGTGCGCTGAGAGAGATTCGAATTCACTTTCCCGAAGAAGTGTGTTCGTGAGGCACAGAACCGAGGGGGAAGCTCGGCTAGAGCTCGTGTACCTTCTCGGTTTCCTTCTCTCTCTCTCCGCAAGTCTCAAACTAAGCGAGTGGTGAGAAGAGGATCTGCGACCATCACCAATTCTGATCTTGAGACTTGTGAGCAGATTTCAAAATGGGGCTCACATTCACGAAGTTGTTTCAGCGCTTCTTCTCGAAGAAGGAGATGCGAATTTTGATGGTTGGTCTCGATGCGGCTGGTAAGACAACCATACTGTATAAGTTGAAGCTCGGAGAGATTGTGACCACCATTCCAACCATCGGGTTCAATGTCGAGACGGTAGAGTACAAGAACATCAGCTTCACCGTGTGGGATGTGGGAGGTCAGGACAAGATCCGTCCTCTGTGGAAATATTACTTTCAGAACACCCAAGGGTTGATTTTCGTGGTTGACAGCAACGATAGGGATCGTGTTGTGGAGGCTCGTGATGAGCTGCACAGAATGGTGAATGAAGATGAGCTTCGTGATTCTGTGTTGTTGGTGTTTGCCAACAAGCAGGATCTGCCGAATGCTATGAACGCTGCTGAGATTACTGACAAGCTGGGGCTTCATTCGCTTCGCCAGCGTCACTGGTACATCCAGAGCACGTGTGCTACATCGGGAGACGGTCTGTACGAAGGTCTCGATTGGCTCTCCAGCAATATCGCGAGCAAGGGCTGATCGACGGTGCACGGCATACAGTTGGAGTAACTTCGTGAGATTGATTTCCGATGGTTCAAAATTGGAAGACTGTCTAACATGAGCTGGCCGTGAGTTATCGCCTCTTTTGACTTCGTTGACAAAACAGGCCGGATTGATTTGATACTACATTTCCTGCTCAGACTATCTGTGGAGAACAGTCTGAGAGCCGCGGGCCGTGAAAAGCTTTTTCCATACGTGCCCGGGGCTTTCTCTACACCCTGTGGCAAGGTTTGTTTCGTTCCATCTTCTGACAAGGGATCCATGAGTAGTTAGCTCAAAGGGCTCTGCGAAAATTCTTCTTGTGAGCTTAATTACAGGCTTTGAACCTTCTATGTCCTGGCTCGCTCAGGTTCTGATTGCTGATCAGCAACCAGAACTTCCAGGAAGCTAGAAACATGAACTACCGTAGGCCATTAAAAAAAATTTGTATTCTATGAAGATCCTGGAAGCTGTTTAAGCACAATGTACACTACCATTTCAACTACAGATCTATACTTCCAATCTTAAAATGGAACTTACACGAGCTAGAATTTGTAAGTTGTAAACATTCACTCGCTTTATTATGTCGATATGTGTTGCTATGTTTACTGGTCATACTTAGGCTTTATCTCTGGAAGAACATAACCTACAATTTAGCTGTCAGACAGAGCAACATTTTAAGAGCATTTTCAAGTTCAGGGACACGAAGAAGGGTATACCGGTCGCTCAGTGATATATGTAGATCGCTTCTATGGTGAGATTGAGGCGGGAACATTCGCACCTAAACGTATGTGGTCCAACACACGAGCGTCTGAACCTTTCGGACATGAGTTTCCCTCAGAAGCGACGTCAACTCTTCCACATCCCTTTCCTTGTATACCTTCTACTGCTTACACCCAGGTTATCAAATCTGGGTTTCCTCGAAAACGCTCACTAGAAGTGATCAGATCTTGATTCACCTGCAACTACAACATTCAAGAGAAGCGAAGACAGTTTTCCTGCTCTTCTGTTACACTCGAGAAAAAAGTTACATCTTACAGAAATGTGGATTGAGTAAAGTTTGAGCCAATTGAATTGTCAAGTAAATTGGATCCACAATTGAGTAAAGTTTGAGCTAAGGGCCAGCATCCTACATATTGTCAACAAATTCACCTGCGTGAACATCTGTTTGGTGCATCAGACATACTGCTGGATCGTTCCAGTGCATGCCTGTTTGTTGTATCCTCCGCCCTGGGAGACCTGGACGAAGGTTTCGAGCTTGCAGGCAGCTAATCCCGGGCAGGGTAAGTCGACTACAGATCATCGTTTCTAACTCGACAAATCATTACTTTATAAGTAAGCTAAGTAACATGAAATGGAATAAAATAAAATGATACTAGAAATCCATGAAAAGTAAAGAAAACCATTATGAACATGTAGTGTGCTGACTGCGAATATTTCGAATGTTATTAACTCTGTATAGTAGACTCCTAAGTGATAAAGTGTACTTAGTGACTTAAAAATAAGTAGTTACAACGCAACATCGTTTGAGTACCATTTTGAGATTTTGCTTGGTGATGAGCTCACAAATGGATTAACATTCTATGGTAATTGTCTTCGTCGGACAACATAATAGAAAACTATCAACATTACAAGGTAGAAGAAAGCTCTACCTTAGTCTCTCGCCCCATAGCTTCTCAAACTTGGTTTATTCATTTTCATTGCAAATCCAAGCTGAAGATCAATCTCCAGCCTAGCCTACGCATCAACAGGGGAAAGATTCTCCCGGAATGTGCTGCAACCTTTAGCCGGGTATCGAGCAAGAATAGTCGGAAGATTCGCAACTGGTCCTTCTCTCCTGTGTCCCATACCACCGCCTAGATTACCGTAGGAGTTGTTACACCGAGATCACTCTGACGGTGAAACCTGGAGGATCCTGGAACCGATTGAGTAATCATAGAAAAGTAAAATGTGTTTCTTTGGAGGTATGGCAGAGTAGGTGAAAGCATTGGATTGGTTTTTAAATCAGTGCGACAAGAAACTGTGCGATGTCATGTGGTCCAATTCCACAGGACCTAAACCCAACCTTTCCCCCCCCACCCCACCCCACCACCCAACCTAAAGATGGGTGGGAGTAAACTTGAGGTGTGAAGGTCTAGGGACAACGGGATATTTATGCGCTTCGCGCCTTTTGCCATATGGGCATGCGGCCTGGAGCCTTTTCCCGGGCTTCTAGCTGTGACACATGGCGTCAAGTGGCTGCCCTGACAAAGGCATGACACCTAGTTCAACTATAACCGCGAGCACACCGGCGTGCGTAGTCTATACATCAGTCTGCACCACGAGGACCATCAGAACTCAACATACCAAGTTTATACAGTATGTACGGTCTCCATAGCACATTATTCCTCTGATCCTTTACCTTTGCTTATGGTTTCCTTTATGACAAGTTTTGACATACGGAGATTAAGTAGATTAACTTCTCTCCTTGATTGATTGATAAAATCTTTAGCAAATTGATAGTGCATGAATCAAAATATTCTTATTCTCTGTTCTTTTTCCTCTGAGGAGCAAACTTTGATTGATATCATTTTAGATTATTAGAAACCTGAATCGAAAGAGAGAGAGATTATTGGTGAAGCGCAAATAAGAAAATGAAAATTTTAGTAAGTCTGGAAAGGGAGGAAAGTATTTATACTGAATTTGTGTATTATTTAGAGGTTGTAGTTCATGAGTTCTGGCCTGGCCTGGCCGGTTAGAGGAGAATATGATCAACAATGAGAATGAAACATACATTATTATGGACGTCGATAAATGCAAAACCTTGGAACTGCATTTTGTATGTTAGAACTGCATGAATTATACCAATGTTATGTTCGGTGATATCGGTATGATTATAGTTGTGAGATTGGTGGGGGGCCCTAAGCCTTCTCTTCACAAAACGAGAGAACATTATCTAGTTTGAGGAGTTGAAGATGGTATTATGAATACATGTTATTTATCATTGCATCACTGTTTCATGACTAGACTATATATGCGTGGAAAGAATACTGGATGATGATTGCTGTACGTAACAAATAATGAACCAATGTTGAAGATAGACGGTGATCTTTTGGAGACCAGTGGAGCTCGCATCCATAATGCAAGAGTTGAGGACAGTCTGTGTGGATTGAATGTTGTCATTCAAGAACGACCACCCTGTTCTCCAAATAGGAAATAACTGTGTGATTTTTGGATTATGTGATAACAAGGATTAGAGAGTTGTGGACTAATATTTGAGATGAGTATAAGATATAAAAAACGAGATATAAGAATCAAATTGAGTAATTTAAGGACCCTACTTATCCTAGTAATTCTTTTTCTCCAAACTTGGTAAGTTGAGTTCGTTTAGCAAACTCCATTAGAGATTGAAAAAGTTAGTAAAGCCATAATTTATTACAATCTGTCTCTTACTTCAACCCATTGGATGTTGTGTTGAAGAATTGGCACGTAAATTATGAGGAATTGTTAATATTTACAATGTGTATTTCAACAAACTTCCTATTTTACCATCGGAAAATTCTTACTTAAGATTTGCAATAAATAGTGCAGAATTCAATGGCTTAATAAATTGATTAAATAAAATATGAAAATAATATTGATTAAAAAGATTTGCCAGTTTTTAATTTTTAAGTTCATACTCTTGTAGATTTGGTGCGTTTGTGAAATTCAAGATTTTGGAGAAAATAAAAAGCTCCAAGGATTAAAGGTTGGTACTTATCAGATCATTTAAATTTACTACTAACCCTTTCTTCTTCTAAGGGATAATAAATAAAGGAAAATGGAAAGACAGAGGACAACCATGAGAGTGTGAAAAAGATCATCTTAACATAAGAATCACATTCTAATTACAATAAAAGAAACATAACACGAGATTTTCTTCCTTTGGGTTGTGTTATACTAAAACTCTAGGATTACTCATACATTTGGAGAAAGTTGTACATAATACTAAAATACCTCCTTCAATACAAACTAGAATTAATTATTTTACTTCCTTGATAGTGAAGAGTTTTGTTTTCCTAATTAATTTCATCCCCAGTAATTAATTATGAAAAAGAGGGTAGACACATGTTCTCGATCAAAAATTCGAGAACCTCGAGGTGCGGTTTCCTCTTGTCCTAATCCAGTACAATATGGTGTTTTTCCCAGTCGAGGGAACACAGAAGCATGATTCTCATTGAGATGCGGTAGATAATACGACGTACAGTACGAAGTACGGACACAATCGTACACTTTCTTACTTTACCGCAAGAAGTCTCGCACACGCTTGATCGCAGTTAAATCCTAGTTCCATTAAGTTTGGGGATACTTGCAGGCTTCTAAATTGTGGTAAAGGTTGTGTAGGGTTGCCAGGGCCAGACAGAACGTACGGTAGATGGATATTTGGGGATAAAGTCAACCGCAAAACTTGGCAAAGCTGCAAGTTTCCGGAAGCACGTTCGAGACTCAGTTACGGTGATGTGCCCAATATGATCCAAAACATGAATCTAGGATGCTCGACTTCTCGAAGTACTTGTCAACATTTGGACAGCTACTGTATGGGTCATGGACAGTCATAATTCCACAACGCAGGCAGAGCCTGTGGTAGTGCATGCATTTGAGGTTACAGTGGAAAGCAGACTACGCGGCTGCTATCGTCCAAAAGGCTACAAGTGAATAGACTTATTCTAAAAGGTCGGCTCTTACTATCAGGAAACTTTGGTAAAGCAATCCGCAGATAGATCGTCCTGCTATAACGAAGTCTCGTGAGGCTCTTTCACCTGCGAAATCAAACCTCCGGGAACGAGTTACCTGCAGCAGGCAAATTGCTTCACATGCATACCATGTTGATAGGGTGAACCCAGATCTGGACTCGCCGTGCCTGGAAGCCTCTCTAGTTTGAGACGAAAATATACCTAGGCCTGACTCGGAATAGTTTCTGGATTCTAAAGCTGGCACACGGAAACCCCTCACTTGGGCCATGTCAATCCAGAAGGGAAGAATTGCTTACCTTGACCATGGATGCCTTTAGCCTTATCCTGTGCACAGTTTTGGAAAGAATCGCGGCGATGCGGATTCAACGTGAGAAGGCTGGAAAGACCCCCATCAAGTCGTACAAGGGAGGGACAAAAAAGGTAACATGGGGCTAAGCCCCAATAGAGTCTATATGAGAAGTCTGCCCTACCACCTAAGATGCGGATTCAACTGGTTATCTGCTTGGCGTATCCCTGAACATTGATGACGATCTGCATGCTGCAGCACAAAATAATTCTCTTGGATCTAATCTCTTCTTTCCTGAAAGCTGTGAGCGTAGGTGTGATGTGGAGCGGAAACACGTTAGCCAACCAGCCTTTACCGAGCTACCGATATCTTAACTACGAGTAATAGGTTTCCACAAATTTCTCCCTTCTTCAACGGTCACATGGCCAATGCAACGAATATGTTGATCAAAGGTTTCACCTGTAAAGAGTCTACTGTCGCCAATAACGGTGATTTAACAGGTAACTTCTGTAGCCCCAAGCCCGCGACATTCGGAGGAGACAGTTTCTCCAATCTTAGATATTTGAACCAGAGAAACTAAATATCGACAGCTAACAGACTGGTCCCACATCTAAGATACTTATGCTCGAGACGTGGCCTACTACCGGAATAGCACAACCCTCTTGACGATCCCTGATAGAGCATTGACAGAAAGCACTGAGATTTCTTGCCAGAAGCCCAGTGCCTTCTACCATACGCAACGACCGTAGTGGCAATTTCTAACGAGCATTTAAAGGTAATAAACACAGGCAACCGTTTAGAAATGTATACAGTCATTCCCAAGAGAGAATTCATGATCAAATTGCAAGCATGAGACAAGCTATAAAGCAGTACCGTTCACCATGTCCATCCGAATGTTGGATAATGTTTCCCACGCGTACACAAATTAAATGGGAGGCTGCGGGCTACCAGTCAAGCCCGAGCGAAGTGCAAACTATACTACAAGGAGCTTCCTCTAGTACCCGATAGAATCGACAATTTGTCGGGGAAGCCATGGCTGCTGAGGCCATCATTCTATAGGCCATTCGGCCGTTACCGGGTTGACACATGAAGCCCCGTGAATAAGAATCCGGCGTTTCAAAATGCTATCCGGGGAATGTGCGCAGCCTGATGTATGAATACATGTCAAATTCCCACAGCTAGATGGATTATTTGCCAAAAGCCCAATAAATAAGGGATGGATCTCGTCTAGCAATTGGCTTTACCTTTCTACAAGTTGCCCGAGCACAGCTCATGGCCAGAATCGTGCATGAGAGAAGTTGGAGCCGTCGTGGGAGGAAGTGGAAATATTGACAGAGGAATCTACCTTCTCATTGAAGATCTACAAAATGGTTGTAAGGAGCTCATCTGAATCAAATCACGTTTTATTTATCGCCCCATGGCCCTTGTCCTCTTTCGAGCAGAGTCGCATACAATACTTCGTTCCATGTATCCGGGACCCCAGGTAAGCACCAATGACTGCAATCTTGACGGTTGATGGGAGAAGGAGGAACTCGTTGCCAAATTGAGGAATGTCCATCAGGTCTGTGTTCAGAGAGCTTCGTAATATTGAGAAAATTAATCGGATTCTTCGTACCATTTCGTAACTCTGCCGATACCATCATATTGACCCAAGGCTCTTCGTACGAAGTGAGATTGACCAGAGGCCTAATCTCCTGGTTACAGCTTCCTCCTGTCTTCCATGTCCCTCCCCTGTTCCCAAACAACAGCTATAAATTTCGGCATTCGCATATCCCAAATCGAATATACACGAACATCTCAAACGCCAAGCATCCCAGGTCGGAGGAAGTAAGCTCAGGTATAATCATCCACAAAAGTCCATCAAAATTCTGCAACACATCCTATATCTAGCTACATGATTTACAGCAACACGCGACGGTCGACATCAATTGTCTTGTTATGCACTTAACCTGAACATTGTGGGACACTCGGGGAGCAAAATTGACGACATTGGGTGGGCTACTTGCCTGAAGTGAACAGGGGCATAACTCCTCCAAAAGGTCTGCGTTTTCTGAGGGTCGATGTTGTCATCCACCCACTTTGCGACCGTCCGCATGGCGTATCTAAAAGCATCACCTACCTCCATCTCCATTCTCACCTTGTCTTTGATTTGAAAATAGTTGCCCCTGTAAATAGGAAGGAATCCCATCAGTTTTGTGATGGCGTTATGATTACCCTGGCATATTTTGCTGATTTCGAAATTTAGCAAATGCTAATCATGTCAACTGACGCCCAATGAATTACTGGCGCAACCGAGCCGACGCTTTTCCTCGAGCTTCGTGGTGGAAGTTGAATTTTGGCAGGTATACAGCACGATTTTGTCGGTAATATACCCCCTCTAATTCATAAATGCCTGACAACAAACCCCCATGGAATAGAGAAACCGCACTATTATGCAGCTATTGGACAGCTTGGATAGACTCTACCGTGCTTACTGAACTGCCATACTAAAATTTCAATTCAGGACCAGAGTTACTTTAATTTAAAGCATGCAGGATAGCCATTGACAGATGTAGAGCACTCAGAGTGATAACGATTTTTTCGGCAAATATATCCCATCTACTTTATAAATGCCTGAAATCATCAAATCCCATGGAATAGAGAAAACGCACTAGTCTGCAGCTATGGACAGCTTAGATACATTCTCCCATGTTTTCTGAAGTGCCACACTGAGACTTCAGTTCAGGATCAGAGTTACTTATAAAGCATGCAGGATTAGCCAAGCATCACTTCAAACTGTATGGTGAGTGAAGATTCAATGTATAGTGTCTCATCTATAGAGATCCACGTGCATGCAAAACTCGCTACCTATGACGAAATTCTGAGACTTGGAAGCTGGGAGAACTTACCCTCGAACTGTCTTCTCGTAACTCCACCAATGACCGGAGTTGAATACTATAATATCTGCATCCTTCCACTGCGGGGCAGACCAGTCAATCATATCCAGTTTAAACGTAGAATGCACCTCCCATGGCGTATCGGCAGGCGCTCTCCCTTGAGGTACAAGATATGGGGATCGATAGTACTCGATCGTACAGTTATAATCCTCGAATCGAAATGATAGAAACCCTTTGTGCTTCGTTATTGGCTCTCCATTGATCTCGTAGATTCTACTCTTGTCTGGAACAGCCGCTGCAAGCATACACAGCATTGACTCCCAGTTGTTTCGGCCTATCGAATCGCCCACAAAAGCCATGCGTCTTCCGCGCAGTCTCTCCAACATATTTTGAGGATCGAATCTGCAGAAAGCATGGAAGGTGAGTATTGTTTGATCCACTAATAATAACACGCAATTTTGGGAAGCAAAATCAGAGATATTATTGTAGCATCTTCAGGTTTAGAACTGGCGATTCAAAAGGGATGTGAGTATCCCACATAGTAGCAATCCGTAATAACCTCTTATCCACTGAAGAACTTATTTGGATTTGAGAGAGCGGATGGTCCAATACAACTGAGAGAATATGGTGACCATTGGAGGGACTGGAAGAGATTCAGGGATTACACGTACTTCGGAAGATCACAGCCAGCCGGTTGCCATCTGTATTTCTGAAACTCTGCACTAGGTCTTCCGTTCTCCACACACCGGAATCCACCGTCAACGAAGGGGCATGTATCTGGTTTGTAAAGAGGATAACTCTCATCGTACACCCACTCCCCAATCGAGTAATCACATTTCGCGGATTCACCAGTTACGTCCTTCAAAACGCCAGAGGTTTCTGAGGGTTTCTCCTTCGAGGACTTCGTAGATATTTTCACAGTTTCGGCCTTCTTCTCTCTGGTCTGTCTTTGATCATCTCTCTCCTCCGTCTTTGGATTCTCGTCCTCGGGATCAGAGCGTCCCACAACATCTAGGACCTCTCTGTCTGCCGGTATGTTATCACTGGATTTCTTGGTACTCTTGCCAGTGACCTGGACGGATCCAGATACAATTTCCTCGGAAGGACTCTGAGGCTCCGTAGTTTTCTCCTTTCCGCTAGATTTGTTAGTAGATGGCGCTGACTTTTCCTCACGTTTCTGCTTTGAATCGTTCTCCCCGACTGCTATCGTCTTTGGATCTTCTTTTTCTATAGATTCTTCTTCGGCAACGCCTTCCTCTCCGGCTATCTCCGAGGTCTCCACGAGTTGCTCATCAGGACTCTCTTCCTCCAGATCCTTCCCTTTCTGTGCATGTTTCTCTGTGGGCTCTTCTCCCACTACGGCTTTCTTCAGATCTTTCTCATCTGCGCCATTCTCTCTCACCAAGACGTCACCCTCATGATTCCTTCCAAACATCCAGAGATCTTTCTTAGAATCTGGTTTAAGATCTGTCGTTACCGTATCATCCACTGCTAGCAACTCCTCAATGGGAACCTTATCACTCCAACTTCCTTTGGGTTTCACTCCATTTTCTTCGCTTTTATTAACAAAATCGTCTGACTTTTTCCTCAATTTTGTTTTTCGTTTCTCGTCGTCCTCTTCATCATCATCAGCTTCAACATCATCTGCTGCTGCTGCTGCCTGCCTGCCTTTCTTAATACTCTGGGCCTCAACCATCTCATCAGGACTAGAAAAAGCGGTGGACTGGAAGTATCTCTCGCCAGCCTGAGCTCGAAGCACCCCAAGTTGATTGCTAGCGTGCAGCAGCAGCGATGTTGGCGATGTACGTATATCAAATAGCAAGAAGCAGAATAGGAGAAGGAAGACAGTAGAAAATAAAAGAGTGTAAACGCTCCAGTGCTTAGGGCAGAGATCTAACGCAGACGAACGGAGGACCTTGCCCCGACTCTGAGCCAATCTTTTTAACTGATGGCCAGCCATCTTCAGTTCCCTCTCGATACAGGATTTCGAACTTTTTCTCCCAGGAAATTACCGTAATGTGTGGTCAAAACTTGGCTGAATCACCATCACGTCGTCAGATTGAACAAGGCACGGGACATGAGGAGAAGGAGCTATTCTCTCACATCCGTTCTTTCTATCTGGATCATGAGACAGTACAAGGCTACCGCGAGAACTTCGCAGAAGCTCCGAATTCAATTCCACGTTTCAGAAATTGCCTAGTGGATAACGAGTCTGGCGTGAGCAATTGAGCCTTTCCAGAAATCCATGCATACCAAATACACAGACAATTGCAGTTACAACTTCAAAGGAGGCAATCTGTTCCAGAACCTTGTGAGAAAGTGCCACAGACGGATGATGAAGAAACTGTAAGCGCACGTATCACTCGTGTGCAGATATACGAGTCTTCACAACTGGGGATGGGACATTCAATCGCCAATCTACCTGTGGGTCTGGCATTCACTCTCGATCAACTCTGCTCATTCCTTCCCCCCTATCACAGGCGTGACACCGCTTGCAGCCGAGGGACTGCCAAGTCAATCTGCGATAGTGCACGAAGATGAATGAAGATGTTTGAGCTAATTAGGTAGGTAGCTGCAGGTGCCGCAAACCCACCCGGCTCCTCTACCGGCCTTCACGAAATCGAATCCACCGTCACTTGCCAACTCAAAACTTTCAAACCAAGATCAACACAAGTACTAGGAGAAAATAAGTGTACAGGACACCGTGTCAATACTCGCTGACCAGTCACCAGATTAGAGAGTCCCTTCTCTCAACCATGTCTCTATCAACTCCGGTCCTTGACTAATCTCTCCCCTCGCATGCCAGCGGTGCGTGCGCGCTATCTCTCTCTCTCTCTCTCTCTCTCTCTCTCTCTCTCTCTCACCGGCGGCCCTCCCGGCTTCATCATTTACCACGAACAAGACGTCCCGGTCCAGGCCATTAGAGGGAAAGGGCCCGCATGTATCCAACAGATAAGCAACTCCTCCTCCTACCACGACTGGCATGCCGCACCCGCAATTCAAGATTCTCTTCGCCCAATTCAACCGACACGCCCTCACTATCCCTCAGGGTCTAGATGGTCTTGTCAATCCTCACAAAATAAGTGGAACTGGATCCAGAAACAATCTGTCCATAAATTACACTACTACTAGTACTACTACTACTACTGCTTACGACCATAGCTCCCCTCCTGTCCGTCCATCCGCCGCTTGTCTTTTACTTGCTCAAAAGCAACCCACAATCCATATGCAGCGATTGCGCATGACCATCGATTCACGAGACGCCAAGAACGGGCGCTTTTTAAATTTCACTGCACAGCCTATGGGAATTTCTCCCAGATCACAAAGCTCAAGAAACGCAATATCTCTATTTTCATCCCGCGCGACATCGGGCGTCGACGTCCGATTCTATCGTGCATGAAGACTGCGACTTCCGATTTCCGCTCAATATTTTGGTAGTATTTACAGATTTACTGAGCGAATTCCGTCCCGACCGTGTAATAGCCCAGATCGACGGGAAAAGGACCATGGGGAAATTTGAATCTTGGAGTAATGACCACAGTACAATGCTCGGGCTCTTTGACGTAGCGTGGCTAAACTGGGTACCGTTCTCATCGTGTGTACCGTACTCATAATTTCCAGTTGTTCTTCTTTCGCTCTCGCCAACGACCATTACGGCACGGAAGTACAACCTCGTCGGCACATATATCCTATTTTACGGTTGTCTCTGTCCGTCCGTCACACGCGAGCTGTGGCCAAACATCCATGATCTCCAAACTCCCCATGTTCTAGTTGGATATAAAGACCGGAGTTATCCAGTGGACACAATAGATATCTACTTGTCGTGGTACTCGATAACTCAACAACTTTTATAAAGATTAGAAGATCAAGAGGTGAATTGTTTAATCTATTATTAGTCAGTTCAAAACCTCAGAAAATGCTATATTTGCAGCTTCTTGAGTACAACGGTTCAAAGAACTTAGTGGCATATGTGGAAACTTTACTACTACTTGAAGACTAGTCTACTTGTCTCCAGCAATTGATTAATTGCCACTCTTGAGAATGCAATATTATTATTCTGACAAAAATCTCCTCGGATATCATATACACAAGCAAGGAGGATTAGTGTGCAATTTTCACCATGTCACTCGATTGAATGAATAAACTACAAAACACGCAGAATTCTTTCCCTGCACTTCATCATCCGTCACGCAAATGCCATACCGTGCTGTGAAGGAGGAGTCCGGTACCCGTGAAACCGGAGAAGTCTCTGTGTACCTGGGAGTCACTTGTAAGATTAGAGGGGCCCTCTACGGTGTAACCTCTGGCTGGATGGGTTCCTGCTTTTAGGCAGGTTAAGGTCCACCACAGTTGTCTGCTGCAAAGATGCCCGCTGGAACGGTTCAACTGTGCACATGGTCATCATTAGTGTAAAACGTGGTGGATCCATTCTCCCATGCGTCAGGAGCAGAGCCGCGACGAGAAGACTTCTCTTGGGCTGGATCAATTTACAATTCCTTGAGTTGCACAACCTTGGTATTGATTAATTCCTGTGAAATGTGTAGCCAAGGTCAGACAAATTCCCGGATGCTGCTATGTTCATTTTCTCCGATCATAGTGATTTTATATTCTGAACAACGGGTTTAGAGTTTCTTGAAGTTGCACGATTCGGAAGCAAATAATCATCTTGAAAGGCTGAGTCAGTTTGATTAGCTTCTAAGTTTCATCGTTAGAAGATCTACTAGACCCAAGAGGAAATTCAGGGCCTCAACACTTTTGGACGCTTTAGCATGGAATTGTGTTACTGTCCAGCGCTGGTAAAGTCATGCTGCGTACGGTAGACTTTTGCATGTAAAACAAAGTTCTCAACTTCAGTCATGCATTTCATAGATTGTTCCCCGTCCACACAAAGATGCAATATAAAGGCATACAGTCATCATGCACTACGTTGAAGGCCACTGTGTACCAGTACAGCGTATATGTAGAATTTTCATGAAGAATTAAAGATTCCAACTTCGCATAATATAAATCACCTGTAGGCATAGGTCAGTGATTACCGGTCAATACTTTGAAACAATGTAGGACACATCGAATTGCATAAAGAGGTAAAGGATCGCTGCTTTGCACAATAAATCAATTTTTGGCACAGGCCAGTCAATACTTTGAAGCAATGTACAGTACGTAGAATTTCTTAAATTAGTAAAGATCGCGACTTCGCCTAATACAATCAATTCTAGGCATAGGACGCACTGATACATCCGACTGTCTTTAGTGAATGTTCCATTGCAGCCAAATAAAGACGGTGCAGAAAATTGGACTATGCCACGTAACGTCTGAAAATCATGTGCGGTGCAATGATGCATGCATCCTTTACTCTCGAGAGTACATTTTCTCATTTCATGCTTTACATCTCGAGAGTACACCTTTGTTGCTGGGAGATTGGACTTTCCCCCGAGTAAGACATGAGGAGCAACAACATGTGGTTCCTTTTGCCCCTTTGGAACTTCCTTCTTAACAATTTCTGGAGTTTGGAGAAACTGTATGTGCAATCAGACTAGAGTAGTTAGGCAAGTTCGTACATGTACGGTCACATTCTATGACCGTAGGTGGGTCACGACTCCACCTATATCCTCCGGCTGATTGAAAAGTGGAAAGGTGCCAGTAAAGGCGATTTCGGATAAGCATCGCCGCTTAGGAAGCACAGTGTGAAAAGGTCGATCCACGTTATTTACGCATTTTTCCATCGACAATTTGTGATGCGCGGACGAGACTGATGGCTACGCCCAGCTTAGAGAAAATGAAACGAAAAGTTGTAGAAAAGTGCGCTGCTTTCGAGATATCAGATAACTTACTGCGCGAGGTGTTCAAACTTACAGTTAACGATGTAAAAGTTTCAAAAGAGCTATTTATTATTACGTTAAGTTAAGTTACTACGTTATAGCGAATTCGTGTATCCTTAACTGGGTGTTGTTAAACCTTATAAGAGAAAAGGCAACCGCGTAGGATAACTAGAAGGATGGGAGCAGCCCAAGAGAACCTTGTAATCTTATAAGAAGTCACCTTGCAGTGCTGCCAACTCACGGGGATTTGGCTCCCGTGTCCCTCAGATAATCATATCTATTGATTCAAAAATCAATAAATGCTTAGAAGAGAATTCATGTACAGAAGCGTGATATTCTCACGAGTATATCTGCAACACATTCGAGTTTTCTTCAATTCGTTCCTGAAAGAACCCGTAGATTCAATAATCGTACTGGCTATAAGTTTTTCATGTGCTATTTTGTTGTCATCAATGTGATTCCGTATAGTTTCTTTTCATATTCATGTTACAACAGATTTTCATAATCATGGGAGCGGATATCAATCTTATCCAAACACATAAATGAACCAATGTCTCAATCAAGCGTCGATAAGAAGGACGGTAGAAAGTTGTGCTCTCGTATAGTTAAATTCAACTAGCCACTATAGTAGTCTCATTGTGCAAGTGTCATCTTGTATCACGATACAGTACAGTTACTTGTAGTGTTGTTGGCTTTCGATTTCCTGTGCCCCGATTTCTCAGCATGCCGGTCATGTTTGCGGTAAGCAAGACGGAGGGTCCGATAGCGAATATTTTACACGTCTAATCTGGCCCATATCTACTCAAATTACATCAGTTGCTATAATAATAGAAATTGGGGATACTGGTATCAATAGTGTTCCGATTCAAAAATGGTCCCGTCGTGCGTTCCCACTAGTATTCCATCCTTTGAGCTCTCTCGGACTTCTGTTAAACACGATCTGGATCTAGAATTGATCATGAACTTTATCCGTGAAGACGTGAGAACCAAATTCTTGCAATTAGTATGCTAGAAGGAAAACCAGGGGAGTTTCACAAGTGCAGTATGTTTTCTTCCTTGCTCTTGATTATATTAGGATGGATGTGTAATTCACTTGTTCTCACGCGCACAGTATATATGTCCAGAAAAGAAAAGAGCTTGTCTAGCGGACATAGAATCATGAGATCCTGTTTCGTTAGAAAAGGGTGGAACACGAGAAACAGTCCCTCCTTCGTCGGGAACTTTGACTCTTTCCTTTTCTACTGTATTCTGAAGCGATACGGCTGGGGACTTATCACGACTGATTCGTAAGAGTGCCAAGTCTGCCGCTATTACTACCAAGAGAGAAAAAGGGGACCGCGTAGAAAACACGAAGGATGGAAGACCCATCATATGAGACAAACGAGGTAAAATGGGCCTAAGCCCCAATAGTATCGTATAAGAAATCTGCCCTACTGCACCTAATAAGGGCTTGTCTAATGTGTGGTTAACTTACCAGACCAGTTCTCAATAGTTATTAACAACAATCCAAACTGGTATAAAGACTCGCCTTGAAACCCTCCAGAAATATATGTTGACATCCAACTTTTTCCGGTAAACGGTTATTTTAACGCTGTTTCTCACTTAGATTGTCAATCATTCCTAGATTAAACTAAAATTAAATTCACTCTAATCACTTAGTTACTTCTTTTCCTCCAATGAATGCTTTATTAAGGCAATGTACTAATGCTGATCCTCTTACTTTGACATCAATATGGAGAAATGAAGAGAAGTTTTGCACATAGGATCTTATGAGAAGAATGTACAAATCATAGAGTTTGCCGTGGAAAAGGACGAGTAAATAGTAATACCAAGGGTAATAGAAGATTTTCACTTACACTTAGGTACGTTGAGATCTCTTCTAGGTTTATCACCCAAGAGGAGAAAAGCAAGGAAGAACCCAAGAAAACAAAGTAAAGCGCGATATATTAATAATAAATTTCTAGAGGAGTTTGAGTTTGTTCATTCGAATGGAAAACTATATCTTCTTCTTGTCTACGTTCTTGATGAGCTTAGAGGAACTATAAGAGGGAAGAAGGTATTATAAGACTAAAAGTCAATCCAAGGTAAGTGAGTGTGTTTTTCTTACTTAATTAATATATTAGATCATGCAACTACTTAGTGACTGTTTAAAATCAAGTTCTAAAAACTTGCCTCAACAAAAGGAAAATATAAGGTGCTTAAAAATCACTAAAATGAGCACAAAAATTTCTTTAATCTCTCTTATCCTCAACAATAGCAAGAGTAATTAAACAAAAAGGGCAACATATATTACTAAAAGAAGAAAGAATAAGAAACAATTTACAAGAAAGTCATTCATCATCGGGTTTGGTCAAGCTATGTTTGAGTTTTACTCCCGGTTTGCCACCAAGAGAATGTAAAATCTTGGTTTGCTAAGGTTTGCTCTAGAAGCAATATGTTTTGCTAGGAGTTTGATGTTATTTGAAAAAATCGATTGTGTTAGTAAGGTTTGCTGGTAATTAACAAGTTTTGTTGAGAATCATTGGGTGATCCTTTACATTTATGGAATTTTAGGACTCCTAGTTGCACCAAAATTATCACTCCAAGACACCAAACTGATTCTCTAGTTCTCATTGTTGGTATATTTACAATTTTAGAGTCCGATATCTCTACTTTACCTTATAATACTTGGGATATGTTTATACTTGGATGTGTTGTAGATTGATTCAATGGATTGCAGGCTCTACTCACCTAAATCAACAACAATAACTATTTTCAAAGTTGGGTTAGGTTGGTAAGGTTTGTTTAGGGTTACTGATGTCCATTTTGGTTTGTTGATACAATTAGAGATTTACAGCTCCAAAATCTTTTATATGACGCATAGTAACTTGAGATAAGTCCACTCATTTGAGGTTTCGTAAGAGATTTTCTCAATACCTTCTAGGTTCTACTTATCCTACTTAATAAAAACTGATGAATTTTTAAAAATGGAAATGAAAATACCTAAAGATGTGGACACTCCAAGCACAAAGCAAAGATCAACTCCAAAAAAATTAATTTCTCCTTCTTTGATTCCAAAAACAGGCTCTCTTGACTCTTCATGGTTTTAATTACCTACCTTATTATCTACCAAGGTGAAATATCTCTCAATCATTCTACATCAGAAATAAATGAACTCCTTTCCTCGCTCTTTTTCATATGCTTACGACCTTGCTCTCTTCTTCTCCTTTTTCATTTACTCATATCTCCGATAGTAAGTCTTGCCTGAATTAACCTTTTCATTCGACGAACCTTTTCTTGACCTTAGCAAACCCTTCCTTGCGGCTTAAAAATATAGACACATCCCTTTCTAGTATGTATAAAGTATGTATGTATGTACTATGAAGGAACTTCTCCTAGGAAAAAATCACCTGATTGAGACAAAAAAAAAAACAAAGTATGAGGCCATTGAACAACTCGCAAGAGCACTTCATCTGAGTGAAAATTTCTTTACAAGTTAAAAACCTTTCATACAATATTTCAAAACTAAATTCAATACATCTACATCCTTCTTAAAGTCCTGTAAGAAAACCCTCTCAAGGCTTTGATTATATTCTTAATACACAATACAATTTTCTCGTTTTTTCACATTTTGATCATACCTTAAAAATTACTTCAATGAAATCAAATCCTTTTCTTATCTTTTATTTTCAACTAAATGATTGATACGTTTTACAAGTAGATCTTCACATAAAATCTAACCCTTTCATTATCTCTGAAAATTTTATTAATAAAATGTAATAAAATAATTTTTTCTATATCTTTGTTATTTCTTGTACTATTTCCTTCATTTGATGCAATTTTTTATCTTATTTTTCCCATTAGTCTTCATCCATAACCATGACTATTGATCATGAGGTGTTATATTATTACATAATACTGATCCAATTAAATGTAAATATTTATTGGAGTGTTTAAGATCAAATATTGGTCAAAATCAGTCAAAATCAGTAAAATGGTACACCAAAATGACTAAGAATCCGATCCAAGAATGACTAAGTTGTCCCTTCACAAGACTTGTCAAGATGTGTCCCCAAATCAATCAACTTGGAAAAGTGCTCCACCATAACCAAAACATATTCATGATATCTTGCAATCAATGGTAAAGGTCTAGCAAAGCTTAAAATACAGTAATAACCTAACCCCATGATAAGTAATGGGGGTAATTGTGACATAGGAGCATTAAATGATGCTCTAACTTGGTTACAAACCACACATTTGGCAAATTGCTATACATCAATTTGTATACCATGCCACCAATGGTAGCTTACTCATTAACTTGGACTAATATCTCCACATTTTGGATCTATAACCTCAACAACTCCCCTCATGTCTATAGTGCAAGAGATACCATTAGAGCCTCAAAAAATATACATAGAAAGGTAGATATATGCCAACCTAGCACCATCTCTTCATTTGTTTCACCATTACAACATGCTCCAATCTCATCCTATTGGCTAGGACATGGGCTTCTGCTCAAACTGTTTGCATCATGGTTCACTACTCTAGGTCTATGAATAACCATGAAATTATACTCTTATAAAATCAAAGCCCATTGATCAAGCATCCTTGAAAGCTTGTCAGACTCCATCAACCACCTTAGTGGTTGATGATCAATGATGAGATTAAAAGGTTTACCAAATAGGTAACATCAAAAATGTGTTTTTGCCCAGATTATTGCCAAGCACTCTCTCTCTCATATGAACTACACTTTACCTCTATTGAATTTTTGGAGCAACTATTGTAGGCCACCACATATTGTCATCATGTTGGCTGAGCATTACTCCAAACCTCGACATCCTCCAATAAATATTGACCTAGAATGGTCATCCTCTGATCCATCTCTTGAGAATAGGGGTAGATAACAACTCTCTCCTACTCATCTCTCCAACACCACTTTTGTGTAAGCTTGGTCAACTTTGTCAATGCCTTGGCAATGACACTAAATCCTCTAGTATATAAACAATTAAATTTTACCAACCCAATGAATGCTCACACTCTGCTCAAATCCATGGGCCAAGGAATATGTGCAATAGCCTCCACCTTGGTCTGTTGAACACCAAGTCTACCAAGGTTGATAATATGACCCAAATACTCAACTTGCTCATAGAAGAATCTACGCTTCCCAAATACAATTTGAGACCATGAGATCTCAATCTCTCAAACACCTCCAAAAAATGTCTCTCATGCTCCTCCATAGTAGTGATATGGACCAAAATGTCCTTAATATAGCACCAAGTAAATTTCAATCTTGTTAGGCTCCTATCTATGACCATTTGGAACTCAACAAGAATGTTTTTCAACCCAAATGATAAAAACCTCCACTAATACAATACATCTTTGCCGTAAGGATTAGTACCCCAAAATATTATCTTGGACTTGTCTTCTTTGATTGTCAATTGATGATATAAAATACAAAGTATTTAATATCTTTGCATGCCCAATTGTACCAAAAATCACCTCATACCCTTTCCAAAGAACTTTGTACTGAATGTTTCGTTGACAACCATGTTGGATGTTGCAACGTGCAAGGATAAAATCAACTTCATACTTCTCATGATCATTGATAGAGATAAACGAGGAGGAAGTTGGACATGAGTGGAGAAGGAAGATGGATTAGAAATAAAGGTTTCAACTTTGACACATAAAAGACAAGGTAGATCTGCATATGACTAGGCAAGGCAAGTCAATAATCAATAGAAACACTCATTTGGGTAACATCAAATGGACCTATCCTATTAGGAGCAAGTTAACTAAATTGGGTATCAAGTGGGAAGGGCAAGTTATTAGAAAAAAACATGACCTTATCATCTAGTTGAAAGTTAAGATCATGATGATGTTGATCAGCATATTGCTTTAGCTAATTTTGAGCAATGACAAGATGAGATTTGGCTTGTTGTAAGGATTTAGATATTGTAGACAAGAGATTGTGGAAGAGCAAGAAAGGAATATGGAATAAGTGGATATTGGTCAAAGTTAAGGAAGAAGGGAGAGAATTTAGTATTTGTCTACTTGGAGTTATTGTAAGAAAACTCAATACCCACATGGCAAGCATCTCAATTGGTATGATGAATATTGACAAAGACATGGAGCATATCCTCCGGGGTGCAGTTTTCATTATTTATTTTCCGATCAATTTGAAGATGATAGGCCGTAGACAAAGCAAGCTTGGTGCCAAGTAGCTTGAAGAGTGCTTGCAAAAATTTACCAATGAACTAAGGATCACAATTAGAGATGAGTACCCTTGGTATCTTATGGTGCTTGAAGACAATTTCAAAGTATATCTTGGCTAGCATGGATGCATCCACAGTGGGTGCCAAATAAATCTGCTTGCTAAGTTTATCAACAACCACCACAATAGCGGTATGACCCTGATCCATTTTGGGTAAGGATATGATGATATCAAAACTTAAATATTCCCATCAAGCATTTGGGATGAGAAGTGGTTGAAAGAGTCCACCTGGTTTTTGATTGTTGACTTTGTTGCATTGGCAACTCTCACAAGATTGAATAAACTCTTGAACTTCTTGTGTCATATTTGGCTACCACCATTAATGTTGGAAGGTACTCAAGGTTTTATCCATATCCAAGTGACTAGTGATTGGCAAGTTGTGGGCTTCTTGAAGCTGCATAAACCAAAGATCACCCATAATTAGAACATAGATCTAAATCTCACTAAATAGAAAGTACTCCTTGAAGGAAAAAGTGTTGTAATCCTTTTCATGCAATACAAAGATGAATTTGCTGCTCCAATTGAAAGAAGAGGTCTTGTTGTAAAGCAATCTTGAATGCCATGTATACCTTTGAGTTGGTTGACATTGTGGTGATTGCTGCTACCATAAAAGAAGCTTCAAAGTGCATAGTGCATTGCCAATGATATAGAACTTACTAAGTTTGTACTCAAGCTTGATATCAAACAAGTATAGTTGTTCCTCCTACCAATAATGTTGACTCTTCATGTGCTCAAAATTTAAGGTCTATAACAAAGGTTTGTAATCAGTTTGCATGATCACTTGTTTCCTAAAGGGATAATGCCTCCATACTTTTGTAACATATACCATTGCTAGTTGTTCTCAATTTGAGCAAAGTAATTTCTTTCTACAATGTTTAGTCTGCAAGACACAAAGGCAATGCAATAGGAAGTGACTCATCCAGAAATTCCTACTACACTATAATTCCAATGGCAAAGTTAGAGTCATCAAAATCAACCATATAAGGTAGTTCATGATCATATAATTGGAGGATGGGTTTTGAGTACACCATATGCTTTAGTTTCTTAACTGTTTCTTTGTGCTTGGTTGTCCATTGAAAGCTTGAGGTCTTTTCCAAGAGATCAATCAATAGAGTGGCCACATGAGTATAGTAATGGATGAACTATTGATAAAAACCTTTCCAATCTATTAAATGCCCATATTTTTATGGCATTCTTCAAAATAAGCCAATTGGTAATGGCTTTGATTTTCTCTTCTTGCATCTTGATTCCTTTGATCAGACTTTATGACCCAAGAAGGTATCTTCTTTTTGCAAAAAAGCAAACTTTGATTTCTTCACAATAAAACTTCCATTGATGTAGTCTTCTTAGGACTGCTTGTACATGATTTTTGTGTTCTACCTCCATATTGCTATAGATTAAAATATCATCATGGAACACCACCACATACAAATCCAACAACCCATCCAATGCCCGATGCATTTGATTCATGCAAATCATTGGAGTATTAGTGAGCCCAAATAGTAAGATTTACCATTCAAATCACCTACACCTTGTGTGAAAGGCAATATTTTTGCACATCTTCCCTATCAATGGGAATTTGCCAATAGTCACTTCAAAGATCTAACTTAGAGAAGTATCATGTTCCACTCAATTGAATTAACAAGTCATCAATTTGAGGCAAGGGATATACATTTTTCATGGTGTGTTTTATTAGTCCATGGTAGTCAATACAAAATCAAAGCACTCCATCCTTTTTTGGTACAAAGAGTATTGGTGTTCCCCATGGAGATGTACTATATTGTTTGAAATTGTTCTCCAATAACTTGGTCAATGTTGTTTGAAGCTCTTCTAACTCTTTTGGTGAAAACATATAGATTGGTCTACTCACAAGAGTACTACTTAGCAATAATTTCATCTTGAAGGGCATACCTTGATTTACGTAGAGTAATTTCTTTGGTAGATCATCCAAAAATACATCTACATACTCTTGAACTATCTGAATAAACCATTGTTTGGTGAGGTTTCATCAACTTCTCCTTGCACAATCGGCTTGATCCACTCCATAAAACAAATAATATTTTTTTCCAAAGCTTTCTTTATGGCTGTTATACTAGTAAATTTCACATCTTGAGATTGATTGCTCTTAGTTATTTTATTCAAAGGTCTCAAACAACCTAATCAATAATCTTAACCTTGTTGTTGTCTTGAATTTATCATCAAGTCCAATCAAATTGAACCTTATGACATTTGATCCAAGAAAGACCCAAAATGATATCATAGTGTATAAATACTACTACAAACCTCATACACTCCAAATATTCCTTTCCAATTTGAATGTAATAAGATGTGAGGTATTAAATGTAGAACCCTTTTGCATCCACCATCATCAATCTATTTCAAAATTTTAGCTTGATAGGAATATATAATTCCTTAGCTAATTGTATGATATGCAATTCTTTAAACTCTCAAAATCAACCAAAATCTTATAATCACAATCAGATATCATAGTTTACAAATGAATTAAATGCATAGGTCAAGCCTTCAATCTCGTTGGAACTAATTGGGTTACCAAGAAGTGGCCTCATATCTCCTATCAGAATTCTTTGTTTCCTTGACATCATGCTCTGTGAATTCCAGTTGGGTAATTTTTCAAGGTCATCCATTCTTGAGTGGACATTCAACAATGCAATGTCTAATTTGGTGACAATAAGAGCAACCTATCATTTTTTCTTAGTCTTCCCTTATCTATAGTACCAAGTGGTCTTTGTTAGATGACATGAATCTCCATTGGAGCCGACTTCTCTAACCAAGTGTAGTATGTTGGTAGGTTTTGTAAGGTTGAGATCAAGACTAAATTGTGGCAACTAAGGAATCAAAGCGCTCAACCAACTACATGGCTTCTTCCAAGTGTTTAGGCTCTCACATGGTCACCTCCAATTTGGTGTGTGACTTCAAGCCACTCACAAATCAATCCAGAGCTTCACCTTCTATTATCTTAAGAATCTGCATTATGATGCTTTGGAATTGAGTGATGTAGCTCCTCATTAAACCAATCTACATCAATCTTGTTAATCTATTTTGTACAACTTGTATAGCATTACAACTTAGAATCTCAATTATTACACTCTTGAATTCTTCTCATATCAAGGTTGGTGCAACAAACTACCATTGAGCCATTGAAAATTCCCACTATATTTTTGCCACTTCATCCAATTGGCCTGAAGCCAAGAGAATCTATTTCCATTTATCTTGAAGATTTGTAGTTTCAAAATAGCATTTGAAATCAAACACAAGATTTTTCACTACTATTATGTCCCAAGGAGATGAGAAACCCCAAGAGAAATACGAAGTTTCATTCCTCAATACTTAAATAATCCAAATGAGCATATTGTCTTTATTATATAGCAAAGAGGATCCACAAAGGAACTACACCCTTAGATCAAATACATGGATTGGTTGCATGGATTGGTGATCTGTCAATGAGTTCCACCCTTAGATTAGTTGTATTGTTGGGGATATGTCAATCCTTGTCCTATTTGGTTGGTCAAACAAGTTTGGTAAAAGGGAATATTTGGAGAATATTCTCATAAAAAGCTCAAAAAAACATAGGTAAGGTATCATTTGAAAGATCTTGACAAGAAAAACAAGGGAGAGGGAGAAAGTAACACTTTTTCTTCCAAAGGAAAGGCAATATTCCTTTCTTTGAGGCCTTATTCATTTGTTTAGGCCTCCAAAATTGGCTCTAAAGTTTTTTGGGTATTTTTTATTGTTGCACTATTAATGAAAGTACTCATTTGTTTACACTTCTATCTAATATACTTAGACTATTGTTTATAACATCTCTCAATATATTACTAAGCCAAGTTCCACCTCCAGATAATTTGTCTAGCTAATTGTATTACAATTGCATATGGGAGATTCTTACTTTCAAATATCTTTGACTTTGGAAATCAGATTTTCTCTTCTCTTGAAATTGTGCTCTCTCTTCTTACTTTTGTTGTTGATGATCTCTATCTCCCAACAATCAAGTTAGATGCTCAATATGTTGTTGCATAGTAATGCTTTGGGCATTGCCACCATGGCTACTACTCTATCAAATAACCTACAATTATCTAACTTAACATGTAGATGCAGTATCTCCACCGCTCTCCATAAGTTACAATAAGAAGTATCAATGGTTGATTGGACGAGGTGATTATGTTCAAAAAAATTCTACCTAAAGCGTGAAATGATGAACTACATGAAATGATGCTTGGGTAATACATGGATACAAAAATCCTAATGGTTTGGAGGAAATAGATAGTGGTCCATAAATTCCATCCATCTCATTCATGCTCTAATACCAATATAAAAGTCCAAGGAAAGAAATTGAAGAATAGAAGACCGGAGTGGAAGATCATATTAAGACTCTCAAATGAGATAAACTCCAAATACCTAGCATGAGCTTGGGCTTTACTATATATAGGAAAAATACATGGCTCTTGGGAAGCTTCCTACTAGAAGGTGCATTCTTGGAGTCCAAGCTAACCCAATTCAGAGGCTTCCTCCTAGAAATCACTGACTTGGCATTTAAGCTAAACTAGTTGAAAAGCTTCCTAAAGCTTCTTCCTAGAAGTTGCCTACTTGGCATACATGTTATTGGATACTTGGAAGGTAAAAAGAAGTAACCTAGGTGCTTCTAGAACATTCTTAGATTGCTTGGCTAATTTGGCCTATCTACTAACTCGTTACACTCTACTAACTCATCTGCTAACTCCATATTGTTATACCTAGTCTATTGGTTGATGAGAATGGTAATCTCCATACATCTGTCTATCTATGTAGTTGCCATAAATATCCTTCTTGGCCCAGCATCATTATAATTGAAGCATAATCTCCATATGAAATCTCCACCAAAAAAACCTCAAAAATGTCTCTACTCCGGCTTTGAATCATACTTCTCTCTATATCATTATATTTGTAAGGATGTCAAAGAATTGGTATCACTAGTTAGCTCAATTCAAATACTAGGTCCTTTTAGAGCACCCAAATCCATTATGTTGGAGGTAAAATAACTCATGTAGCTCCTCAAGACTACCTTCTAAACTTCTTGTCGTTACCCTCTTGTAAGCTTGGGTCCAACATTTGACTCCCAAGTATCCTCTATAGCCAATATAGGAGTGGAAGATGCACTGACTAGCTATTACGCTAGGCCTTTGGGGACCATAATGTCATGCTCCCAACCACTAGAGTCCCCAATCTCAAAGCAAAAAACTCCTTCTATTTTAGCAACAAGCTCCACACATCCTCTATATGCATCCCAAGAAGATGACACTCACCTAGATGTTCCTCAAGTAGACCACTCTTACTAGTAGCAATTGGTTTTGTCCCAAGAATACCATGCTCACTCAGTCCATCACTTCCAACATGTCCTTGAATTGTCTTAATAGCCACAATGCTCACAAGTGTCTAAGTGGTGATGCCTCTGAACCATATCCTATGTTGGTAAGCCAATCCAAGGCTCACAATCCAAGTCAAATAGTACAAGTCCATAGCTTGACCTAACACCTAATGCTTGGATGCCTCTAACACTATTGAAATGGTAGTAATATTGATAAAGAAACCCATTGCTCGCTCTCTCATTAGCATTATGCTCCACCAACAACTATAATTGGGAGCCCCAAACAAATCCAAGACTTTGCTCTCAAAAAGCATGTGAGCTTGGGAAAATCATGAGTATAAGTAAAATAGCTCTAGGTTGCCCAACAAGGTTCACCATTTCTACAGGTGACCTATCAACCACTACCACTATCTCAAAACTAGTGCCAAACATCCAAAATATCATGAAAAGTAAGGTGGGCTAGCTGTTGAATCCCATGCATGATATAAAACATCTCTAGGTAAGAGGTTCATCCACCAAAGACAAAGACAATGAGCCCATGATCTAAGTCTAGCTACATCCCAAAACACAATAGGTCCTATCTAAGAATGGACTTGATGTGTACCCACTACCGCCCATGTGCAAGAATCACCAATCAAAGGGGTATTTTCCCAAATGTCAGCTAGATAAATGGCTTGATGAACTTGGAGATGTTATAATATATGTAATATCTCCTAAAACACATAAGAAAAAATATACTATAGACCCTAAACTCAACTAACATGGGCATATTTCTAACATGGCTATCCAAAAATCACCTAATGAATAGAACCATATCTCTCTCATTTCCTATACCTTCAATAAGGAAATGTTTGTTGGTAGTATCTTCTAGTAATCCTTGAATGCTGATATCTATAATAACTTTAGATATCAATAGGCCAAGCATGTTATATGATGTAGAAAGACTTGCTTAGTAGTCTCATCTCTCTCCATATAAGTACCTCTAAACCCATATAGTTCCATAGCTAATCTAGTGTTCATTCCACTAAATAACTCCAATAGGCATACTTCCTTAGTTGGATATTTCCAAGCAATAAGTTTGGTATCCAAAGGTGAGAATATAATAGAATCCAAAGCCTTATCCTCACACTTGTCTACTAGTGGTACAAAAGCTCCATTCCAAGCCTATTGCACCATCTAATCCCCATGTTGTTGCAATGCTTTTCAAATCTCTACAATAGAACATCCAAGGTGGATGAAACAACCCTACTGTAATACTCCAAGGACAAGAGAAGAGAGAAAACACAGATTGCACACTCAAACATTCGATGCCCCAAGGGAGCACCTTCTCTTTATTATATAGATAAAGAGGATCTCCTCCAAGGAAGCTCCACCATAGAATTAGGGACATAGATAGGTGACATGTCAGCAAGCTCCACCCTTGGATTACTGACTTGGATGGGTGACCTGTCTGGTCTAGGTCCTATCTGGTTGGTCAAACAAGCTTTGACCGGAGGGAATCTTTTAGGGAATCTTCCTGTAGGAATCTCAGAATCACATGAGTAAGGTACCGTTGGAAAGCTCTCGACGAGACAAACCAGGGGGAAGGGAAGGCCAGCCTTTCCTCCGTTGGGGGGGGGGCAAATGTGCACATTTTTGAGGCCTAATTCATCCGTTTAGGCCTCCAAAATTGCCTTCAAAGATTTCAGGCATATTTCGGTTCCTACTCTATTAGTAGAAGTCCCCTTTTGGTGATACCTCTTTCTGATCTGTTTAGTCCATCATGTGTAACATCCTTCCAGATGTTACCAAACCAATTCTCACCTTTAAATCATATGTCTAGCTATTGGTTCTAAGGTTCTCAAGTCTATTTCGGTTTCTGCTCTATTAGTAGAAGTACTCTTTTGGTGATACTTCTATCTGATCTATCTTGACCATCATGTATAACATCATTCTAGATGTTACCAAACCAAATTTCACATCTAGATCATATGGCTAACCCTTGGTATTACACCTACTTGTAGTCCAAATTCAAGTGGTCTCCTTTGGTATTGTAGTATCTTCTACATGGATGTTATTCAATAAGGCACCAAGCCAAGTACTGGAACCATTAAACGCTAAAATTGATGTCATGGTCCTTAATTATAGTGAGCCAAGATTGCCACTACTAAAGCACACTAGTAGGTAACATATACATCCCTCACCTGACCACTTGGTCTATAGGAAGTTGTCTCCTCTCAATTTTCAATGTTCAAACCCATGGGATATAACACTTCTCTACCAACTAGCACAACATATGGCATTGCTACTATTGCAATGGCCTAAGCTATCACCATAAAACTATTAGTGAGATGAATAAGTTGAATATGACAATGAGCTCCCGACATGCAAGGTACTATGTTGAGCAACTACCCTAAAGATGTTTGGATCTAAAATAGACACCTCTTCACATTGGTCTTTCGTAGCCCAAGACTAACAATTATAGTTTTTCTAAACATCAAGGGTTACATACCAAAGTCTAATAAGACCCTTTGTGGTGTATAGACCTACCTTAAAAGTTTCACCAAATGTGAAATCCCACTTTGGTTGTCCAATAGAACAATTCCAAGTGTAAACCAACCTTGCTTAAATGCAAGTCTAGTTTGTAACTTCTCCAACCTAGCAGTTATTGCTTGCCACAAGCCATTGGTAGCTAAATAAATCTCATACTCCCCAAGCAAGTCCACCCCACTTTCAACCACCTCTACTTTAGAAAAAGAATCACATCATCCATACCCTCACAAATTGTGGCAGCCAATAAGAACATTGGAGCAAAGTCAACTCCCACTATAAACATGTCATTAGTTGAAATCAAAGGGGAGTGCATAATCAATTGAGTTGCTTCCAAAATCATGCTAGACTCAATATGTGTAGTAGCAAATGACTGACTACATCTAGTCCATCATGTTGTAATACTCCAAGGACAAGAGAACTCTCCAAGAGAACACATAAATTTCACACTCAATCCTCCGATGCCCCCAAAGGAGCACCTTCTCTTTATTATATAGCAAAGAAGATCCACTCAAAGGAAGCTCCACCCTTGGATCAGATACATGGACTGATGACCTGTCAATGAGCTCCATCCTTGGATTAGTTGTTTGGATGGGTGACATTTCAATCCTTGTCCTATCTAGCTGGTCAAATGGGTTTGACCAAAGGGAATCTTCTTGTAGGAAGCTCAAAATGGCATGGGTAAGGTACCATTGGAAAGATGACATGAATCATGGGGAGGAGAAGGAAATCCTGTTATCCTTGAGGGTAGGAATCATTCCATTTTTGAGGCCTAATTCATCCATTTATGCATCTAAAAATGGCTTTAAAATTTTCATGCTATTTTTGGCTTCTACCCTATTAGTAGATGTGCACTTTTGGTAATACTTCTATCTAATCTATATCCTCCATCATCTGTAACATCCTTCTAGATGTAACCACCCCAAGTTTCACCTCTAGATCATATGTCTAGTTATTGATTCTAAAGTCTTCAAATATGTTTTGATTTCTGGCCTATTAGTAGAAGTACTCTTTTGGTGATACCTCTGTCTGATCTACTTAGTCCATCATGTATAACATCTTCCTAGATGTTACCAAACCAAATTTCATTTCTAGATCATGTGTCTAGCTATTGGTATTACACATGCACTCTATCACCACCTATCATACTTACATAAGGATGTTTAGGAGCCATGGGTGTTGTTTGTAATGTCTCAAAGAGTGTGAAAACCTAGGGAAGTCTGAACTATCTACCAGCCCCTCCTTTCCAACTTGACTAATACTCCTGTAGGCTCTAGAGCACATATTGCACTCCTAGTCATTGCAATAGATACATCTACTTGTGTTGCTTTGCATATAAATTCCAAGACATCTTTATCACCAACATAAGAGGTGGAAGCCTCAACGCTTGAATCTAATATCCTTTGAGCTATAACCAGGCTGCCAATCTTTACTCCAATTGCTCAATCTGAGTAGCCATTGTTATATCAAATGCAAGTGCAAGTATTAGGCCCCTACTAGGTATATGTCCTCTACTACCACATCTACCACCCATCCTTTATGACTTTCAGTTCTTCTACCACATGTTATAGCAACCCTACCACTCCATAACTTTGGGTGGAGGTCAAAGCATTGATCACTAGTATGACTAAATTTGCGGTAATGATCACATTATCTCTAAGTTGGTTGTGGTGCTCCAAAGGTATCATGCCCACTACCCTAGAGTACTCTCTCATATGGTGAGGTCCACCACAAGTCAAACAAGCAACACCACCACCCATTAGCTACTATTGACCAAAAAATGAGGCTAAGGATCTAGGTGCACTAGGCCCTCCACTCGCTCCATAAGATCAAGGTAGTCCACTCTACCCTCAAAAGTCAACATGGTGTGGTGCACTTTGATGCACTCTAGAGGAAGTAGTAGCTATAGATAAGGTATCCCTACCAAATCCAAATCTCAACACTCTTTCCTCTTCAATGTTGAGCTCAATGCGCTTAGCCAAACCAAAAAAAACAAACCACCCTAAACCACCACCAAAGTCAATGAGGTAGCTTCCAACAATGTAGCATGATATAACTCCTTGTCCAATATCTTATACCAAAATTATATTTCTTGGGCCTTAGTAACTCCTTGAGTATAACTAATCAATATCCTCATATGAGCATATGTCTCATGTAGGCTCTTTCTAATCTTCTATTTGAACTCTTCCAAGCTCTTCAACTTGTCAATCTACATTCCTTGGTAGTTTTGCCTCAAGCATTGGAAGAACTCTATCATGGGGGGTTATATCCCAATATTATACCACCTCATACAATAATACTTGCACTCATCATAGCACCATCTTTAACTAGTGCACCTGCATTGGATACACCAATGTTATTGCAGCTAGAACTCATGAGTACTATCAATCTACCCTAGAAACCAAGTTTGGTGTAAAAGACTGAATTCGAGGAGAGAAATAGGAGAATGGAAACTCACATTGGGACACTCAAATGAGAGAAAACTCCAAATGCCTGGCATGAGCTTTGGCTTAAGTATTTATAGGTAGCATACAAGGCCCGTGAGAAGCTTCTCAAGAAGCTTCCTCAAGCCGCTTTCTTAGAGTGCAAGCCAAGTTAACTATGAAGCTTCTCAAGAAGCTTCCTTCTAGAAGTCGCCTACTTGGCATGCAAGCTAAGCTAGCCATGAAGCTTCCCAAGAAGCTGCCTAGATACTTTTGGAATATTCTAGGCTAATTTGTCTTGTGTGCTACTTTGTGAGCCCAACTAACTTCTTTGCTAAACTCCATATTGTTACATATTTCCCCGTCGCTAGTTGGTGACGTCCTCATCACCAGTGAATCTTCAAATTCCTAGATGGCCATTTGTGCATTTTGGAGGTGAGAAAGAGGTTCCTATGTGGCATCATGAAGAGGATACCCTTTCCAAAGGACCTTGTTCTTTGTATGTTAGCAACGGCCTTGTTGAATATGGCGACATGCAAGGATACAATCAACTTTGTACTCCTCATGATCATTGATAGGGATAGGAAGAGGGGGAGGTTGGACTTGAGAGGAAAAGGAAGAGGGGTTAGGGACAAAGGGTTTCAACTTGGAAACATGAAAGACAAGATGGATACGCATGTGACAAGGCAAGGCAAGTCGATAAGCAACAAGAGAGACAATTTGGGTGATATCAAAGGGTCCTATCCAATTAGGGGTAAGTTTATGAACTTGGGTATTAATTGGGAAAGGGAGGTTACTAGTGGATAATATGACTTTATCACCAATATCAAAGGTGAGATCACGACAATGGTGGTCCACATATTGTTTTTGGCAGTTCTGAGCAACAAGGAGGTGAGACTTGGCTTGTTGGAGAGATTGGGATATAGTAGTCAAGAATGTGGAAGTATGAGGAACCTGAGATGGAGTGGGAGCAAGAAAAGAATCTGGAACGAGCAAATCTTGGCCAAAATTGAGAAAGAAAGGAGAAAATCTGGTGCTTACGTGTTAGGAATTGTTGTAGGCAAATTTTGCAGCTGCAAGACATTCATCCCAATTTGTATGGTAGACATTGATAAAATCACGCAACATATCTTCCAATGTATAATTTGCATGTTTGGTTTGTCCATCAGTTTGAGGATGATAGGCCATGGACAAAGCAAGCTTGGTGCCAGGTATCTAGAAGAGTGCTTGCCAAAAATTCTCGGTAAATCAAGGATCACAGTTGGAGATGAGTACACGTGGCATCCCATGATGCTTGAAGACATTGTTGAAGTAGATTTGCTCTAAGGTTGGAGCATCCACAATATCACAGGTTGGTGCCAAGTGGATTTGCTTACTAAGCTTATCCACAAACACCACAATTGCGGTGTGTCCTTGTTTTGTCTTTGGCAAGGATGTGATGAGATCCAAGCTCACATGCTCCCAGTGAGCGGATGGAACGGCAAGTGGTTGAAGGAGTCCACTCGGCTTTTGGTTGCTGGGCTTGTTACGTTGGCAGCTCTCACACAATTGCACAGATTCTTGAACATCTCGTGTCATGTTGGGCCAACACCATTGACATTGGAGGGTACTCAAGGTCTTGTACACACCCATGTGACCCGAAATGGGTAAATCATGGGCTTCTTGAAGGCGCACAAGTCGAAGATCACCTTTATTTGGAATATAGATCCGGTCCTCATGAAAATAAAAGGCCCTCCTTGATGGAGAAGATATTGTACTCCTTATTGCATGCCGTAAGGCAACCATGTACCATTTGGAAGAAGGGATCTTGGTGAAGAGCTGACTGAAACTTGTTTTGGACCTTGGAGTCAATTGACACCGTTGAAATTTCCACTGTGATGAGAGGAAAAGACTTCAAATCAAATCGTTGTGATAAAGCATCAGAGACAATATGAAACCAACCTGGTTTGTACTCAAGTTTGATGTCATAAAGTTGGAGTTGTTCCTTCCATTGATGATGTCGACTCTTCATGTGTTCCAAGTGTAAGGTCTACAACAATGGTTTGTGATCAGTTTGCATGATCACTTGTTTCCCCAAGAGGTAATGCCTCCATACCTTGGTGGCATATACCATTGCAAGTTGTTCTTGATCTTGAGCAGAGTAGCTTCATTTAGCCGTATTGAGTTGGCGAGACACAAAGGCAATGGGATGGAGTCCATCTGGGAATTCTTGTTGCAACACGGCTCCAATTGCAAAGATAGAAGCATCAAAATCAACCACACAGTGTAGTTGAGGATCATATGGTTGAAGAATGGGTCTTGAAGACACCATATGCTTTAACTTCTAGAATGCTTCTTGATGCTTGGTGGTCCATTGGAAGCTTGAGTTCTTTCCTAAGAGGTCAATCAATGGTGCAGCCACATGAGCATAATAATGGATGAACCGTTGGTAAAAACTGGCCAATCCATTGAATGCTCGTACTTTTATAGCATCCTTTGGGTAGGCCAATCATTAATGGCCTTGATCTTCTCTTCTTCCATCTTGATCTTTGATGAGATCTTATGACCCAAGAAGGTAACCTCTTTCTTCCAAAAGGCACACTTTGACTTCTTGCAGTAAAATTTCCATTGTCGTAGTCGTCTTAGGACTTTTTGCATATGATTCATGTGTTTTTCCTCTGTCTTACTATAAATTAAGATATCATCCAAGAACACCACTACGGACCGATCTAATAGTCCATCCAACACCCGATGCATCTGATCCATGAAGACTACATGAGCATTAGTGAGTCCAAAAGGTAGAACTCTCCACTCAAAATGCCCAAACCTTGTACAAAAGGTAGTCTTTTGCACATCCTCTCTCTCAATGGGAATTTGCCAATGGCCGCTGCAAAGATCCAACTTGGAAAAGTAGCGTGCTCCACTTAGTTGATCAAGCAAGGCATTGATCCAAGGCAAGGGATATGCGTTCTTCACGGTTTGCTTATTTAGCCCACGATAATCAATACAAAAATGAAGTCCTCCATCCTTCTTTGGAACAAATAGTACTGGTGCTTCCCAAGGAGAGGTATTATGTTGTATGAAGTCCTTTTCCAACAACTCTGTAAGTGTTGTTCGCAACTCCTCCAACTCCTTTGGTGAGAGCCGATAGATTGGTCTACAAATTGGAGTACTCCCTAGCAATAACTCAATCTTGAAGGGCATACCTTGATCGGAGGGTAATCCCTTTGGTAGATCATCTGGAAACACATCTGCAAACTCCTTAACTATCTGATCAACCATTTCTTAATGAAGCTCTCGGTCCTCCATAGATTGTTCTTGTGCAATCGGCTTGATGCACACCGCAAAAATAGACTTATCTTCCTCCAAAGCTTGCTCCATAGTTGCCTTCTTGGCAAACTTCCCATCTTGGGACTGACTATTCTTAGGTGCCTTACTAAGAGGTGCCAAACAACCTAATCGGAAATTCCTACCTTGGTGTTGTACTTGAATTTGGCGTCGGGTCCAATCAAATTGAACCTTATGACGTTTCAAGCCGAGGTAGACCCAAAATGATATCATAGTGTAGAGGTGCCACTACAAACCTCATACACTCCAAATACTCCTTCCCAATCTTGAAGGTAACAGGATGTGAGGTGCGGAATGCAGAACCCTCTCTACCATCCGCCATCATCAAACTACTTCCAATCATTGGCTTGATAGAAATACCTAATTCCTTTGCTACTTGCATAGATATGCCATTCTCTGAACTTCCAAAATCAACTCCAAAATCCTACAACCCCAATAAGATATCATACCTTGCAAGTGAAGCAAACTTGCATAGGTCAAGCCTTCAATCCCATTGGAACTAATCAAGCTCCCAGTAGGCGGCTTAAAATCTACTATGGGGATTCCTTGTTTCCTTGATCATTCATCTCCATGACCTCCACTTGGGCAACTTGTCGAGGTTGTCCATTCTTGAGTGGACATTCACCAATGCAATGCCCCAATTAGTGACAATAAAAACAACCACCATTTTGTCACAATTTCTCTCTATCTACTATGCCAAGTGGTCTTCGTTGAATGGCATCAATCTCCATGGGTGTTGGCTCCTCCACTTGTGTGTAGTGTATTGGTAGGCTCTGTGGAGGTTGAGGTTGAGACCAAGTTGTTGCCACCAAGGAATCAAAACATTCGGCCAACCGCATGGCTTCCTCCAAGTGTTGTGGCTCTTGCATGATTACCTCTAATTTGGTTATCGCCTTCAAGCCCCTCACAAATCGATCCAGAGCTTCACCTTCCAATATATCTGGAATTTGCATGATGGTGTTTTGGAACTGCATGATGTAACTTCTTACAGAACCAATTTGTTTCAACTCTGCCAACTTTCCCGTGCAACTCGTGTGACATTTATAGCTTGGAACCGACTAATTATTGCACTCTTGAATTCTGCTCATGTCAAGATTGGTGCAACAATTTGTTGTTCCGCTCGCTCCACTTGGAATCTCCACCATAGCTTTGCTACTCCATCCAATTGGCTAGAAGCCAAGAGAATCTATTTTAGCTCATCTTGTAGATTGGTAGCTTCAAAATAACATTCACAATCAAACACAAAATTCTCCACTGCACCCGAAAGATTCTTGCCTTCAAATATCTTGGGTTGAGGGAATCTGATCCGATCTTCTCATTCTCAAATTGGTACTCTCTCCACCTGCTCTTGTTGTCAAAGATCTCGTTCATCCAACAATCGAGTAAGGTGCTCAATTTGTTGCTACATAGCAAGGATAACATCGGGTATTGCCGCCATAGTTGCTACTCTATCACACCACTCCCAATCTATCTAATTTATTATTACATAGAAATAGCACGTCCATCGTTCTCCATAAGTTACAACTAGAAGCACCAAGGGTTCCTCAGATATGGTGATCATATGCAAAAAATCTTGTCCAAAATGCGAGGTGATGAATTGTGTGAAATGATGTTTGGGTAGTATTTTGACACAAAAATCCCAATGGTTTGGTGGAAATGGATTTGGTGGTCCATAAATTCCACCCATCCCATTCCTACTCTGATACCAATGTAAAATACTGAATCCAAGGAGAGAAATAGGAGAATGGAAACTCACATTGGGACACTCAAATGAGAGAAAACTTCAAATGCCTAGCATGAACTTTGGCTTTGGTATTTTTAGGTAGCATACAAGGCCCTTGAGAAGCTTCTCAAGCAGCTTCCTCAAGCCGCTTTCTTAGAGTGCAAGCCAAGTTAACTAGGAAGTTTTTCAAGAAGCTTCCTTCTAGAAGATGCCTACTTGGCATGGAAGCTAAGCTAGTTGGAAGCTTCTAGAAGCTACTTCCTTGAGGTGCAAGCTAAGCTAGACGGGAAGCTTCCCAAGAAGCTTCCTAGATACTTTTGGAATATTCTAGGCTAATTTGTCTTATGTTCTACTTCGTGAGCCCAACTAACTTCATCGCTAAACTCCATATTGTTACACTTGGAATGATGAAGATGTAGTTTGGAGACCAATATTGTCTCTATAGCTCAATCTTCTCCAAGTAAACGCTCCTAAACTCATGGTAGTCATCCATTGGCAGACCTTCTAAGTGCTAGAACACCCTTCCATGCCATGAAGGGTGTGAACAAAGTCTGGTTCCGCATTTACTATAGATCACACCAAGTATGATAGCTCCTAGATGAAATCATCAAACTCAATGGTACCCATTGTACTAGAATAGCACCGGGAGCCTTTGGAGGCCACATAAATCTAGTCCATATCCTACAACAACAATGTGGACACACCAAGTACATTCTCAACTAAATTAGCTTTTGTGTCAAACTCCAAATTGGAATCTATCTCTTCTCTCATTAGGACCTAAGATACATATTGATATCAAGCACCACATATTATAGAAAAATCTCCTCTAGAATCCTAGGAGAACTACATCATTACAATGTACTCCAAACTGCAATTGTAACCACTAAACACTACCAACAACCAAACACCATCCACTAATACAACTCTAACTATTACAACTACACTAGAGGGAAGTGCAACATATAACCTACAATCACAACAGACACTCTCATGGTCTATAGACCATCACTTCTTACCTCATTGGAGAGAAACATAAATAGTCTGATTGGTCATTAATACAACCTCACTATTGAGAGCATACTAGAGCACCATTGCTTTAAATATCAAAGCACCTCACATAAACATGGTGCACAAACAAAAAATAAAGAATGGAGGAGGTCCAATAATAAGAAATCTAAATGATAACATCCATCTCAAAATCAAAACTAGAGTAATTGTGCTACTATTTGGCATTTGATCTAATTGGAGTTTCTATCTACTCCTATGCTACCAAAATCACCAAGGATTAGATCAAACTTCCTCTCCTAGTCAAAGCTACATGAGTATATGTATCAACCTACCAATCATTAAAACAACAAGTGAAGATGGACCAATTGGCTAGGGAACCAATCTAGAAACCAGGGATATGGGGTTCAAACCTTGTCGCACATAATTCTAAAGGGTGTGCAGATTTTGCCAAACAACAAAAAACCAACCAAAAATTCAACTTAATTGGCTAGCCTCACAAAAACAAGTTGGCTTCTTTGCCTTCTAGGCTAGAGAGGCTTTGAACCAACAAGCCATGCTAGCCCTCCTAGGCCTTCAAAGCTTCTCTAGCCCTATACATTGATGAGCTAAACGAGGACTTTCTTCTTGCCAATTTGAATCCTCTCTAAATCTGGCTAACATCCACCAACTTGAGTACTAGCTAGAGCAACCTCCACCAAATTTAATCAAACTCTTGCAACCTCTAACTTTGGATAACCTCCACCAACTCAACCTCCAAATCTGAATAATCTCTACCAATCTAACAAACCTCTACTATAGTTGACTGACCGGCTCTCTGGCCCTATACCTCAATGTGCCAAAATCTAGCAAAATGAGTCTTTTCTTCTTGCGAACTTGAACCCTCTCCAAATCTAGCTAACCTCCACCAACTCAAGTACTAGCTAGTGCCACCTCAGCCAAATTTGAGCAAACTTGAGCAAACTCAAGCAACCTCCAACTTTGGACAACCTCTGCCAACTTGGCCTCCAAATTTGAACAACCTTTGCCAATCAAACAAACCTCTACTACAATTAGTTGATCACCAAGTGTCAAATCAGGTCAAATTGAAAGGATGGGGACCTCCAAATCCCTAATTTGAGGTGATAGGTCCTCAAATACACCTCCTACTTTGTAATTCACAACCCTCAACAATTGCTTCATTGTCAAATCGATAACAAATTGAGCATGGCTTTCCACACACAATCCATACCACTAAAGGAGACCTTGAGTAATAGCAATCAAAGATACCATATACAAACATAGCAATCCCACTAGGCTTGGAGATACCACACACGCCCCTAGTTCTTGCACTTGATTTCTCCTTGTCTTCACTTCTCTTATGTAATCAATTTAATTCACACTCAAATCACATCATAACTCAATCCTCAACACAATAATCTGCTAACAATGGGCATTGATTATAGTCAAGCCACATCCACTCTAGCTAAGAACAGGTGACAGTAACCAACCTTTGTCCATCATAGCCAAGAACTCAAAGGCTTAACACTAGAGAAGTGAGTTCTCTAGAGTTTCACTCCGAAGGTATACTCATCTACTCAACTTGGATCTCCAGCTTTAACGGTCCATCTAACGGTGTGAATGGTGCCCGTGATGGTGGGTCCAACGGTGTGATCAGTAGCCCTAACACAAAATCTGGCCGCCACTAAGTAGTCTTTGAGCAACTACTAATATAATCATGACCGCCAAGACTACCACTCTAAAGTCCGAGCAAATTAGCTTCGGCATTGCAAATGTCGTGACTTTCTTCACACCCAACTATTCAATATTAAGCTACATCGGTAACTTTACTACAAAAAACCATTCATCAAAGTTAAAAATATATTTCAAGAATCTATTGATGATTAGAAAGATGTAAAAATCTTAATTTGATGGAGAAATCACAAATATTGCAAGAAATAAAACTATACTTGTCTTCAAATGAGAAGTGATCACAATGGGGCATAAATGTGACAACCATAAATCTGCTAGAATGTACATCATAGAAACTCAAAATTTAAAGAACAGCAAACAAATTAATTAAGAAAATAGTAAACCGAGAGCTCTATACATGAGAAGTTGAAATGACTTTTATGGACTCTCACAATATTTCATAAATTACAAAGTGCAGAAAAATCAAGGACAATAAACGCAAACCAAGATCTACCGGAAACATTAGTGCATACCAGCCCACAATAATGCGTAACATATAAAAGCGCGTACACATGCATTTGCTCCTGAATTTGCATAGCTTGCAATATCATTCATGAAAACTTCAATTGCAATGTATCTTCAAAAAATGAAGATACATTTTGGATGATTTTAAAGGAAAAATTGGAGAATTCAATAAACAAATTTCTTTTTTCAAAGTGTATTTTAAGATAGCAATTGTTTGTTTTGCCAAGATTGTTTGAGAAAACAGAGCACATGGATCACATCGTGCTAAAGCGCTCTAGAATCCATGAATCTGCAATTGAGTGGGAATGAAAAAGAGTGCATTTTATATCTACAATTAAAATAAAATCGATGAAAAAACACCAAATTTCAATATTAGTATGACTACCATAGAATTCGATTCACATCATTGAAGAACTAAGTATATCATACATATCAGTTTCCCACGAGAGAGGAACTAAGTGCATGAGAATCAATTTGAAAAATAAATGGAAAAAGAAAATTAAATGCATCTCCCTCCTCCAACGTGGTTCAAAATATTGATACTTATGAAACTGAATTCAGAATTTAAATCAACCACTTGACATATGTCCCATTTTGATTTTCTCTTATTAAAATTATTAGAAAATTGATACTATACATTAATATCTCTAAACGTATTTGAAAAAAAAAGTAAATAAAATAGCCAAAGATATTATCTGATACACAAAGTTTTATTAAATCTGGTCCAATATTCTATTCTGGAGATTCATAAAAATATCTATTGATCTAACCCGTCCACCCATAATCGTACCATCGGAATCAGTTCTAGAAATCCCTTGTGTTGGACAGTGTCGGCAGCCAAAACGGAGGATGTTGTCGATCAAAACAGAACAGCAACTTGCAAAGAGAACCCATACAGCTGACAGTTACCGTAGATTAGCAACAAGTTACCCTCTCCGGCTCATGCTGCTCTTCTTACCTCGGTATTTGCTCCGTTTAGAGCGCAGAGTTCTTTCTTGGCCCCTGTGCAGGATCTTAGCCCAAGCCCAAATCCAATAGTTTATTATTCCTGTTGCCAATCCCTTTACTGATTTGTCCTAACGGCTGTGGCTTCTTATAGAAAGTAAGGTAGGTTCTTGCACTTTGTAAATGGTTAGTAGGTCCACTTTAACCCAGTGCTGATCTTCTGTTTCATCGGTTAAGTCATACGCCCAATAACTTTTGTCTCTCGTAGTTAAATTTTTGATGTAGTATTGTTGGTGCAACTATATCTTGTACCCGAGTGACCCATTTATTCCGAGACAGAAATTCTTCATTTGTGTACTTGATATTGCACCGACCAGATAAATCTAGAGTACTGCGGAGCATATTATGTACACTTCTTTTTTTAACTTCTGAGAAGCCTTGATATGCAGCAAGTTTAGCTTGTCAATCTATGTGATAGAGATATTTATCTATTTGTAGTATAAGTTTATCTAAGCTAGTGATAAGGGGCGAGTGGCTCGTCCTCTATTCCATTCTTGGGATTCCTTCCAGTGCTCAATTCCGAGTCCTGGCATGAGCACTATTGTTTTATATCCCCACAATATCACCACCATTAACCAAAAGAGGTCGGGAGTCCTAAGTTACTGTGACATCTATGTCATTCTTTTCTCATGCGACAAATTGAGATCCTTAAGTGATTGTGCAGTTTATCCTTAAGTTATGGCATTCCTTCCTTAGGCAACAACCTTGTTTTGACTGAAGGCTGGCACAGAATCCAAAACCGTATTATCCGCGAAGACAGCAATCTTGTATGAAAAGGAAACCCACCTTCTCAGTTGGGTCCTACAGACTCAATGAGTCATCATCAAGCCTGTTTATAATAGACGAGTGACTAAATTAGCTTAATATAGGCGCCGTTTCAGAAATAATTTAAGCGGTACAAACATTTAGTCAGAGATTGAGAGCCAATAAACTAGAATTGTAAATTCTTTTGGTGCAACAAAATGTGCATAACATATCAATCTATAGATTGTAATACAAGATGTGAGGTCGCTACTCAAGTATCATAATCCGCAAGTTAATCTAAACTGCTTTGCCTGCAGCACACCTTTAGTCCAAAGTCTGAAAGACTCTTTCCAAGGTGATCACCTTTCTCCCACCTCAAAACAGAGAAGTTAGTGACGGGCAGACTCCACTGTACTCGCACCAGGAAATATAGTTACAATGCCACTGTAAAACTCTATCAAGCATGGAAACCGAGCACCGGGTAAGGTCCATGAATTGTCAAAGGATATCTTTTGGTTACAGCCATCAATGCACTCCTGTAACACAGGTTCATTAAGTTAAGCTCGACAACGGGCTTTATGCTCATCAGCAATGACTTCTATTCGTGTGGTTGAGCATCGATGCTGCACGCAAAAGCTCCGCCCCGGGAGCCTTGCGAATGAAATCTGCAGCAGGATTGTAACAAGCTTTTGTTGTAAAACAGGTGGTAGTGCAAGTGGAATGATGAATGGCTGTTGTCTGCATCGCTATACACACCCCCGTTCTCTCTTTGCAAACACATATTTCAATAAAGACCAGACTAACATCTTGCAACAACCCGATATTAGAAACTCACAAGAATTATAAACCAGAAACCTTAGCCGCCTATTATAAGCAGCCCTGGTCATCATGGACAAGCAAGAAAATTTCACGACGTGACAGTGCTTCCCCGGGAGAGCGAAGTTCGAGGGGACTTACAGACATCTATTCATGCATCGGTCCGTGGGTGTACAGTACTGTACCAAACTTTGTATAATCAACACGGACATGTGGGACCTATCTGCAGATCTTGACAGTTAATGAATTCATGGCGGAGATGCTGAACAGAAGTTTGTGTACATGCTCAAAGGTTTGAGCCATGTACAGTACAGTAAAGTTTGCGTGCACAAAAGCCATGTGATGTGAAACAAAGCAGCGGGACGGTGAAAAATATGGCTTCCAAAAGCCTCTTTCCTGAATTAACAACGATATGATTAAATACTAATCTTGGCAGGTCATGGCTGGAACAGAAGCAGACCTTTGAGTAGCGTTCGTGGTATGTATTATCCATACCGACATTGCCGTTCAACCTGGGCCAAGCTTGCCAGGAAGGGTGGGCGTGCAAAAGATTCCCTCATCAATGGCCACTTTCCATGAGTGCTCTGCAGTTCTTCAATGGTACTGGTATGTTGAAGTCCAGATTGCACTCCGCGCAGTACCCACGGTCCATCCGCCAGCGTGCCAAAGCGACCCTGGACTCACGAGGTTGTCTTCTACACGTCACTTTCCATCGACATCACGGCACGAGTGGCTAGGTACCTAGGCTACTCGCATTGGTTTTGGACCTCTTTGGATTTTACGAAGTCCAGCCTCGAGTCTCTTCATGTCTGCGTGCCCGCTTGTCCGTGGGGTCTAGAGTGCGGCAGTCTTCACTGGCTTGCTGCAATAAATTGACCACATACTTTTCCATAATTGAAGTTTACGATCTCAAATAATTAACGTTGATAGGCACAGTTTGCTTAATGTGGTCAACGTTATCCAAGTATATGAAGGAAATTTCTTTTATAGTTTAGAGGATACCCTATGCACTTTTGTTAATAATAATTTATTTTAAAATAAAAAATACATTTTATATTTATAAAATTTAATTTAGTGACAAGATATAGACAAAATCTATAAAAATTATAGAATTATTAATATTGTGTGTATATATATAGCAGGTCTTAATTAAAAGATAAAAAAATATTTAAGTAAAACAGAAACTCAATCTCAATCTAAATTTTATTCTATAAAATGATATCTGAAATTAATCAAAATTAATAAATTGATTAAGTTATTGATCTTGAATAACTTTTGGATCTTTTAAATTATAAACTACATCATTTAACAGATTGTAACTTTCGTTACTAGTTCCGAGCCCCATCTTATCTTCGACAGAGGTTGGTCTTGCCTATGATGATTCTTGTAGTAATTTTTACAATGTATAAATATGACAAAAGAAGAATGTTCATACTAAAATCGGTTGGCTAGAGTTCATTCTCTTAATCCTCAACTCATCATTTGGGTGGATTAAATAATAATCATGTTTTGCTCGTTTCCACCTAGTTCAACTCAATTTGTCTGAAATGTTTATCCATACCATGTGTATATTAAAAGCATATAGATTCAAAGTAACGGAACTTAAAAGGGAAACCTTTACAACTGTTTTGATCCTCCTTCAGTCATTATAATGGTAAATTATGCTCCAAAATATCATTTGTTATTCTTTATGATTTATAAGTGTTGACCTATGTCCACTCTACTCCTTTGGCTTTCACATAGTCCCCTCTTTGCGACCTTTCCTGGGAATGTTATAGATGTCACCTTCACGGAAGTCTTGCTTATTCCTCATAACACATTTCCTTATTTAACCTTAACGCATTGCTCTATATCTACTTATGCGGTCCAAGAAGAACTGGTCGTTTTATTCGCGCTTAGTATATGAATAAGTTCAGCTATGCATAATTGAATTGCAGTAAATGAGTGCTGTCTTTATACGGAGACTCTCTTAGACAAGTTATTGAGCACAAATTGGACGTTTTATCTTACGTGATGCTGGTATGATATTATAACGTTCCTATTAAAAATTAGTCTATTCTAACATCGCAAGGGTATAAATGAGAAGGTCTATATATATATATATATATATATATATATATATATATATATATATATATATATATAGAGAGAGAGAGAGAGAGAGGATGCAACGTTGCTTCCACGCGCGTTCCGGTTGTGCCTCTTTCTCTGGTGCCCGGGAAAGGTCGAGTTGTGGAGGCACCGCAAAACGCCGGCCTAACCGTGACAACGAGTTCCTTGGGTCCGGCATACCTAAGGGAAATTGCCCGCATATCGAGCAAACGTTTTGTCTCTTTCAGGTTTTTGTCTCTTTTAGGTCTCTTTTGTGCGGCTTGATGGGGTCTTCCCATCCTTCGTTTTCCCCACGCGGTCGCCTTGTTTTCTTTTTAAGTTTTATAATCTTTGAATAATCAGACGTATTCTAGCTTCGCGGGCGGCGGCACTGACCGGGCGATAGGCAGACCCATGACCAGCCCGTTTGCCTCTCAAATGGTTGTTTCCTGGTTCGACGGGAGAAGTCGTGGTTATAGTCGATTTAGTGGTAGCGGAAATGATTAAAATAAATAATTTTTATTAATAATATATTATTTTAGATAATATTATAATTTAAAAACTTAGTTTTTGAGCAAAAACTTGGTATAAAAGTATTGACATTTGCTCAACTACTAGGGCATTGATGAAGTCCCATGTGTTATTGTTGATCGTGGAGGTTTATTATGGCTGCCTTCTGCTTCCCTTTGCTATTTAGTGTCTCAAGACTCAAGTGTCTGTAGTGCTAGTCCTGATATACTTTATATACTGTTCTCCTCCGCTTTGTTCTCATCACCCTATTACACTTTGATATGTCTCCTTGTTCTCATCACCCTATTACACTTTGATATGTCTCCGCATCCACACCATCCATAAACTCTCACATTGTCCATTTCTCTATTCCCCATCTAATTCCCTACCTATTATTTTCCTTTTGCTCTTTGCCTGATTCATGGTTTGAACTTGTTAGAAAAACAGAGCCCCTTGGACCTCTCACAATAGCACATCATAACCACATTAAATAGAAATCAGAGGACTAATAGTTGATAATGTGGTTCACTCCCTGTCCCAGAAGCTACCTCCACTACTGAAACAGGCTCACACCAGCCTTCCAGAGCTTTATTTCTCATTGCACATATATATACATTATGAAAGGTCCATCGCTGTCCATCACTATCATCCACTTGAACTTCTAGACAAGTGACAAGCAATGGACATCAGTTACGTTCGCTTTTGCTCTTGACAAGCAAAACATGACAATCTCCACCTTTTGCTTGTATCCATCATATCATCTCAAAGAGCACAATTTAACATTGAGCAAGTTCATGCATAACTTGAACTTCTCAACAAGAACAGGTTTAGTCAACATATCAGCTGCATTTACCTCTGTGCCAATCTTTTGCAAATTGATCTCACCATTTATCACAGCTTCCCTGATAAAATGATGTCTTACATCAATATGCTTTGTCCTTGAATGACATACTTGATTTTTGGCCAAGTGAATAGCACTTTGGCTATCACAAAAAAGTGTGTACTTCATGTTAGGGAGTCCTACATCCTTGGCTAATCTTTGTAGCCATATTGCCCCTTTGGCAGCCTCAGTTGTTGCCATATATTCCGCCTCTGTAGTAGAAAGAGCAACTGTAGATTGGAGAGTAGACTTCCATCTTACTGCACCACCAACAAGTGTAAAAAAAAACCCTGTTGTAGACCTTCTCTTATCCAAGTCTCCGGCAAAGTCAGAATCTACATACCCTGTAATTCCTCCTTCTTGGTTCTTCTCCACATCAAAGGTAATGCCAATATTTATAGTCCCTTTCAAGTAACAAAGTATCCACTTCACAACTTCCCAATGTTGTTTCCCTGGATTTTCCATGTATCTACTCACCATACTCACACCATATGAGATGTCTGGTCTAGTGCAGACCATAGCATACATTAAACTCCCAACAACACTAGCATAAGGAATATTTGACATTACTTTTCTCTCCTCTTTATTTGATGGACATTGCTTCAATGATATCTTGAAATGACTTGCCATTGGAGTGCTCGCTGGTTTTGCATTCTCCATGCCAAACCAAGCGAGTAATTTTTCCAAATATCTCCTTTGAGATATTCAACTTTCCCTTGCTCTTGTCCCCATGGATTTCAATCCCAAGCACCCTCTTTGAAGAACCCAAGTCCTTCATATCAAACTCCTTACCAAGTTGTGCTTTCAATTTCTCCACCTCAACCATATCCTCCGCAACAATCAGCATATCATCCACATATAGTACCAAGATGATTAAATCAAGTACTCTAGGTCCATGTAGCTTCTTGAGGTACACACAAAAATCTGATTCACTTCTGTTATATCCATGCTTCAACATGAAAGCGTCAAATATCATGTACCAAAGTCTTGGACTTTGCTTTAGTCCATATAAAGACTTTTGTAACCTACAAACCAGGTTTTGATTCCTTAGTACCACAAAACCTTCAGGTTGATGCATGTAAATCTCCTCCTCCAATTCTCCATGTAAAAAAGTAGTTGTAACATCTGGTTGCTCCAACTCCAAGTTATGCAATGCAACTATTGCCAAAAGTGCACAAATTGAAGAGACTTTTACCACTGGTGAAAACATCTCATTGAATTCAATACCTTCTTTTTGGCTATAACCCTTTGCTACAAGCCTTTCTTTGTATCAATTCTCCACCTGATTTTGGAAGTCCTTCCTTCTTCCAGAATATCCATCTGCAACCAATTGCCTTCTTTCTCATAGGCAAATTTTCAAGTCTCCAAGTTTGGTTTTTGGCCAAAGACTTCATCTCCTCTTCTATTGCACAATGCCACTTTTGACACTCTTGATCTTGCATTGCCTCTTCATATGATGAAGGCTCACCATTCTACGCAAGAAGAGTATAAGTTGTGAATGAATCATCAAATCTCTTTGGAGGCCTCCTATCCCAATTTGAATACCTACATTCATGAATCACTTCTGGACTTTGCTCTTCTAATGGTTCACTTGGTAGATCTACAAGAGGTGATATCTCTTCATTTCCAAGATCAATATCTATCTTAACAAAATCTGATTGAATTTGTTTTTTCTTTTCTTCCGCTATAGAAATAGTCTCCATCATACTCTTCTCATCAAAAACTACATCCCTACTCACAACAAGACAACACCTTTCTGGATCCCATAATCTATATCCCTTTGTATCCTTCTCATATCACAAGAATATACATTTTCTAGATTTGGGATCTAACTTTTTCCGTTGTTCTTGTTGAATATGAACATAAGCAATGCATCCAAAAACTCTAAGTGAAGAGTAATCAACATGCCGACCTGTCCATTTTTCCATAGGTGTCTACCACTCAATAGCAATAGGGTGAAAAATATTTACCAAATGACAAGCTGTATTTATAGCTTCTGCCCAAAAACTCTTCTCCAATCCGGCATTGCTTAACATACTTCTTGCTTTCTCCAAGAGTGTACAATTTATCCGCTCTGCCACTCCATTTTGTTGAGGGGTACCCGGAATTTTAAAGTGATGAATTATCCCTTCACTCTTATAACTTCTATCAAACTCTCTAGATTTGTATTCTCCACCATTATCAGATCTCAGACACTTCACTTTCCTTCTAGTTTTCTTCTCCATCATCACCTTCCATTGTTTAAAGATAGAGACGACCTCTGATTTTTGCTTCATGGTGTAGACCCATACTCTCCTAGAGTAATCATCAACCAAAGACACAAAATATAATGCTCCAGATTTTGAAGCTACAGGTGTAGTGCCCCAAACATCAGAATGCACATAGTCTAAAATTCCCTCTGTGCAATGAACTCCTGTGGAAAAGCTTACCCTTTGTTGCTTTCCTATTACACAATGCTCACAGAATTTTAACTTACAACTTTTAAGGCCTACAACCAGAACCCTTGGTACATGCGGTCACATAATCGAAGAATTGATACTAATTACAACCAAAGGTAAGGTGTACCATTTAGGTTTTGGAGGATTTACATCTTTTTACTTGATATTCTTGGTACATGCGGTCACATAATCGAAGAATTGATACTAATTACAACCAAAGGTAAGGTGTACCATTTAGGTTTTGGAGGATTTACATCTTTTTACTTGATATTCTTGGGTGTCTTCAATACTAATTTGTTGGGTCTACTTTCAATGGTGGCTTGAGGTCATTGCAAAGGAGAAGAATTATATAGTTTTGTGTATCACTTTCGTACCATATTTCAGATAAAAAGGTCTCAACCATTTCACAGTATACCTAAATATCGACTTAAATAGGCATGTTGATAGGTATGGAGATGTACGGAGAATTCATGACAGCTTTTCTTCCAACTTAGATGCTTCCACTTTCCTCCCGCTCATACCTTTATTGGATCTTTATCACAAAGTTCACCGCTCTACGTTTGAGTAGTCTCTTTAAACTATTTCTAACTTTGGGAGTTGGCCCTTTCTTTGTGCGGGCTCGTAATCCTCTCTTCTTTGCTCTTAGTATTCTTATTCTCCATCATGCTATTTTTCTTGGCCCGATTTTCTCTTTAAGAAACTTGATCGCATACAAGTTAGCTTTTGGCATTCACTGGATACAAGCGGCCTTGACAAAACATGATCAAGTTTTGCAACTCCAAGTATCAACTTGAAGCTATCAGTAACATGAATGAATGTAATTTTGGTGCTCCCATGAACATTCATGCGGACAAAGTAGACCGGCTCAAGAATCATAAAGACAACCAAAGGTATATACATTTTCGCCTGTACAAAAGCCATTGAAGAGCGCTCTTCAACTGAGAACACTACAGTATTGAGTCACTCTGGGAAGAACCACTCAAGGAAACAGAATTCGTGAGTCATCAATTATCTACCTCCATCAGTGATCACAACAACAGCTCACACCGATGGTACTTGCAAGGTCGCAGTTAACAATACATTAAGCTTGATTACCGTACAAGTTACGATACTTGTTACGACCATCTAATTGGTGTTTCATGGCTAAGTAGACACTTGATGATAGCGTCCCGAAAGTGCAAAAGATCCGGTGAAATTTCAGCGTATGATTGAGTTAGTAGTCGAAACGAAGAGCTTTAGCGTCCGGTGTCGTATGAAACCCTCGAGGTTGACACCTATCACGAAAACTGATCGGATAAACGGATCAGCTCTTGAAGGTCTAACTGCAAGACTCAAGTAACTCTGGTACTTCAATTGAACTTGGAAGTAAAGCCCCTTAAGTCTACAATGTCACATGGATTAGTGATAGGATGCAAACTTTTCCACTCTACATGAAATTTTAGTTTCTATCTGGGCAGTGTCTCTGTAAAAGATTTTGAAGCTTGCTCTATTGCATATACGAATGTGACTCTCATGATTATAGAGTTAAATGCCAAATGCGAAAGGAAAAAAAAACACGAGGCCCCAACAGTCTCAAGTGACCAAGAAAGAAACAGGGTTCGAAGGCACACTCAGGTAAAGTAGAAACAGGGTTGCAGGGTAATAGGCTTGTGAAACTTAGCAGATGAATAGTGAGACCTTATTCATCAGCAGGTGCAGACTTTATTTATCTTAGGTGCAGTAGGGCATATTTCATATCGACTCTATTGGGCTTAGCCCATTTTACCTATTTGGTCTCACCCTTGTACGGCTTGCTTGATGGGGTCTTCCCATCCTTCGTTGTTTCTACGCGGTCGGCCTTTTTCATCAACGGTCTAGTTTAAGGATAGAGTTTAACTTCTTCCACAATTTTGTCAGCGTGCTTCCAGAGAACAGACGTTGCAGCCTAGGCCCTGTACTCGCGCGTACCGTTGCTGTGGAGAATTCTTCGAAGGTCGTACGGAATCTCTTGTCCGCAATGTCTGTTTAATTTTCCTTTGCAAAGATAATATATTTCACCTGTATTCCGTCGTGAGTTGTCGTCAGAAGTGTGACCACATGTAAGCTGAAGAAATTCCCAATGCAGCGTGCGAACTGAATTGAACCTGCAAGCCCCCCTACTAAGTGCGTGTCCAATGCATGCCAACCCTTGCCTAACAAATTGTCCAGGACCTGCAAGAACCGCCTACTATAGTAGAGAACCTGCATGGTTGACAAGAGCCAAGCATAGATAAAGGTATATAGGTACATGAAGAGGCGTTTGTACTATATGTGTTCATGTTAACAGACAGTTCACAACAATTAACATCTAATTTGTAATCGCTTCATGAAACCCGGGTAGATATCTACTCCGGATCCGGATCGACGATGCACACTCTTGAGATTTGGACACCTAATAAACAATGCCTGTATTTACAATGTGCTTGACCCTGTGGTATAAAAAGTCCGTCACTTGTATACAAGTTCTGATGCAAGTAACGGACTTCTTGACGAGAAATCTCTAGAAATTTTGCAAGGGGGTTCTGAGTTGAAGTCTTACGTACGGCAAAAGTTACTCCGCTCTGTGTTGCGTACAGAAACTTAAATCTAGCTGGAAATGTCTTCACGGTGACTTGCAGGGCTCGGTGGATGTCAAACTTTTCAGCACTGTATTTTCGACATCTCGACAGCAGAGGTCATGCAGCAGAGGAGATATATGTGTCTAGCTACGCATTTCTGAAATACACCAAGACTAATTCAAATATTTCTTTCAGATCATTATGCTGCATGCTGCTGTCTGCTAGTTCCAGGATTTTGACCTCGATTAACTGGTTAGCCATGAGTGCTGGACCTGTAGCTTGTACATTATTACCCAGCGAATATTTCAATTCTGTCTTAACCAGACTGCATGAACAAGATCAATCTCCATCGTATTACACCATGTCGCGAATATCTGCTGTCTGTGCTTTGCCGTAGAATCGCAACGCTTTACAACACCGAGAGAAAAGATGGAGAGAAGTGGGGGGAGGGGGGAGAGAATCACTTTCAAATGACCAAAGCTCTCTCCGCTTTTTAATTAGAGAGTGGCTTTCATTGTTGTAGCAGTGACTGCCTCTACGGTGGAGCGAAGACCGTGATGTAGAAGCGATACATAAAGAGGGATGAGTTTATTTCTTTGGCTTACACCGCCCTTTTGGATTTCTTTAAAAAAAATGAGGTTTCCTTTATCGTTTCTTGCGCCGTACTTTGTGATCTTCGTGCTCAGATATATGTTCCCTCATTCTTGTCATTGATAATTAAACAATGTGAAGGTCGTCAGCGAAGCGCAAACTTTGATGCTTCCGCATGTACGTTACATGGCACTCTTTGTGGACTCAGTGTCCAGGTCTAAAGCTCTGGCTCTCTCGGGGTTAAGCGCTCTAGACTGTCCTGTTAGGAAGGCTAAACCAGATAGCTCAAGTCTAGATTTCGCAATCTAAGACCTTCTTAACTGGCAAGTTCTACAATTGGAACATGTGCCCGAAAGCGGCATCAAGTACTGCGAAAATCAACTGCAGGAAACCTGAAAGTATGACAAATTTGTGACCTTTATGGAGCAACATGCGCCTTCACCAGTAGGCAGTCGAAGTCTGATTTCACCTGTAATTTCGTCACCTGTGATTTCAAATCCATTGTTTTTCAGTACTGTGAACCCGTACTGATATACTTCATCTTGAAATCAAAGTTCAGGTTTGCAAATATTACACAAACTTGAACTTATGGTCTCTCGATCAAACATCCCTTCTTACAGTCTATCTCCCCGTGTGATACTCTGTAAGATGCGTCGTCAGATTCTCCGGGGAGTTCGACATGTGTAACGCCGCCTTCATGAGCCCGAAACTTCTATCGTAACTTGACGTAAGGGTTCAGAGTGTATGTTTTACCACTTCAGCACTTGCTAAGGCGGAATTGAGTACAAGACATGGGAAATTTGTGAATCAAAATTGACCATCCTGCATCACTCCTTGTCAAGATCCCGTCAGATCTTTTTGAACACCTTACTCCTTTTCATCTTCTGATCACGGACAAGAGCTGAACCGTGGACGTGAACTATTCTAACATTACAGTAGTTATCCGACTCCTTACCTTGTTTCATTGCAAAACATAGGAGATTGGAGGCTATTCTCTCTTATAGACCCACCGCTTCACCTGAATTTTACTATCCTAACAGGAGATGTGGAGACTGGCCTCTTTTAGACTGCATATGGCATTCTTAGGAGGTTCTCTTTGCCGTAGTCTGTCTTCTCTGTAGGACAGAGCCTTGCCTTGACGAACGGGCCGGATACCGGATGTTGTTTTGAGTGCCGACTTTACTTTTAAATCTGTATCGAAATCTTTTATTCTAATGGTTGGTTGACCCTGCTGCACTCCTGAACGGTGAGCTCCACTTGCTCGTCCACAGAAAGTTAACAGGAAGTATATACTATATTTTAGAGTGAATCTATTCAAGCGTGGGTTCCGTGATCCAAACTAAACTAGAATTTCACTCCTTGACGATTGAGATCTTACACCACTACTGTAATCACTTCAATTGCAGGCCTGCATCCCGTGCTAACTACCCGCATGGGTGCTTGAAGGGCAGACGAACGGACGGCAGCCTTAAGTACAGGAATGCTGAAAAGAACTTTAATGAGTCGACCACTTGACTCCCACATTTGATTGGCCATGAGTTGGGTTTGAGCTTGAATTGTGTTAACCTTTCATGCTACGGGGTATAATCTCTAGTCTTCACTCGTTGTCACGCGTGCCCCAAAGAGATGTTGTTACGGACTACCAAGATGAGGTGTACGATTATCATTGTAATGGTATTATCTGCTCTTGAAATTGTTATCTTGAAGTATGTTCAGTTTTGTGGTAACAGTCCCCCAACTTAAACAGATTAAGTGCTCATGAGGAACTTCAGGACTCGGTATGCGACAGATTGGTGCTCAATCTCTCATTGCTTCCTAACAACGGTTACCTGAGACTATAACTAATACTCCGCTCTCGCAGGAGTTGAGAAACTCTCATTCACCACTTCCCAACTGGTAACCAAAATCATGTCCCTACCTGTCAACGATCAGTTTCCAACCTTGTTGAGGATCTTCTCCGAAGAAAATTCGGAGTAGAATTTTGGTTGCAATGGGCAAAGAGCTGTGACACTTAATGTTCTAAAGTACAACAGACGTCATTATGCCGGAATCATGACCACAATGCCGATGTGTGCGGGCCTGGAACGAAACACTTAATAAACAAGCGACTGCGCTTGCTGACAGGTTTTACGTGTACCGATTGAAACTTGGAGACCAATTTCTGGAAAGAGCGTTCAAGAGAGCTATTTCAGAAGATATTGACAAACCATTCATTGACAAATTCAGGCAAACATCATCCGCTAATAAAATCTTCTCCTCATGAAACGAGTTCATACAAAGCGCAGCATACTAATCACCGAAAAGAGAGATCAAGGATTATATATTGTTGACCCATACCGATACACAGTCACTAGATGCATCATGCACAATGACTTGCCCGCTTCTTTATTTGCGGAAATGATCATGACTTACTAAAACCGACAGTGAAGTCCTTATAGCAAGAAAAACTATCAAATACGTCAGACAAATATCTCGGACCTGGAATCCAGGTTTACTCAAATTGCGTCAAATCGGTGGCTCATTATTCTAATCATGTTATTAGTGCAATCAATATCAATCCTCAGAATTGTGTCATTGTGTTGTCTACCATGATTAGTCCGAAACCTGCGATCCGTTTGATTGTCCCCTGTCGAATCGTACAGCAGATCCAAAACATCAAGAACACATCTGTGTCCAGAGGACTGGAAAGGTGATCAAAACTAGTGCCTGTCATAATTCTCTTTCCAGGCAAACCAAAGGCTCTCTACAAATGGTTTAAGAGTATCAACAACACACTTGCTATGGTTTCCAACCCTTGCTACAAAATATACATTCTCTGTATATGACTGGCTACTTCAGCCATTTTTTTTCTTGATTATTGGTACCTCTTATACACCTGGATGATAACCAGCGAGACTAGCTCATGTATCAGTTGTTATCTAAAGTCACTTATCTCCTCTCGCCCGGGCATAAGCCTCGGAACAATGAATACTTCAACAATTATATCAATTTGTTAAAACTCACCACGTGTCTAATGTATAGTCTACAGTATTGGAGGTGTATATCCCATGCTATTGAGGTCTATATATTGAGAGGGCTGTTGTCTATTTCTTTCGACTTTTAAAGCTGCAACAACAGCTGCAACCGCCACTGCCAGCAACACGACTAGAACAACTGTTACAGCGGTGCGCCTATTCTTATGGGGCTTCTCCGCTTCAACCTGATTCCATTTCCACGTTTCTAGTGATCCCTTGTGCTTCGCACCCCCAGCTTCGCTAAGGAGGGTTTGCAGGCCACCCTGGTGTAACATCAGGAGAGGACGAAGTTTCAAACCGTGTGGGTAAGCTAAGTTCACAAAATTGAAAACAGGAAACCTAAAAATGGCCAAAATGACATCATGATATTCAGTTGCGTACTCACTTGCAGTATGCCCGAGATTGTTTGAGCGATTTGCGCGACGATCTGTTCATGTATGTTCTTTGGATGGTTCTTCTTACTGCACCACGCGCATTTTGTCTCATCATTGGGCACATCACACACACCGGTAAACCCTGGCACTGACTCTTCAGCAAATAGATCACAGACAGGCTTGTCCCAAATGTTCTGAAACACCTCTTTCGCAGTCGATGATGACATATTTGTACTGAAACCATCTGAAGTTGTCTCCTTAATACTTGTCATGACCTGTTCGAAACAGCAACAGAGATCCGCCAGTAATTGATGTCTGTCATCCTCTACAGTCATCCATTGGGCACTATGGCCCAGCATATACAATCCAAACTTGACAGAAGGCTCAATATCTTTTAACAAATAAACTGAAGGTGCACATGAAATCATAACACGGTAAGACTATTCAGCAGTAATACCTCTCCGAAGGTTGCAGGCTGGCCGCACCCACAAGTTTCTGTAATGGCGTGACACATTTTCCTGCAAGGCAACCCTAGACTGGCAGTTTGAAGCATTCGTGGTACTGCGAGCTGTAAAGCTGCAACTGGTGTCGACTTCTTCAAAGAAACTGACGTTATCATCGGCTGAAGAGAGAAAACAACGATGATTAGTACCAAGAAGGGAGTGGCCACAACAATACATCGGGCTGAATCTTCAAGTAGAACTGATATCTTCTGTGATTGACTAGGATAAACCACGTGCTTGAGGCAGAAGACGTCACCCAGTCGCAGTCGTCAGAATATCATAGGTAATGGCTTCAAAAACGAGTTATAGCCCTTTACTACGACCCTTTGCAAACGAATAAACTTGCCTAGCATCTGGTGATTCAACGCAATATGATGAAGGTATCATGTCTAGCTATGTCCATGCTCTCGGTACAGGTCATTAACGACCGTCCCGGACATACAGGAAACACTGAAATGGCCTCTGTATGCGAATCGACGAGTGAAAGCCAGCAAGGACAGGAAAGTAGGGTTTAAAGCAAGGACAACAGCCTGACTTTCTAAAGCAAACAGAAAGACAAGCTGCGAAGGGTTAGAAATCTCAGAAAACAAGTTGAGACTATACCAGGATTTCGTCCACGACTTTATCAAAAGTCCCGCATGCAGGTACTGTTTGGGCACACCAGAACTTATGAAGTGCAGAGTAGCAGTTTGGACATGGTGGTTCACCTGTTCGTGACGTTCAACCAGGAACTTGCTTCTCAATAATGTAAAATTCTCAAGGTGTGCCATCTTGTACTCACATTTGATTCATTTGCAACGGAACACTCAAAATCGGAACCCGTCATTCAATGGGTGTCGGATTCTCACATAACACAAATTGAGCTACCCTTAATATTTAGAGTTAAGGACTGGCAGCTACCATTATGTGCACACTTCTTTGGTAAGATTGCAATCATCTGGAAAACGAACAGCACAGTTCACCAAACATATAAAGCGACAATGCGTTCAGAGCATATACCGTTATCTCTTGTAAGTCTTTCCTTCATGACAGAATCCGGATCCTTGTGAATTCCTTCAAGCGCCTCCATTTCATAGGCACAGTCCACACGCTGATTATAAGCTTTGCACAATCTTGCGTAATCTGAATTTTCGGGTATTTGTACGCAAGAATCGGAACCTCCAAAAACATTGCATCGAGGGCCTCCTCCAACATCAACTAAAGCATTTCCAATCTTCTTCAGAATCAGTTTTTGAGACGATAAAGGAAGTGCTGTTGCAGCTCTCAACGCATACTCTAGCTTCTCAATAGACGACCAATCTGCGTCAAGTTCCAACAACATACCATCTAAGAATAGATCCAACCTTGAAGAGCTGATATCAGTTACTCAAACGTCAGTGACATCCTTTCAATCGTTTGAGGATTAGCGATGATCTGATGAGCAGGTAACTCCATAAAATTATCAATCCTCGACAATTTTCTCCATGTTATGTTGTTCAACATAACATGTCCAGAACAACCTGTATGGAATATAGTCGCAGACCTAAGATCACAGGCCTGTTCGTTTACAGGTAGGGTTGACTTTACGAATTTCGAGTGGACAGTTTATGATTCTTCTGTCAAGGCTCATATTGAAATTCGAAACATTCAGCCTAAGCCAAGTCGATAGACTCGTATAAGTCAAGTCATTGCAGAGATAGGGAGTTGGATATTTGACCCCACAAGAAGATTGACCGGTGAAACTTTGCAACATTCTGCCAACTGGTCTGAGTGAAAGGCAAAATCGTAATGCTTGACCAGTCCCTATTACTCAGAGTCGTCAGTAATAATCAAGTGACTTCTTGGCAAATAAATCAAATCCAGATTCTAACTTTACAGATGCACTTGATAAACCAGAAGCTAGAGAAGTTACTCAAATATGAGATCAGAGGTTGCAATAACCATACATGCGAAACTTCCCGATATAGCTTTGATTGACAAACTTTGACAGGCGCGCGAGAAGAACAACAACAGGGAAATTCAAGTTTTAAATAGCACACGAGATCTCCGCATTGAAAAGGCTAGGGTTTCCAAGTAATGACCAAGACATGACATGACGCAGAAACTAAATCTGACAAAGGAGTCCTAAGTATGATCAAGAGCCAAACAATTCTATGAACATCACGCTTAAGGTTACACCCTGTAATTATCTGTGCAGTCAAAGTAAATAAAAGAAATCTTCAGAATGATTTACTCAGGAGTTTAATTTCTCCAGAAAACAAAGAACCTGACTGGAGAATACTGCTCCTCAGCCGAACCTCACTTTCTCGATCAATACTGAGGCACCGACAATTCCTTGGAAAATTGCACGCAGTAAATCAACCTGCGGCATCTAGAAAGGTATAGAGAGAACACTTGCAGCTGATTATCGTATTTGCTAGGAAAATCGATCGACAACATCATTACGGAAACTCAAATTCTTTAGGAGGAACGCACCAGGTGTCTCCTCTGGAACAGCAATCGTGGCTTGGAAAATGCAGAAACTGAACCACAGTCTTAGTACAAATCGCTGTAAACAATATTGAATCCTCATCCTGAACAAGTTTCACTGGACAAATTCCTGCAACGAGAGTTACAGATAAGTTGCTCTATATGGCCCCTCTTCCTTCCTCTCGGACACGCAAATCACTCTTCGATTGCAGACGCTCCGATCCAAAGGGTGAAGCAGAGTAGGCAATGAAAGGAACGAGCCTCCGCACTCGACATCCATCCTCCTCCTCCAGGTTCGTTACCGCCGTCGACGGCGTCAACGGCTCCGTCAAATGATAATTCTCACATTTTGATAAAATTTCGCATTCCTTTTGTGTATGATACTATCAAGTTAGTAGGGACTTTAGTTCGATCCCTACATTTTGCGGTGTTACAAAGTTAACAAGGTCGGAGAGTTTGTATTTAGTGTATAACCACACTCACTGGTTAACTGTGTAACAGAATGTATGCATCTTTGTTACTCACTACACAAGTGAGTAACAAAGATGCATACATTCTGTTACACAGTTAACCAGGTCGAAGAGTTTGCATCTAGTGCAGAATCACACTCACAAGTGAATAACAAAGATGAAGACAGGTGAACTAAACCTAAGTAAAATCTCATCACTATAGAGATAATAGTTGGTGCGAGTCGGAATACCTTGCATGGTCGTGCTAGGATCAAAGACCCTGTTCCCTTGCCAAAACAAGAACAAAGATATGCTCTAGTGACCTAAGAAATGGACAAGTCAACTAAGAGAGAATGTAGCATATATTGACACTATTGCTCCATCAAGGAAGACTACAAACCTTTGGTCCAATCTGATGGTAGTGAAACAAAGGATGGAATGTTCTCTCGTGCTTGTGAGACCATCTCTCGACTACTACAATAACATTTGGAGAGAAAAGGATCCATCCTCCACCTAGGTCACATATGTCTCCAAAATTGGCCTAGTAGTAACCACAAAACAAGAGGAAAGTAAGGGTGCGAAGAGAACTCAACTACCCAAAAATGTTATAGGTGTTATCTCTTCCATAGATAATAGGCCTACACTTCTACACAAGATCTGTAGAGATGTTTGTCTACATGCCAAAATCCTACATCACACACTCAAATGTTTGGGTCTGATGATATCACCAACGACTCCTATAATCCTCCTATCAAAAGCTCTCAAATGTGGAAAGTCAAGGAAGGGAGAAGGTCAGTCGGTTGATGTGCAATACTAGAGGAGAGTAGACCAAATGTCACTAACGGATCTCCTAGTAGAGGAAGGTCATCCACATTGAGAATATCCTCTGCAAGGGTAGCATCTAAGAAGCATGTGACAAAATCCTCAGATCCTACTAACACACCAAGAATATGTAGTTCATATGTAGATGTGACACACCACTATGGAAGCTCAAGGTGGGTAGGGATACCTAAAGGGGACCATGTTGTGCACTTTGAGACCTTGACTCTCAATCCTACAAGATATAGTTTGGTAGTCAAGTGATCAAAGGCATGCCTAGTCTGATCTATGGGGCCTACAATATGTGTATCATTTGCAAAGGAGGGAAATACATAACCTAGCTGTAATATTACAAGGATAGAGAAACATAGAAGAGAAAACACGAATTCCACACTCAAACTCCGATGCCCCAAAGGAGCCCCTTCTCTTTATTATATAGCCAAAGAAGATCTCTTCCAAGGAAGCTCCACCATAGGATTAGATACATGGATAGGTGACATGTCAATGAGCTCCACCCTTAGATTACTTGTTTGAATGGGTGACATGTCAGTCTTGGTCCCATCTGGTTGGTCAAATAGTCTTTGACCAAAGGGAATCCTTTTAAGGAATCTTAGAATCACATGGGTGAGTTACTGTTGGAAAGCTTTTAGTGAGACAAACCAAGGGGGAGGGAAGGCTAGATTTTCCTCTATTGGGGGAGGAAATGTACATTTTTTTGGTCTAATTCATCCGTTTAGGCCTCCAAAATTGCCTCTAAAGTTTTCAAGCCTATTTTGGCTTCTACCCTATTAGTAGAAGTGCTCTTTTGGTGACACCCTATCTGATCTACTTCCTCCATCATGTGCAACATCCTTTTAGATGTCACCACTCCAAGTTCACCTCTAGATCATATGCCTTGCTATTGATTCTAAAGCTTCCAATTACGTTTTGGTTTCTAGCCTACTAGTAAAAGTACTCTTTTGGTGATACCTTTGTCTAATCTACTTAGTCCATCATGTGCAACATCCTTCTAGATGTTACCCAACCAAATTTCATCTCTAGATCATCTGTCTAGCTATTTGCATTACACTAACATGGCCAAAGTAGTGGATAAGAGAGCTCTAAAGTGAGCCATGGCAAACAAAGGTCTCCCTAATGGATCTCCTTGTCATGTACCAAAAATTGACTCTAAGACGGTAACTCCTTCCTAGGACCAACCATGCTAGTAGTAAAAGGAAGCAAGAGAGCCATAAAACAAATGCACAAAAGGAATGAGACTTGGCAAGGATCCACCGGCCTCCCTAAGCTCTCTAAAGATGGATACCAAAGAGATGTTATTAGAAGTGTTCTCAACATCCACCTATAGGACAACCCATTTTGGATGGATATCTAGGAGTGCCATGTTGCCTAAAGATATAGTCTCATAACCTCCAAGTGTAGTTACTCCAAATTGATGTGGATTAAGGTGCTCTTGAAAGTGAGAACAATGTTGAAGGAAAATGGTGCAGCTAACCAAGCACAAAAGGATCTCTCCCATAGAAATTGGTCTAATGCTCCATGTATCTTTCTCCAACACAAGAAGTTGACTAGCCTTTAACACTCGACTAACTCACATAAGAATATCTCCCCTTGCTACTATTGCAACCACCTAAAAAAGTGTGATAAATCCACTAGAAGTATCATCTACTTGAAAGCAATCTCTAAGATGCTCATATACTATCCTTTGACAAGCCTCTTGAAGAGAAGCAAGGGCAATGTACAATACTTGTGCAAAAAGTGACCTATCAAGACATAAAAGTTGTTTAGGCAAATAATCTAGGACCTCTAATGGTACTCTCTCTCTTGCTATAGGATGTAGTGAGCATAGGGAAGAGATAGTCTCATTAGTGGGACTAGCCATAAATAAAAGATGTAGCGCTTGTGCTACTCTACTAAACTCTCCCACTTGACCCATGTCTTACACCATCATAATTGAGTGGACTCTATGGTATTCTATGGGAAAACCTATCTCGTAAAACATGCAGCCCTAACCAACTCTTCTTGTAGGGTAGCCAAATCCCCCACTTGGAATTGATGAAATCTAATAGCCACCTCTCTATGCCACACACATCTCACTCTAGCACAACAAAGGCATCATCAAGGGAGTAAGAGGAATAAGAACCATGCTAACTCGTCCAAGGAATCAGGTGCCAAAAAATCAAGTGGTAGGCAAGAAACATATCTATCCTCATGATGGATTGTACGGGATACTCCTATGGAATAGTCTCAAATAACCCCAAGATATAGCATGCTTTGAATGCTAACCACTCCCATGACTCAATTGATATCCCTGAACAATCAACAAAAGGATTGAGTGTCACCATTCTCGAGTGGTTGCTCACCTAATGTGAGCATCCCATTTGATCTAATCATAGTCCTTTTGTATCCTTCCCACATAGGTCTTTACCCCTTGCAAGGTAAAGCATTAGGTGACACACTAGGCGTGATGCATCCCAAGCTGCTCTCAGTGGCCCCACATAGAGAAGTGTAGCCATGGCTAGCACAAGAATAATGATCATAACACACTATGCTCCTTTCCATATCTCCCTATACCTACAAAACCACAACCCCTCACATCCCAACTCACATGAGTAAATGTTCTCTCTCCAAACCCTAAAAACTATAAACTCTCATAACTTTCAATTCTCATCTCAAAAATTTTCAAACTAAGTTCCCATGGAACTCAAGCATGAATACAAAGAGATTAAAAATGAAAATTCTTGACCCACCACCCTCAATGTGAAGTAATCATTCTAAACACTAAAAAGTCTAAAAATTTTCATAATTTTCTACTCAATGCTTCATAGCCTTCAATGGTACCAATGGAACCAAAATTGAAAAACAAACAAAATCTATTATGCACTCATATGATATATAGGGGAAGCTCTCCAAAAATCAATAATCTTTTTTCTCCTCTTTCTCAATGCCCCTTTGTAGTCAGTCCATGAGAAACAAAGGACAATTACAAACAACAATCAAGATTTTACTTGGAGAAGTCGTTCAGATTTTCCAAAGACAATGTAGCATTGGCATCATCATCAGTCTAGACAAAGAAGAGGAATTCAACTTGATTGTTTTCTGTACTCACCATCCTTTGGAATACTTGATCACAAAGGATAAAAGAAGAATCAAGACTATTCACTAATAACAATTTCATCTCATGATATGGGTAAATTAATCGGTTGCCTTTGCAAAAACTATAGCATTCAAAACCACCATGCAGATTCACACTTAAGAGAATTTGACACAAAATGAATGTCTTGGAGACAACATAACTCCAAGTTAATTTTTTATGTTGAATAGGATAAGCACAAAATACAAAGTTAAAACTTAAACACCAAACCTATTTCAAATGACAAATCTAATTGTTGAACCCATGTGGAGAAAGTGACTCTAAGATAATAAAGCAAACCTCATTCAAGATACAACACTTCTCTTTAAATTTTATAAATTTTTGTCATGTCATATCTTGTTTAGATATGAATGTTCATATTTTGAAAGCGGTGAACTTTCATGGGTGGAAGTTGCAACAACAAGTTTAATTGTTGTTGATAATTAGTGTTTAATAACTATGTTGAGTGATAATTAAAAATTATTGCTTTTGTGAGAACAAATTGTTCAATTGATCATAATGGAAAATCAATGATAAACATTTAAGTCAATTTCAAATCATTTTCAACGGGATATAGTATGATGATTTAAACTTGAAGCCTGAAATAATATCCTCATAATGATGTAAGTGTATACATAGTGGATAGATCATTACAAGAAGCTTCAAAATAACATGATAATATTTGTGCAAGTAATTTTATACAAATATATCTCACATGTGAAGTGTCAATAAGAGAGAATTGTATATTGAAATTTTTCCCCCACATTGCCTCAGGATAATATTGGTGCAAGAGTACTTGCAGTCTCTTGAGTGCAATGCAAGGCAATGGGGCAAGAAAATTTTAATGTGCAGTTCTCTCTTATTGACACTTCATATATAAGATATATGTTCCTAAACTCTTGATGTACACATCAAGAGTATATATGAACATTTTGAATCATATACACTCAAATAACTTTCCTTCCAATCAACAAGAATGACCAACTTCACTACAAATTAGTGGTTTTAATAATCAAGCCTCTAATATTGTATTTAAAACCCTCAATATTGTTGTCGGAACGGTACCAAGGTCTGAAGGTCGGTTCTAAAGGTGGGTTAGGTTCATTGGCCCAAATGCCACTAAAGTGGGTCAGGCCATAAGATGCATAAGAATGAAAAGTGAAACCACAAAGAAAACATGAAGGATGAAAGACCACATCAAGCCATACAAAAGTGAGACAAAATAGGTAAAATGGGGCTAAGCCCAATAGATTTGATATGAGAAATCTGCCCTATTGCACCTAAGATATTCAAGCTATGCAAGTCATACAATCTATAAGCAATTGGAGGATCCAAAGAAGCATCACTTAGTGTGATTGCTCTCCTATGGATTGCAAGGTGAGTTTCTTGAGAAGATGGTTTCTTGAGGTTGCTAAGTTAAGTCAATGTACATTGGGACAAAGGTCATATGATGTAGTAGGAGAATTAGATTCTTGAGAAATAACTTCATTGAAAGATGATGAGACACTTTAATGAACTCCCAAGTAAGGCAACCACATCAAACACATGAAGGATGGGAAGACCTCATCAAGGCATACAAGGGAAATACAAATGAGTTAAAATGGGGCTAGGTCCCAATAGTATCAATATGAGAAATTTTCCCTACCACACCTAAGATATCCAAACTCCCAAGTAAATTCAAATAAATTAGGAGCTAGAAAAGGAACTATAATTCTAAAATTATAGTTAGAAATATTTTTTGAAAGATATAGATAAGAAATTAAAATACTAGCACTAAGTTTAAAATCATATTTCTCAAAATATGGATGGTGTTACTATATTTAGAATTTTAGTCCTACTAGATGTCTTCTTTATATACATTCATAAACATTATAAAGAATGCATAGATTGAGATATTTAAATTAGTGGCTCAAATGTAATGGTTGAGGATTAGTAACAAATCATAATAATACCTATAGAGGATACAACAACTCAAATTTTTTAATGGGCTACCACAACCTTGTTGTTTATAATTTTTATCTCCACAAAATAACTATCAATGGAATATAAATTTCAATAGAATTACATGGATTGCAATTATGTTTCAGACATATATCTTTCTTTACTCTTTGACTATAGTTATATTATTAAAACCTCATAGATTTGACATTTTAGTGCTTGTATTGGATGGTAATTTTAGAAAAATGTTTGATTAGTTTTTAATTTTTAAATTCAATAAAGACAAAATGGTATTAAAATGTCTATTACCTATACAATTTGTTGTAGTATGCAAGGCCAAGATGGTTCCTAATTGTGATCTCTTCCTAAACAACATTTTCCTCAACAAACATTCTAGTTTAGTGCTTTTCTATTCTATTCACTCACTACTTTTATATTAGTCTAGACTAATGCAAGAGCTTGCTCAAGTAAGGCAACCAATTGTTGCTAAGTATTTGGAAATCTATCACTTCTTGCAAGACTTTTTTGAAGTAGTGATACTATCTTGTACCACCTTTTCCTAGATAGGTAATGCTTTTGGCATTTTCTTCCAAAAAAGCCACAAGAGAAGAGTAATTTCCCATTATAGTCTACTTGTTCTTCATATCCAAAGTCAACTTATGTCCTAGTTTATCTATTCCTCATTATAACATATCCTAACTTGTTCCTTCTTTATTATAACTTATCCTAACATGTTCCTTTTTGCTATAGGTTATCATGTCCTATATCATCTACATCTTGATATTTCTATCCTACACTCACTACAACCAAATAAGAACATGTTTCACAAGATCCAATAACACTTTCACATTTTGCCTTTTAAATTTCTTTATTGTTAGATTTGAGGAACTAATCTTGTGGTTAAAGATACTTGGTTGTAGAGTTTTTGGTCTTTTCTTGCTCATGTGGTTCTTTGTTATATCAAAGATATCACAATTATATATCTTGAACACATTATGTCTATCCATACATTGAAATGATCAAGGTCAAATATTAGCTATTAATATGTTTTGAGCTTTATATAAAGAAAGATTTCCCGTTATCCTCAATAGACATCATAATCATAATGTTGCTAATATTGTGCATCATGCTTCAATGCACTTTCCTCTCTAGGTTGCTTGTGCTCCATATTAGTTTCAAATAAGTATATTTCTAATCTTTTAGTTCTATCTTTCATATATACTTCTTCTTCCCATTTCTTAGATTTCTCATACCACTGTTAAGGTAAAATAGGAACCTAATCCAATTTTACCTCTTTTTTTGCTTTTTATTGTTTTATGTTTATACGGTTTGATGGGAAGACCCCATCAATGAGGATAAGAAAGGATAATTTAATGAAAATAAGAAACCTCAAAAGGAACAGGTTGATCATATAGTTTAGGATTTTGCATATGTATTTTTGGATGATCTTCAAAAGGAATACCATTTTATTGAGGTATGCTCTTCAAGATCAAGCTATTGCCAAGTATTATTCTAGTGAATACACCCAATGTATTGCTCTTACCAAAAGAATTAGAAAATTTTATTAACAACATTGATAAAGTTGTTGGTGAAGGATTACATACAACATAGTACATCCCCTTGGGGAGTAGTGATACTATTTTTACCAAAGAAAGAGGGAAGACTTCAATTTTGTATTGATTTCCATGGTCTTACCAAAAAAAAATAGTGAGAAATATGTGGCACTTACCTTGAAATGATGAATTGTTGGATCAATTAAGTGGAGCTTGATACTTCTCAAAGTTGGATCTTCAAACTGGCTCCTAGTAGAGTCTAATTGATGGATAAGATGTATAGAAAATTACCTTTCATATAAGGTATGGGAATTTTGAATAGAGAGTTTTATCTTCTAGGCTCACTAATGCTTTGGGTATCTTCTTGGATCAAATGCATCAGGTGTTAGATGGGCTATTGGATTGATATGTGGTAGTGCTCTTGGATGAAATTTTGGTAAAATGGAAGCAAAATGCAAGACTCACATTCAAGAGGTCTTAAGACAACTACAACAATGTTAGTTCTATTGTAAGAAGTCCAAGTGTATCTTTTGTAAAAGTAAGTTATCTTCTTGGACCATAAGGTTCAAGCAAAAGGGATGAAGATGGAAGAGGAGAAAATCAAGTCCATCATTGATTGGACTACTCTTAAGGATTTCATGGAAGTTGGGGGATTCAATGGATTGGAAAGGTCCTTTGGAAAGAGAATCCCCTTCATGATGCTACATGGAAACCTCTTTCTCATCTCCGGAATGCACAACTGGCCATCCAAGAGTTTGAAGCTTCACTGGCAACGAGGACGTCACCAACTAGCGGTGGGGGAATATGTAACAATATGGAGTTCAATGATATAGTTAGTAACACCAATGAAGTATAGAATAAGCCAAATTAGCCCAGACTATTCTAGAAGCATCTAAGAAGCTTCTTGGGAAGCTTCCCAACTAGCTTAACTTGCACCCCAAGCAGGTAGCTTCTAAAAGCTTCAAACTAGTTTAGCTTGCATGCCAAGTAAGCGGCTTCTAGAAGGAAGCTTCTTGAGAAGCTTCTCAAGGGCCTTGTATGCTACCTATAAATACCTAAGCCAAAGCTCATGCTAAGCATTGGGATTTTTCCCACATTCAAGTGTCCCAATTTAATTTCCATTCTCCTATTTCTCTCCTTGGTCTTGGTCTTTTATATAGGAGCTGATTCAATTGAGAGTGCACTTGGTGTGTCCACACCGTTGCTGTGGGATATGAACAAGATTTTTGGGGCCTCCAAAGGCCCTAGGTGTTACTCTGGTATAGTAGGTACCACTGAGTTGGATGACTTTATCCAAGAGTTCAATAGTTGGTGTGATTTGTAGTAGATGCGGAACCCAAATTTGTTCACACTTTTCATGGCATGGAAGAGTTTGTTGTAGCACTTGGAGGATCCATTGATGGATGACTACCATGATTTTAGGAGAGCTCATTTGGAGGAGATTGAGCTATGGAGATGTATTGGTCTCCAAATTATATCTCTATCACTTCAAGCTTGGTTTTTTAGGGGTAGATTGGCAGTACCTATGAGTTCTAGCTCTAGTACCATTGGTGGATCTCTTGGAGATGGTGCTACTACAAGTGGAGATACTACTACAAGAGGTGGTTTAGTATTGAGGTTTAATCCCATGGTGGAGTCGTTCCAATGTTTGAGGCAAAACTACCAAGGAGTGCGGATTGACAAGCTGAAGAGCTTGCAAGAGTTCCAATGAGGGGCTAGAGAGAGCCTACACAAGGCATATACTTGCATGAGATGGCTAATCATTTTTACTCTGGGAGTTAATAAGGCCCAAGCAGTCCAATTTTGGTTTGGGATATTGGACAAGGAGTTGCCACATTGAGCATGTGATGTTATGTTTTTATATGCTCCTTTGTCTACTTTTGGTCTTTGGTTTGGTTGAGCATATTGAGCTCACACATGGTGGAGGAGAGAGTGGTGACATCTGGATTTGGTAGGGATACCTCATCCATAGTTGTTACTTCTTCTAGAGTGTAGTAGAGTGCACCACACCATGTTGGTTTTTGAGGACACGGTGGACAACCCATACCCTATAAAGAGAGTGGAAGGCCTATTGTAGCTAGACCCTTACCTTCATTTTTGAGTCAACAGTAGCCAATGAGTGGTAGTGTTGCTTGTTGGACTTGTGGTGGACCTTACCACAAGAAAGAGTGCACTCATGGCAATAGATTTGAAAGCTCTAGTGCATCAGAGCCAAAACAGAGATAGTGTGAGCATTGCTATAGATTTGGTCACACCAATGACCAATGTTTTGACCTACACTTAGAGTTACAGAGTGGTAGCACTGCTATGGTAGGTGGTAGAGGGGCTCCAGGTCATGGAGGATGAGGTGGTGGTAGAGGATCCACACCTAGTAGGAGTGCAATACCTGCACTTACTTTTGATACAACCATGGCTACTCACATTGAGTAGTTGGGGCAGAGATTGGCTAGCATGGCCATAGCTTAGAGGAGATCAGATTTGGGTGCTAAGGCTTCCACCTCATATGTGGGTGATAGAGATGTCTTAGACTTCACGTGTAGAGCAACACAAGTGGATGCATCTGCTGTAGTGACTAGGAGTGCAATACGTACTCCAAAGCCTAGAGGAGCATCAATGGAGTTGGACCCACAAAGAGGAGAGGCTGGTAGATAGGTCAGCCTTTCCCAATCTTTTATACTCTCTAAGGCATTATAGATAACATCCATGGCTCCTAGACTTCCTAGTACATGTATGGTAGGTGGTGATGGTGTGCACAATGGACTACCTGCTAGTCAACCACATGCTACTACATAGATTGAGTCTAGCATAATGTTGGGGGCAGCTAAGCTGATCATACGCTTTCCATTACTCTCAACCAATGATATGTTTACGTTGGGAGTTGAATGAGCCCTAGTGTTCTAGTTGGCTGCCATGCTTTGTAACAATAGGGATGATGTGGTTCCTACTACTAGGGCAGAGGTGGTTGATAGTGAAGTTGACTTGATTGAGGAGCATGGGATCCGCTTAATGACCAATGGTTTATGGAAGGCAACAACGGCTAGATTAGAGGAGTTACCAACTAGACCGGCCTTTGAGCAAGTGTGGTTTACATATGGGGTTGTCCTATTGGATAACCAAAGGGAGATTTTTTGTTTGGTGGGACCTTCAAGAAAGGTCTGTACACCATAGAAGGTCTTACTAGACTATGGTGTGCAGCCCCTTATGTTGGGGAAGGTTGCAATTATTGGTCAGGAGTCATGGAATACCAATATGGAGAGGTGTCCATTTCAAATCCAAACATCTCTAGATGGTGGTTCTACTTAGTACATCACATGTGGAGAGCTTGTTGTTCAAATTTAGCCCGGTCATCCAATCAATAGCTCTGTTGTGAGAGCTTAGACCATTATGACCGTAGTTGAGTCATATGATGTGTTAGTTGGGAGAGTAGTATTATATCCCATGGGTTTTAGTATTGATTATTAGGAGGAGACAACCTCCTATAGACCAGGTGAGTAGTCAAGTGAGGGACAAGTGTGTCACCTACTTGTATGCTTTAGTGGTGGTAGACTTGGTTCACTACAATCAAGAACCATAGCGGCTTCAGTTTCAGCTTTAAGTGGTTCTATCACTTGGCTTGGTGATTTAATGGAGGGGCACATTCGTGAGAGGATACTCTAGATCACCTAGATTTGGAGTACAAGTGGGATCATTTCATCCACCTTGGATGTTCCTTTGTGGAGTTTAGAGGAGACATTGCAGCACCATGCAAATTGGTTGGAGCATCAAGCTTGGAGTGGAGCCTTTGTACCACTAGGAGACCAATGTGAGGATGAGCTTCCAACGTCAATTACCTTGACACCTTTGGATACCACACTCATTGCTTGGTAGTATCCAATAAAGGGAGTATGTCTATTGGAGTTGGTTGGTGGGATTAGCATTGGACTAGTTGTTGTACTATAGGCGGGTATACAAGTATAAAGGTACTTGTATGTGGAGAGAGATGAGACTGCCAAGCAAGTCTCTCTACACCATGTGGCACACTTGGCCTATTGGTATCTTGAGTTATTACTGATGTCAACAATCAAGGGTTACTAAAAGATCCTACCAATAGACATTTCCTTATTGGGGGCATAGGATTTGGAGAGACATAGTCCCATTCATTTTATGATTTCTAGATAGCCATGTTAAGAACATACACATGCAGGCCGAGGTCTAGGTGTTTAGGACCCCCATTCTATTGTGTTTTGGGAGATGTTATGGATACTTCATTTGTCTATTTCTCTAGCTTACATTCTGGAGAACATGCCTTTATGGGTGATTCTTGTACCCAAGTGGTGGTGAGTACACATCAGGTCCATTCTTGGATGGGACATGCAATGTTGTTAGATGTAGCCAAAGTGAGGTCATAGGCTCATCATCTTTGTCTTTGGTAGATAAATCTCTTACCTTTAGAGGTTCTACAACACGCTTATGACGGGATTCAATGACTGGACCACATCATTGTTGATGTTAGGCATTAATCTCAAATAGTGATAGTGGTTTATAGGTCATCTATGGCGGTGGTGAACCTAGTTGGACAACCCAAACCCGCTTTTCCCACACTTATGAGTTTCTTAGGCTCCCATTGCTTTTTGAGAGGAAGGTCTTGGACTGGTTTGAGACTCATAGTTATAGTAGTTGGTGGAGCCCAATGCCGATAAGAGAGAGCGGGTAATGGGTTTTCACATTGGTATTACCACTATTCCAATAGTGGCAGAGGTATCTAAGCATTAGGTGTTAGGTCAGGCTATGGATATGAATTCTTTGACCTAGATTGTGAGCCTTGGCTTTGCAGAGTAGAGTAGGATGCGCTTGACAGGCATCACCACTTAGACACTTGTGACCTTTGTACCTATCAAGATGATTTAGGCACATTTTGGGGATGATGGACCGAGTGGATAGGGTATTCTTAGGACATAGCCAATGGCTACTAGGGATAGTGGTCTACTTAGATTACACCCTTGGTCTACTTGGGATGCAACTAGAGAACATATGGAGCTTGCTGCCAGATTAGGAGTTTTTTACACTGAGGTTAGGACCTCTAATGGTTGGGAGGATAACACTATTGCTCCCAAGGGCCCAGTATTGTAGCCAATCAATAATCTTCCACTCTTATGACAATTACAAAGGATACTTGGGAGCTAGATCTTGGACACAAGCTTACAAGAGAGGAAAAACAAAGAGTTTGGAGGTTCTTGAGGAGCTACACGAGTTGTTTTGCCTTAAGTAGGAAGGATTTGGGTGCTCTAAAAAGACTTGGTATATGGATTGAGCTGATTATTGATACACCAATTTTTTGACATCCTTATTGATATAGTGACATGGAGAGAGCATTGATTCAAAGTCAAAGTAGAGACCTTTTTGAGGTTGGTTTGGTGGAAATTTCACATGGAGAGTATGCATCATTTATAGTGATGCAAGCCAAGAAGGATATGCATGGCAATAGCATAGATAGGCAGATGTGTGGAGATAACCATCCTATGAACTAATAGACTAGGGTTGGTCAGTATACCATGCCTACACCGGAGGAGATCTTTGTTGCAATTAGGCATACAAAGGTCTTTACCTTGGATCTTTGAGAAGGCTATCATCAGTTGCCAATCAAGGAGGAGGATAAGTCCAAGATAGCATTTTGGGTTATCAATCCTCATGGCAAGGATGTGTTATATCAATGGAGGTTCTTACCATTTGGGTTAAAGGACACTCTTGTTGAGTTCTAGAGTGTCATGGATAGGATTCTGGCTGGATTGGATTTTGCTTGGTGCTATATTGATGATATTTTGGTCTATAACATTACTGTGGAAGATTATGAGAGACATTTTTGGAGGTGTTTGAGAGGTTGAGATCTCATGGATTCAAATTACATCTTGGGAAGTGTAGGTTCTTCTACAAGCATGTTGAGTAGTTAGATCACACTATCTACCCTAGAGGACTTTGTGTTTAGCAAACCAAGGTGGAGGCTATTGCACATATCTCTTGGCCTATGGATGTGAGTAGAGTGTGAGCATTTTTTGGGTTGGTAAACTTCTATTGCCGTTATGTTACATG